>CM020513.1:8385000-8697500 GCA_009823395.1 Thamnaconus septentrionalis | reverse complement strand
TTATTCTTATTCTTCTTATTATTTTTAACAAAAAAAATCCTGACCAATTTTTCTGTAATAGGGCCAGAATAGGAGTTAAAACAAATATTCACACTACCTGTCATTAATTTAGAATTACAATCATAAATCTGTCAGTTTCCCTTTACTTCATGGTGTAAGGTAGAGAGCCCCTTCACTGCGCTGTTACCCAGTCCATTCCACTCGGCCATATAGAGTAAGCCCACATCACTGAAAATACAGTCCATGTTTTCCTGCAGCCTTGCTTGCACTCTGTGCCTGCAGCGCGTAGCAGCGTGTGTGCCTTTGTAGCACACAGAGCCAACTACAGAAGCAATAGGAGAAGAACAAGAGCAATGATGGATATACAAAGGTTTATCTAAGAAGACAGTATACATCACTGCTGGAAGCAATTAGTGAGCTCCAGCCCACAGTCAACAGCAGAAAATCCCATGAACCAAGTGCTCCCTGTTTTACAAAAATACTTAAATAAATTATAAAATAAAATAAAACCCTATTTGGCGATCTCTGCTCACCTTTTTCACCTCTGTTGTTTTGCGGCCAAGAGATAGATTCCAGCCATAAAGGAACACCGCAAATGCTATTTATCTAGCTAGTAGCTAATATCATGGTCCTGGTTGTAGTGTCGAATGTGTGTGTGTGCGCTCTCTTTAGCCTTTGGGGGCACAGCATCAGTTGTGTTTCTCACTTTATGGATGCACACCGCGAGTTTCTGAGTTGAGCTAATTCGCCAATGATTATCACTATCATGAGTGGATAATAGTAGTAGTAGTAGTAGTAGTAGTAGTAGTAGTAGTAGCCTACTATTACTACTATAGGGGAGAGGTGTAAGGTTTGTGCTGATTCGTTAAGGTGTATACACGATACAGGATGGGATATCGGTGAGGATACACGGAGGAGGAGAGCTGAGTTCAAGGTTTGTATTCCAGTTGGTTGGGTGGAATGTTTACAGCGAATGATGATGGTGAAAATGACAATAAAAGGGATGAAGATGACGATCAAAGGATGGAAATGACGAGTCTGAAAGGATAAATAAAAATCAAATAAATTCAATCTACTGAAGTCAACTCAAGATGTGATCAAATAAACAAGGAGGTTTCATTAAAGATTCCAAGTACTTATTGCAATCGTACGTAACGTCTCTGGCTAACGCAGGAATGATTAACTTATTATACGGTCTTTGTAGCCCTCTGGTGGCGTAAGGACAAAACTACACAGGGTCGTAAAATGGACACGGCAATTCTCTCTGACACAGAAGTCAAACGGAAATGAACCACGCAGTAACGAAATACAAGCATCAGATTAATAAAGCAGTTTAAGGAAAACGACAACCCAGGTAAAATGGTGAAAGCAAAGCTAACACATTCAGCTCCACTAACAGAAAATATACGTGAATTCAATCATTATTGAACAGTCTGCAACGTCAACTTACGTATCGTCAATGACTCGATACTTGGCTACTGCAACCATAGATATCTACAAAAGGCTAGATGTCTCACGGCGCAGAATCGAACGTCCGCACTGGCCGCCATCTTTCCACAGTCAGGCAGTCACGGTCTGATGTATTGAATGTGAGGGAACGTGAGTGATCTGAACAGGCATCAACACTCTGATCTCGCTGAATACTTGACGGATTTGCACACGGTTTGCTTTCTTACAAACGTTCATAACGTAGCAATAATTCTGGATGGTTGAACATGTTGAGAGTGCAGCTTTCGTTTAGAAAAAAAACAACATAATGGTGCTAAGGCAGCCTATCTGCACAAGTTAATATGACTGAGACCACTAAGATTTTCATTTCTTAAGTTAAGCCAACAGCTATTTCAGGACAAACTAGTATTTTGTTCACATACAATATTTGTGGTGTCGGTTGTGGTTATTCGCTGAGGTGCGTTTCCTATAACGTTGCAAACCAAGCTAATGCAACTTAGCCTACATCCATTGCTGCTGCATGAACGCAGTCTCATCAGTTCATGCAGCAGAGACACGGTGATCAATGAACTAGAGCTGCTGATATCTCATCCCCCACCTGTTTGATTCAGAGTCTAACGGTGACAACCTGAGATTACAGTCCGTCTTTTTTGTTGTTGTGATAAAAGGGATTAGGATTGGTCGGTGTAAATAAAACAAGCAATTTGACATATGGAGAGACAGAATTGCTTTTCTTTTCAATATAATTTAACTTCATTCGCAAATTATTTACAATTGCATTGACGGAGCGACAGAGCCGGCCCAAGGCATAAGCGAAGTAAGCGACTGCTTAGGGCCCCAAGAGCAATCAAAAAAAAAATTTATTCCATGTATAAATGATGATTTCTATATAATCAAAGATATATTATTGTACAAAAACACACATTCAACAGAGTGCAGCTGCTGATGTAGACCTGGTGATTCTTAATGCCTCTGTACCTCACTTTGTGCTTTATCAATTGCAATGTTGTGTAAATCAACCCCAGGACACTGTTGTAGCTGGATGTGCTACCCTTTGAGATTGAAAACCATATGTGGCACCCTGGACGTGATCCATGATGCATTAATTGAAATTAGTTGTATTAAGTTTGCATTGGTATTACTTATGTTTCTGATTATTTTACCTTTGGAGATACAGCAACAGCCTAATTTCAACGTGTAATACATACATGTGCAAAAACATGTCAGGCCGTCAATAGGATGTAAACAACACTGCCAGAGCTGCATTGAAGTCATTGTAGGTGTGTGAATGATCAACAATCAATATTGGCTGAAATAGAGGGCCCCAAAATCAAATTTTGTTTCGGGCTACATGGAGGCTTAATGCGGCCCTGCGGAGCGAGGTGACTGTGGCAAGATGGCCGCCAGTGCGGATGTTCGATTCCATTGGCCAGCAGCTCGGATAAGATATCCAGCCTTTTGTAGATATCTATGACTGCAACTACTCGTCTCGCTAGCTAACATGTGAAACTTGAGGGGAACACGTGGTACATCAACACGTCATAACATTGCGACAAAAAAACTTAACTTGAGGGTTGAGGTGCTCTTATGCTCTGAAAGAGCCAGCCCTTTTCTACAACAACTACTACTACTACTAACGTTACTACTATTACTGCTGCTGCTGCTACTAGTGTTATAAACAAATGGTATGTGTTTGCATTAAAATCTACTGGTGGCCTAAAACAGTTGAGTATCTCTACTAAGTCTGTGCAAAAGTGTGAAAGTTATTTCCTGGTTCTTGTTCATTATTTGTGAATTTGTTTTTGATTACCTAATGCCAACTACATTCATTCACATCCTATGCATCTCCAGGGGACTAAGCCTCCCTTGTCCTCAGAACCTACTCCTTCAAATTTTATTTACACACAGATACTCACAATGAAATGAAAGACAAGTGATGTAAAAAAATGATGACAGTGAAAGGAACGAATGAATAGCTCCTCCTTCGCTCCCACCCGCAGGGCTGAACCCCTGCTGACACAGATCAAAGCTGACCGCACCGTGGTGGTGTCCCCCGTCTTTGACAAAGTCAAATTCGACGACCTCAAAGTTATGAAGTACCACTCCGCAGCTCACGCCTTCGACTGGGCTTTATGGTGCATGTACGAGGGTTTTACACCCGAGTATAACAAACTCCAAGACCCCTCATTGCCAGGAAAGTAGGTCATGACCTTGTTTCTTTTTATTTATTTATTGGTTTTTATGACATTGCAGTGGTAACAGTGATCTTCCCTCACTTCAGGAGTCCCTCTGTCATGGGAATTCTGGTCGCCGACAGGAAGTTTTTCGGTGAAATCGGACTCCTCGATGTGGGGATGAAAGTGTACGGGGGTGAAAATGTAGAGCTGGGAATTCGTGTGAGTAATCTTAACTCACCAGAATGATTCTACAGGAACCCTCAGCCGTTAAGGATGATAGATGAATGGATTGCAGCATTAATATCTTGGCGAGTCAAATTCTGTCTTGAGGAATTTTACATTTAACACTCCATCTCATGTAAAAAATATTTTATGCAACGACTAAACAAACTCTACTCAGCTCTGGTTGAGCGCAAGAAAAATTCATTATTTGAAAACATGATTTTTTTTTTTTTTTTAATCGTTTGACTTAATTTAGATGTTTGACTCCAATAGAGTACCATTACCTTAATCCCATGGGGTTAAAGTGCCTTTACATTTGACTGGAATATCAACAATTTCCAGTGATGTTTTGTAATTTGCACTTTGCTCTGCAACAGCATTAGAGTTGTGTTTCCTCACGTAGGTCTGGACGTGTGGAGGCAGTGTCGAGGTGGTTCCATGCTCGAAGATTGCCCACATTGAGAGGGGCCACAAGCCCTACATTCCTGACTTGAGCATGGCCATGAAGAGAAACGCCCTGAGGGTGGCTGAAGTGTGGATGGACGAGTACAAACACAACGTCAACCTGGCGTGGAACCTGCCTTTTGAGGTGGCTGCTGTCTGAGAATCTGCTGAAAACGTTCTAATATTAGACATTTAGTGAATTTGATCCTGATTAGTTTTTGTTTTTAATTCTTATTTTATTCATACTCAGATCCATATATTTATATCCTATTAATCTAACACAAATCTTCGCCCCTTGCCTGCCATTGCAGAACCATGGCATCGACATCGGGGACGTTTCAGAGAGGAAAAAGCTGAGGGAGCGGTTGAAGTGTAAACCTTTCAAATGGTACCTGGAGAACATCTATCCCAAGCTGGATCCCTGGGACAACCTGCTTGCATATGGAGGAGTGAGTTTTCCTTTCCACCTCAGTTCACTCTACGAACGGTTTCAGTCTTACTGCAGGGTGTGTTACAATACAGTCAGACAGCAAAGGAGTCCAAGGTTTTCAGTTTCAAAAAGCTATGTGTAGGTTCTCGTATGCATTGTTGAAAGCCAACTGCATCAGAGATTGTAAGAAATGCGTGACCAAGGCAGTCATTATCATTATTTAGGTGAGTATATAGACATGGCCTACAATAATTATTATTGTCTGTTTGGAACAGGGTAACACTGGCTGGTTTTAGGTTTTTTGTAATGATTCACTTTCCAACAAACTATTATACAATGACAAACAATTAATCTCCCTGGCAATCAGCTCAAGAATCTTGATTCCGGCCTGTGCTTGGATCAAGGTCCAGTGCCCGGTCACAGACCCATCGCCTATCGTTGCCACTATTACCAACCCCAAGTACGTGTAACTGATGGAACGTGTTAATAAGGTTAATAATGTAAAAAGTATTTGAATTTCATTTTATTTTTTTCCTCCAATGTCTAACCTGTGTTGATTCTGTAGTACACATATTACAGAGGCACTGGTGAGCTCTACATCGGTGGCATGAAGTCCCACAAATACAACGACAACCGCTGTTTAGCTGACGCCGGCACCACAGAAACGGAGCCCGGCCTGTACAACTGCAAAGAGGCCACGCAGAAAGGCATGGGGATTTACTGGGACTTTACTCAGGTACCACTAAACTTTGAAATAAGTGGGTCTACATTGAGTCATGTTGCTGAAATGATCGACTCCTCTGGTTGTTACATGATGACGTGTGGCCCTGTCGTTTCTTCAGGGCAAGGAATTGAAGAACAGGCAGACGAAAAGATGTCTGGAGATCAGAAACCAAGTCCTTCTGGTTCAGCCGTGCACCGGCCAAAGATGGGAGATTCAAAACATTATTCAGCCCTTTTAGAGTTTTTTTTATGTAGTAATGTGTGTAGATGCCAACAGCAAGAAGTCGTGCACTTGCCTAGTTTGTCACATTAGGTGGGAGTGTGTCAATTGATTAAGGAGGTTAACATAGCTTGACTGTGACCTGCAGTTATTCAAATATAATCTGTCCGGGATAGTTACGTGAAGTAACAGATATAATTTACAAATATGAATTACAACTGAAATTCATTTTGAACCTTTGTGGATTTCTTACATATTTTTGCTATTTTTTAATGGTAAATTTAATTTGCTCAACCCACTGTTGATTCGAATCCACTTCAAAATAAAACAGTAATGGAACATATCCAAAGCCCCTTAATAAATTGTAGAAATAAAAGTAAAACCTAATTTGTTCATCTTTGCTGGAAAGAACAAATCTAATCTGTCACATTTAAGTATGTTGCAATAATTATTAGGGTTGGAGTTTGGGTTAGAATTGGTTTTAGGATTTTAAATTACTTTCAAATTTAATTGTTTTAAATTTTGAATTGTTAATTCATCTTATTTTAAAATCACTTCCAATTCCATTTAAATTTTTCGATTTTGATTTCTTTTACTTACTTTCAATATTAACTGAGTGGGTGTAAAAAAATAACAGCTGTTGTCAGGGACAACATGCCAACGCGTCTCTACACCAGAATCAATTGTCAGCGCGACCGCATTCTGATCCGCCACTGTGTTGTGCAAGATTGCAAATTGCGCACTGAAAAATTTAAAATTCAGATCAAAGAAGAAGAAATAGGCCCAACAAACCACGCCTTATTAATTTACACACACATACACACAATCAAACATTCAATTAAATTCGATGACCTCAAAGTTGTGAAGTACCAGCCCGTAGCTCACGCCAATTGCAATTAGAACGGTGATCTTCCCTCACTTCAGAAGTCCTTCAGTCATGGAATCATGGTTGCTGAAAGAAAGTTTCTCGGTGAAATCGGACTCCTCGACGTGGGGATGAAAGTGTAGGAGGGTGAAAATGTGGAGCTGGGAATTTGCGTGAGGAAGCTTAACTCACAAAAATTATTCTACAGGAACCCCACAGGAATGAATATAAATCATTCCACCTCTATGACCTGGTGAAGTACATCTATGAAGTGGCACACAGACCCTCAAAGTTTATTTATGTGGCACCTTTCATACATAAACTCTGACCCAAGGTGCTTGACAAAAATTAAAAGTAAAATATATATTAAAAACAACATTCAACTAAATTGCTGCAGTCAATTAAAGCCCACCCGCCTCGCCCCAAACGCACACAGGTTATCACCCACCCACTCACCCACACAGCAGAACAATCTGTCTGTAGGTCAGGGGAAAATGTCTGCCCCTTAATGGTTTTAATGGGAAAAGTGTCCGGTGGTGGTGACGGTGGTAACTCGGGTCCGTAGGGGAAGCTTGTGAAAAAGTGAAGTATCAGCGTGCCAGGGTTGACTGTAGTAAAACTGTGGAGGGGGAAGAGTGGGCGACAGGTGTGTGCGTGACGTCAGGTGGATATAGTCATTCACAAGGGGCCCAGCACACAGTGAGTTGAATGTTAGTCGAAAGCAGTACATACTGTACATATACATATACACACAGACACACAGACACACACACACACACACACACACGTACATACATACATACATACATACATACATCCGAGCAAGCTAAGATCTAAGATATATGAATAAATAATAGATTCTATATATATATATATATACACACACACACACACACACACACGGAAACGGTAGGATATATATATAGCAGTGACTATGTATGACAACTTGACATTTCTGTATTCTGAAATGCCTGTTTAGCTTCTGTTAGCTCTAGCTCAGGGCGGTCGCCTGCAGGTGGCGGCATGACGTCACATGACTCGCTAATTAGAAGAGCTTCTGACAAATAGGGGACGGTGGCAGAGGAGGGACCAGTGTCGTTTCCCTGAACATTAGCTAAGTCTGTAGGAACAAAACAATCATGTGGCCAGTTGTCTCTCTCGTGGAGCTGGCGCGCAGTGTGCGGGTGTCGTCGTGCGGGACGTTCAGTCTTCTCCCTGGAGCTCACCTGTCGGAATGAGACCTGCGCGCCTGAAGCGGCAGATGTTCACCTTGGTGGCCGTCGGCCTCGTCATGTTCCTGGCCTTGTTTCTGAAGGGAGGCTTCGAGGGGACCGCGGCGACCCACCAGCACCTGGAAAGGCCGAGGATGACCAGGGGGTTTTCCGACCTGGAGGCGAACATCAGCAGCATCTGTGAGTTCATAGGCTGGAGTTCAGGGGTGTGATTATTTATAGGATGATTGGAACGGGGCTAACAGAAGTACATAATTACTACAAACAAATTTATTTGCGAGTTGTCCCACCTAAAAGGATGAGGTCTAATGTTTGTCATTGGTACACTACAACTGTGAGGGACAGAATATTAAAAGAAAATCCTGGAAATCTTATTGTATGATTTGTAAAGAATGTATTTGTATAATGGTGCAGAAAATAAGTGTTTGATAAATAGCAAAAGTTCACCTAAATACTCTGCATTTAACGCTGGTTGGCAATGACAGAGATCAAACTTTTCCTGTAGGGCAGAGGTGTAAAACTCAAATGCACAGAGGGCCAAATTAAGAAGAACAAAAAAATAATAATTGATATTTAATCTGGCCCTATCACAGAGACAACGTTGCTATATGGCGTTGCCTCAATATGAATCATTAAGATGATTGAATAAATAATCAAATAAAAACAGTTTCAATATTTTCTTAGGGCTCTATCAATTATTTCAATTGTAAATATTTTTACAGGCAAACGGCAAAAAAACAGTTTTCTTTAAGGAAAAATCAAATCTGTCCTTTCAATAGCAAAAGAAAAAAGTGCAAAAACAAAACTGCATTAAAGCTGCATTGAAGTCAGTTTGCTGCTTTGTGATCCTCACTAATCACTTCTTTTTATAAATGTTGAAAATAAATAAAATCAGCTGCATGCCATTTTCTTATGGCTCTATCTCTGCAACCTTTACAGTGTCCATTCAACTGAAAAGATATCTATTAGCAAACAACAACCAAAAACCTATTTCCTTATAAGAAAAATCAAATGGTCTGTCATAGCAAGAAATGCAAAATTAAACTAAATGTGCGGTGCTTCACGTCGAGTCTCAAACGGGCGTACGTACATTTCGCACTTGTTGCTCCTTTGGCGACAATGTTGGTGAACAATTACTGAAGCGGTTTGAAATAGGCTTTGACGAACAACAATTTATATCGATCAGTACCAAAGCATGCGCGCACAGAGGTGTAGAAAATAAAGCTATCAACGGCAGCATGGGCACTATGGAGGACGAGGTGAATAGAGCAGTTCGCCACCAAAGAATTCTAAGAAACCACCCGGACCTCCTGAGCCGTGTCCGGCTCTGAAGGGCGGTTCTTTTAGAACTCTGCTCCGCGCCGCAGCCTTTCAGAGCCCCGCGCGACAATTAACGAGCCGCGAGGCCAACAGCTGCTGACCAGACCAGAGTAATCTTCACAGTCTTACCCTTTGGAAGGCCAGATGGATCTGGTTTATTAATCATTTTGTGTAATGTTAGTTGAGAAAGACCAGCAATATTTTCTACAACAGTAAACTTGACTATTGGGACAGTTTCACATTGGCCACTTAAGTGTTTCTTTAAAGTTATCCTTAACAATAATTACTGTTTGAGAGTCTTGCAATAAGTTGTTGAGAACACCATTTATATATTGCTGTCACACATTCTAGCAGTTGGCAGGTAGGCAGATTTTAAAACCCTGAATGCTTTACCGAAAAGTCTGTGGACATAACATTTTTCGTACGCATGACATAACGTCATAATTTTTATAACACATAATTTAAAATGCAAAGTAAGTTCTTCATAACCTGGCTGCAAATAAATATGCCTAGTGGTTTTTCACATCGCCAAAACACAGCAGTTAAATTAAATCAATGACTTTCGTATGCCTAGTACCTTAGTTTAATGGGCATGTGCATTCTGCGTATTGTACTGCTAAAATCATTATATTTTTTTTTGATTATTATTTGGTTTTCCTGTCTTGAGAGGGCGTGTTGTGTGTGTCACATGGATTTATAGATCAGGTGAATACACAGCATCGCAGATGGATGATACTAAATGTTAAGAAGCGGCAGTGAGTATACAATTAGGCACAAGCATTTAGATTAAATGTAATATTACCTTCAGCCCTCCTCTGGAGCAGCTAGCAGCTGCTGTGTCCCTATGATCACCGCTGCTGCAACAGCTCCCTGACCATGATTAGTGTTGCCAACTTTCATTCAGAAAAATAAAGGATGCCTCTCACGGTCCTCGGGGCCATGACTATCATAGGCCAGCGGCTTGCCAGTAGTGGCAAATCATAACTTAAAATAGGCTTTGAAAAAAGTATATGGTTCACACAGTTTGAACTGCTTTGTTCCCAATAGACATTACAAATAAGCTGGATGTTTAAATTGCATTAAAATAAAAAAATAAAAAATCAATAAAGTGAATGATGGATGGGTTTCACAAAGGAAATAGATAAATAAAACAAATACAAATAAAAAATAGGTACAAGTCAGGATAGGGATGCTTGTGCCACCACACATGACTTCATGTCAAATTTCTGTCCTGTCAAAAGTCCTCTCTTTTTCACTGTGTTACTTCCTTTTTCAGGTGTATTCTGTATTTTAAGGGACGGTTGGCAACTCTAACCATGATGCGAGTAACGTTGTTGCCGGCGCACCGTGGGTTGGGAATGAATCGCTACACATACACTGTCAGGTTAAGCTTTTGCAGGAAGAGGATTAGGGCAAACAAATAAGAGTCAAGCTTGGGCAATTTGGTTTTTCCTTGCTCCCTTTTTTCTTTTTCTTGCCGTTTTGTCGCTCCACTTTTGTCTTTGTAACTGCTCTCGCTCATTTTTATGCCACTCTCTGTTCTTTTGACAGGCAATTAATGATGACGTTAATATTGTCCATAATACGGACGGTGTTGAGGGATGGCTGGTGATGATGTTTTTACCTGGCATATCATAAATGGGGGGGGAAAGTTAGGAAGATTCCAAGGGCCCGAGTCTGATAGCGGCCCCAAAACAACAGATTACAGGGGTAGTGGTAGGTGACTGTCCACGCCCGTATCTACATAGAGTGGTTCGGCCCCGTCAACAGCACAGTGCATGTGTCATGCTAAGGGAGGGACGGTTTAAGATAGCTACCATGACCGTCAGTTGCGCGAGGCAGCTGCAGCCTCGGCGACGGGGCCTATTGGGTCCCTGCCCCCCCTGACGCTCCACCAGTGAGTCGACCACATCCTCAACTGATGATGTCCTGGGGATGGTTGGATTAGAAAAAGAAAAGAAGTCTTTGAGTACTCCCTATATTATTCTTGAGAGAGGTGTTGGAGCAGTTAAATTAAATGAATGACTCCTCAGTTTATAGTGGGCATGTGTATTCTGCTAATTGTACTGCTGAAATCATTATATTTTTGTTATTATTTGGTTTTCCTGTCTTGAGAGGGTGTGTTGTGTGAGTCACGTGGATTTATAGATCAGGTGAATACACAGCGGCACAGATGGATGATACTAAATGTTTGGTTAAGAAGCGGCGGTTATAAGAGAAGTTTTGTTTTATATGCGTAAAACAAACCACCGCCTTCTACACTACGGCTTTAAGCAAAAAAAAATAATGACAACATAAGAGGAGATGGGTGAGTTCAACACGACGATCCAGGAGCTCAAATTTTACCCATTGAAATTTCGCCAGTACTTTAGAATATCCATCAGACAATTTGGGGGACTGCCCCGTCAACTGGCTCCACGTTTGCAGAGGGAGGGAACATTACCTATGTTTTGATGCCACATCATCGACCATCCAACATCATTTGATCGGTCAGAGGTCCAGCATTCACCCTTTTGCCTCTGAAAAATTTGTTGCCGATGTGTACGGTTCCATTGACTTCAGTAGGTTTGAAAACAACGCAAATTATTCGCCTAGCAAATTCGCTCCCAGAGAGTAAGGACCTTTAAAGTTACGTGACCTCATATGCAGAAAGACGACTCATTTTATTTATTTATTTATTTATTTATTTATTTATTATAGAAACATAACTCCCGATTGTCGGCTGTAACGGTTAATGTTGTTTATAAAATGTATTTTTTATTTATTTATTTTTTAATAAAAATAATCCCAGGAAGTAGTAAACCGAGATATTTACCTCGGGTACCTCATAGCTAGTTAGGCTATGCACATAATGTCGATTCTAATACGCTTTTGTTTAATTGACCTGGGGTGACCGTGGTGTCCTTTGGTAGACGAGGCTGAGGACACCGCAAACTGACGTAGCGTAGCAGAAAATGGAGATATAAAGCCCATTAATTAACTCGGTCTGTCGCGGAGATATCTATTAGGACTTCTCTCCTTGTCCATGTATACATGCCGCTGAGAAAATCAAATTATTGACGGGAACACGTCCTCCTCCCCTATACTAGGGGGCGATCTGAGTCTTTTCGGCATGTTTAATTCCAGTTAACCTCTTTCGTCGCACAATAACAGAACAACTGGAGCGCGATACAACACCGGTGTAATGTCCGTACTGCTCTTCAATTTAATGAGTTGCCTCACCAAACAATATATATTATAGATACTATAGATGTGCTGCGCCACCATCAGCGGATTGGTCAGAAATTAACAAACGTACACAACATATTACTGGCGATTTTACTGTCAAAGCCCACATCAACCACAGCGAATATACTCTTGTAAGTGAGTTAAGTCAATAGGACTTAACTAAACACATAACAGTAATTGTTATGTGTTTAGTTAAGTCAATAGGACTTAACTAAATGCATAATATATAAGACAACTCACACGGCTAACACTAAAAAGGAGATGGAGGCGACAACAGAGGCTGTAAAAAGGATGGAAGTGGATTCTGGTTCAGCGTGTTCGCTGATCAGTGAAGCGACATAGCATAACTTATGGCCAGGAGAACCACCAACCATTATGCATGTTACAGGGGTGCTCAAGCAGTGGTCCCCGGCGCAGTTACAGCTGCGAGGAAAGATCCAAGTGCAAGTCAAGTACCTTGTTTTCAGAGGCACACTCTCACTTCTCGTTGTGGGAGGGGAAGGAGCAAGCAGGCTACACCCATTGTGCCAATCTACAAGAAGGATGGGAGTCTCCAGACCTGTGGAGATTACAGATGTACAGTGAACACAGCTGTACTCCCGGATGTATACCCCCTACCAACAGTATCTGAACTGTTCTCCTCACTGGCAGCGGGGATACTGATCACAAAACTGGATCTTCAGCAGGCTTACCAACAGCTTGTCCTGGATGAAAAGGCAGCAGAGCTACTGACCATGAACACACACAGGGGGCTTTTTAGGCCAACAAGGCTGCAGTTTGGAGTGTCCATGGCAGTGGCCATTTTTGAAAGGGCTGGAATCCCAGGAGTACAGGCATATTTAGATGAAATCTTCATTACAGGGAAGTCTCTAGACTCAGGATGAGGTGTAAGCAAGAGGAACAGGTCTGTAACCAAGACCAGTCCCTGAGACAGTTTCCGCCAAATGACTCTGTGTTTGCTCGCAGTTACACAGGAGCAAGATGGATGCCTGCTGCGGTGGAGATGGCCACTGGGCCAGTATCGTACAGTATGAGGGCCCCAGAAGGCCAGGTACATTGGTACCATGTGGACTAGTTGAGAGGGCATGCATCGGAGGAAGCTGAGGGGGATTCTTCCCAGCTTTTGTCAGCTAGTGAATGTCTGCCCCAAGAAGGAGCCCAGGATGCAGTAGAGTCATCGTCGGGGAGAGGAGAGACAATGGATCCAGTACAAGTGGGGCATTCACCAGTCAGCAGCCCAAGCCCCTCTTCATTGCCTGTTCGTCATCAGACCCGCAGGCCCAGAGTTCGTCCCAAAGGGTGGTGTGATTATGAACACTAACTAGTGGAAAGGAGTGTTCTGTATTTAGTCAAGTCAATAGGATGATTTAGGAGTGGCCTACTAGGGGGAGCTTTAGGAAAAGGATCAAGTGTGTGAACTACTAGATTCAGCGCTTGAGTTGTAGTTTTCCTCTCATCGACCAGTCAGTCTGTTTTTGCCTGTTGCAAAGTTATCAGAGCTATGTCATTAAAGCTCATTTATCTCCGCTTGTCATTTTTATATAATTAGGAGACATAATAGTGTGACAACTCCAAGTGGGTGGGGTTGTTGTTCGTGTGTGTGTGCATGCAGTCTCTCTCTCTCCCTCGCTCGCTTGCTCTCTCTCTCTCTCTCTCTCTCTCTCTCTCTCTCTCGCTCGCTCTTTTTCTCTCTCTCGCTTGCAGCCTGATTGTCATGTGCTCCTGGTGTGAGTACTTCCAAGAGGGCGGGGCCATGTGAGCAAAGCACCTGCAGAACTCGACCTCTCGGTGGATCGACCTCTCGACGGCTCTGCTGCTGCTCTGTTGCCAGCGGACCGCGATGCACCAGCTGGATCCAACAGCTCACCAATGATTTGTTATGTTTAGTTTGCATTTAGCTTTCGTTTTATTCTGTTAAAATTAATATTCTTTCGTAGCTGCATTCCCTCGTTGCTTCTTGTTTGTCAGAGAGTTGAGCCAGCTCTGACAATAGTAAGTAGAGTTTTAGCGCAGATCATTTGAGAAACTTTGTGGACTCGTGAAGCTGTTTAGAGCTGCCATGAAGTAACTGGAAGCATCGATCCTCTCCAGGTGAGAAGAGCCATTGTTCTGTATGAACTGGTGAGTTGTCCAGAGCACCTGGTCGTTGCAAACCTTTTTTGGAGAACACAAATCAACTAAAAAGGTTCTCAGTTGTGTCCTCAGTTATGCACAAACTCGTAGTAGTGCCACACGGGAAGTAGCTTGTGTCTTGTTCCGGGGGCAGATGCTGGCGCCGGGGGTGTGGCGCATGTGCTGTTCATCCTGTCCTTAATACGGATCAGTCGTCCTGTCCCCTTTGCAGAAAAGCAGCCCCAAAGCATAATGTTTCCACCCCCATGCTTCACAGTGGGTATGGAGTTCTTGGTATGCAACTCGGCATTCTTCCCCCTCCAAACATGCCGAGCGGCGGTTGCATCAACGACGTTGTGTGTTACTTCATCTGACCACACAACATTCTCCCAGTCCTCCTCTGGATCATCCAGATGGTCTCTGGCAAACTTTAGACGGGCCTGGACATGTGCTGGCTTAAGCAGGGGGACCTTTTGAGCACTGCAGGATTTTAATCCATGATGACGTAGTGTGTTACTAGTAGTAACCTTTACTACCTTTACTATTACCGTTACTGAGGTCCCAGCTTTCTTCAGGGTCAGTGACCAGTTCCCCCCCCATGTAGTTCTCGGCTGTGTCCTCACCATTCTCTAGATCATTGGTACCCCTCAAGGTGAGATCTTGCATTGAGCCCCAGGTTGAGAGAGATTGTCAGTGATCTTGTATTTATTCCATTTTTTAATACTTGCTCCAACAGTTGCTCTCTTCTCACTAAGCTGCTTGCCTATTGTAGATTGGCTCATCCCAGTCTTGTGCAGGTGTACAATCTTTTCACTGGTGTCCTCAGACAGCTCTTTGGTCTTGGCCAAGGTGGAGAGGTTGCAGTCTGACTGTTTAAGGGTATGGACTAGTGTCTTTTTATACACATAACAAGTTCAAACAGGTGCCATTAATGCAAGTAACGAGTGGTGGATAGAAGAGCTTCTTCATGAAGAAGTAACAGGTCTGTAAGGGCCAGATTTCTTGCTCATTTGCAGGTGCTAAAAACTTATTTTCTGCACCATTATACAAATAAATCCATTGAAAACCCTGCACTGTGAATGTTTACATGTTGTGTTCAATAAAAACATGAAAATGTTTATTTTTTTTGTGCGGTATTAGTTTAAGCCGACTGTGTTTGTCTAGTGATGTGACTTAGATGAAGATCAGAAAATATGTTTATATTTTATATATTTATGAAGAAATCCAAGTAATCCCAAAGGGTTCACATACTTTTTCTTGCAGCTGTATAAAAATATATATGTGTGTGTGTGTGTCTGTGTGTTGTGCGTACAGTGTTGAAAGATGGATGATTGATGGAATAAGCTCATTTTGCTCTCTCATATGACTTATTTCTCATCTCTGCACAGTCACCATCCTCAAGGTTTTTGGAGAGAGGCAGGATGCCATGCACAAAATTCTTATGGATGGTCGGGACAGGCAGAGAAAAACCTCAGAGGATGGAAAAACGGAGTTCGAAAAGCATCATGAGCACAACGGACAACAGGAGGAAAAGAAACTGTTTCCAAACTCTTACCTGTTTAAGGAGTGGGGAAAGAACCTGTCGGAGAACGACCAGAGAGAAGCGGAGGCTTTATTTCAGAAGTATGGATATAATGTGTTTCTCAGCGACCGCCTTCCTTTAGATCGATCTCTTCCAGACACCAGAGACCCAAGGTACATCCTTCTTTACCAGCTTGAATACGTCACATGATACCCGGATGGCAGTCAATTGCAGCTTTAGATTGTTTGCTCATTTTAAGGAGTATTTTCCCCCAATGAAAGGAAATGAATTTACAGATTGTAAAGGTGGGAAACAAACAGGTCTCACTTCCTTCCGTTTCTGAATAGGTGTTTGGAGAAGAAATACCCAAAGGACCTGCCAAGTATTGGAGTTGTGCTGATCTACCTGAACGAGGCCCTGTCTGTCATCAAAAGAGCCCTGCATAGCATCATCAGCCGCACCCCCAAAAACCTGTTGAAGGAGATTATAATGGTGGACGACAACAGTTCAAATGGTTTGTTGTTCTTCTTATTGTATTGGTTGGTTGGTTGCTGAAAGGTTTCAAGTTTAGTGAAGTTAAATGTGAGATATTTACAGATTTTGAGGAAGAATTAGTGACACCAAGTGGTTACATTTTAGATTACAGCATCTTTCACTATCCCTCCCCCTCTTGAGCTTCCCAGTGAGCTACGGTGGCCTGCGCACCCAAACGTGGATACCTCGTCCACCTTCTTCTTCATTGGTTTATGAGCGATCAGTAAGCCTAAATACGAAACCTGCTGTCAGGCGGGCTGGATTGTCCATACCAGGCTTTCTTAAAAATATGGCGCTGAGCTATGAGAACGGAGAGTATATTTAGGTGAGACAACTGGTCTGGTGTTCTTCATTTATGTGTTGGCCTGCAGTGAATTGTGGCGTCGTCGGCAGGAGGTGAATGTTATAATTTAGTACGATTTTTGTGGTGTCTTGTAATCCATTCATTCATTCATATACTGTACATGAGAACCGTTCTATGGGTAGGAAACCACATGACTTTTATTGTACTGCGACTATCCACCTTTATTGTAGGTTTCTATGGACAGTATATTATGCTTTTACCAGTATGAAAATCAGAAATCAAGACAAATATTACTCTCAGGACCTTCAACCAAATCTGTTTTGATTATCCAGATTTTTTCTTTCATTGTCGTCATAAGACAGCAATATGAAGTCATCTGTCAGGCCTGCCTCTCCAACTGAATGGAATTCCATCCCCACACTCTCTTGCTCTCTTCCTTCAGAGGACCTGAAGGGAGACCTGGACGCCCATGTGAAGCTTCTGGAGCAGCAGAACCCGGCTCTTCTCATCAAGCGAGTGAGGCACGATGAGCAGCAAGGCCTCGCTCAAGCCAGAGTGTCAGGGTGGAGTGCCGCCACCGCCGACGTGGTGGCCATCTTGGACGCGCATATCGAAGTCCACGAGATGTGGTGAGAAAACGCACGTGTGACAGAACCACCCTGTGCTTTGTTGTAATTTCTTCTGCTTATTCCTGTTGATTAGTTTTATTACCGTTACCCTTTACAACTGTTAAATCGCCACAGCTGTGTAAAGAAACAGCTTCATTCCACCAGGCTGTTTTCCCCACATACGGGCTCTTTACTTTACAGAGTGGGTGTAAGAATAACAGCTGTTATCAGGGACAACTTGTCAGTGCAACCGCTGTCTGATCCGCCACTGTGTTGTGCAAAGGTTGTGCTTTGATTGGCGAGCACAGCTCTGATCTTGCAGAAAGAAAGTAGAAAGAAACAGGAAAAAGGCCCCTCAGTCACCAAAAATGTATTTACACACAGATACTCAAAATCAAATGAGACTAGTGATGTAAAAGAAAAATGATAATGAAAAGAACAAATGAAAAGCTCCTCCTTCGCTCCCACCCGCAGGGCTGAACCCCTGCTGACGCAGATCAAAGCTGACCGCACCGTGGTGGTGTCCCCCGTCTTTGACAAAGTCCACTTTGATGACCTCAAAGTTGAGAAGTACCTGCCCGCAGCTCACGCCTTCGACTGGGCTTTATGGTGCATGTACGAGGGTTTTACACCCGAGTATAACAAACTCCAAGACCCCTCATTGCCAGGAAAGTAGGTCATGACCTTGTTTCTTTTTATTTATTTATTGGTTTTTATGACATTGCATTAAATACAGCGATCTTCCCTCACCTCAGGAGTCCTTCTGTCATGGGAATCCTGGTCGCCAACAGGAAGTTTCTCGGTGAAATCGGACTCCTCGACGTGGGGATGAAAGTGTACGGGGGTGAAAATGTAGAGCTGGGAATTCGTGTGAGTAAGCTTAGCTCACCAGAATGATTCTATAGGAACCCTCAGCCGTTAAGGATAATAGATGAAGGGATTGCAGCGTTAATAAAATCCTGTCTTGAGTTGTGCATAGTTTTTTTGTCTGCAATTAGCCGGGATTGCACAACTGGGATGTGTTTTGTCTTATTTTTTTCTGTGTAAAGCTGTTGCCTCATGTACTCACAACCATATACCTGCACACAACAACTGGCAACAAATGATGACTCACAAGCAGATTTACTGGTAGCAGTCTAATTACCAGACTCCATATTTGAATGAAGGTCATCAGTGTTTTAATTGTAAGTTAGACACACTGTCATAAAATATTTTCTATTGGTTTAACAACCTACTTGCTAAACTTTGGGTGAATATATTTATTTCAATATTTTTTTTCTATGTTTGACTCCAATAGAGTACCATTACCTTAATCCCATGGGGTTAAAGTGCCTTTACATTTGACTGGAATACGAACAATTTCCAGTGATGTTTTGTAATTTGCACTTTGCTCTGCTACAGCATTAGAGTTGTGTTTCCTCACGTAGGTCTGGACGTGTGGAGGCAGTGTCGAGGTGGTTCCATGCTCGAAGATTGCCCACATTGAGAGGAACCACAAGCCCTACATGCCTGACTTGAGCATGGCCATGAAGAGAAACGCCCTGAGGGTGGCTGAAGTGTGGATGGACGAGTACAAACACAACGTCAACCTGGCGTGGAACCTGCCTTTTGAGGTGGCTGCTGTCTGAGAATCTGCTGAAAACGTTCTAATATTAGACATTTAGTGAATTTGATCCTGATTAGTTTTTGTTTTTAATTCTTATTTTATTTATACTCAGATACATATATTTATATCCTATTAATGTAACACAAATCTTCGCCCCTTGCCTGCCATTGCAGAACCATGGCATCGACATCGGGGACGTTTCAGAGAGGAAAATGCTGAGGGAGCGGTTGAAGTGTAAACCTTTCAAATGGTACTTGGAGAACATCTATCCCAAGCTGGATCCCTGGGACAACCTGCTTGCATATGGAGGAGTGAGTTTTCCTTTCCACCTCAGTTCACTCTACGAACGGTTTCAGTCTTACTGCAGGGTGTGTTACAATACAGTCAGACAGCAAAGGAGTCCAAGGTTTTCAGTTTCAAAAAGCTATGTGTAGGTTCTCGTACGCATTGTTGAAAGCCAACTGCATCAGAGATTGTAAGAAATGCGTGACCAAGGCAGTCATTATCATTATTTAGGTGAGTATATAGACATGACCTACAATAATTATTATTGTCTGTTTGGAACAGGGTAACACTGGCTGGTTTTAGGTTTTTTGTAATGATTCACTTTACAACAAACTATTATACAATGACAAACAATTAATCTCCCTGGCAATCAGCTCAAGAATCTTGATTCCGGCCTGTGCTTGGATCAAGGTCCAGTGCCCGGTCACACACCCATCGCCTTTATTTGCTACTACTACGGACCCCAAGTACGTGTAACTGATGGAATGTGTTAATAAGGTTAATAATGTAAAAAGTATTTGAATTTCATTTCATTTTTTTCCTCCAATGTTTAACCTGTGTTGATTCTGTAGTACACATATTACAGAGGCACTGGTGAGCTCTACATCGGTGGCATGAAGTCCCACAAATACAACGACAACCGCTGTTTAGCTGACGCCGGCACCGCAGAAACGGAGCCCGGCCTGTACAACTGCAAAGAGGCCACGCAGAAAGGCATGGGGATTTACTGGGACTTTACTCAGGTACCACTAAACTTTGAAATAAGTGGGTCTACATTGAGTCATGTTGCTGAAATGATCGACTCCTCTGGTTGTTACATGATGACGTGTGGCCCTGTCGTTTCTTCAGGGCAAGGAATTGAAGAACAGGCAGACGAAAAGATGTCTGGAGATCAGAAACCAAGTCCTTCTGGTTCAGCCGTGCTCCGGCCAAAGATGGGAGATTCAAAACATTATTCAGCCCTTTTAGAGTTTTTTTTATGTAGTAATGTGTGTAGATGCCAACAGCAAGAAGTCGTGCACTTGCCTAGTTTGTCACATTAGGTGGGAGTGTGTCAATTGCTTAAGGAGGTTAACATAGCTTGACTGTGACCTGCAGTTATTCAAATATAATCTGTCCCGGATAGTTACGTGAAGTAACAGATATAATTTACAAATATGAATTACAACTGAAATTCATTTTGAACCTTTGTGGATTTCTTACATATTTTTGCTATTTTTTAATGGTAAATTTAATTTGCTCAACCCACTGTTGATTCGAATCCACTTCAAAATAAAACAGTAATGGAACATATCCAAAGCCCCTTAATAAATTGTAGAAATAAAAGTAAAACCTAATTTGTTCATCTTTGCTGGAAAGAGCAAATCTAATCTGTCACATTTAAGTATGTTGCAATAATTATTAGGGTTGGAGTTTGGGTTAGAATTGGTTTTAGGATTTTAAATTACTTTCAAATTTAATTGTTTTAAATTTTGAATTGTTAATTCATCTTATTTTAAAATCACTTCCAATTCCATTTAAATTTTTCGATTTTGATTTCTTTTACTTACTTTCAATATTAACTGAGTGGGTGTAAAAAAATAACAGCTGTTGTCAGGGACAACATGCCAACGCGTCTCTACACCAGAATCAATTGTCAGCGCGACCGCATTCTGATCCGCCACTGTGTTGTGCAAGATTGCAAATTGCGCACTGAAAAATTTAAAATTCAGATCAAAGAAGAAGAAATAGGCCCAACAAACCACGCCTTATTAATTTACACACACATACACACAATCAAACATTCAATTAAATTCGATGACCTCAAAGTTGTGAAGTACCAGCCCGTAGCTCACGCCAATTGCAATTAGAACGGTGATCTTCCCTCACTTCAGAAGTCCTTCAGTCATGGAATCATGGTTGCTGAAAGAAAGTTTCTCGGTGAAATCGGACTCCTCGACGTGGGGATGAAAGTGTAGGAGGGTGAAAATGTGGAGCTGGGAATTTGCGTGAGGAAGCTTCACTCACAAAAATTATTCTACAGGAACCCCACAGGAATGAATATAAATCATTCCACCTCTATGACCTGGTGAAGTACATCTATGAAGTGGCACACAGACCCTCAAAGTTTATTTATGTGGCACCTTTCATACATAAACTCTGACCCAAGGTGCTTGACAAAAATTAAAAGTAAAATATATATTAAAAACAACATTCAACTAAATTGCTGCAGTCAATTAAAGCCCACCCGCCTCGCCCCAAACGCACACAGGTTATCACCCACCCACTCACCCACACAGCAGAACAATCTGTCTGTAGGTCAGGGGAAAATGTCTGCCCGTAATGGTTTTAATGGGAAAAGTGTCCGGTGGTGGTGACGGTGGTAACTCGGGTCCGTAGGGGAAGCTTGTGAAAAAGTGAAGTATCAGCGTGCCAGGGTTGACTGTAGTAAAACTGTGGAGGGGGAAGAGTGGGCGACAGGTGTGTGCGTGACGTCAGGTGGATATAGTCATTCACAAGGGGCCCAGCACACAGTGAGTTGAATGTTAGTCGAAAGCAGTACATACTGTACATATACATATACACACAGACACACACACACACACACATACATACATACACACACACACATACATACATACATACATACATACATCCAAGCTAAGATCTAAGATATAAAAATAATAGATTCTATTTTTACTTATAATGTAGTAGCGTATGATAAATACAAAGTACAGGAAGGTCCCCTGTGTAGACATTCTCCATTGAAACTCCTTTTTTTTTTTTTTTTTTTTTTTTTTTTTTTTGGAGGATAAGCTTGTTTCTTCAGCTTGTAATATACTATGTTTAAACTTTTGTTTTTCCAGTTTCACCTGACAGACATCACGTACCCAGGACTGCCTGGTCTGGAGGATCTTGGAATCACTCCTGCCACTGTCGAGCAGAAGGCTAAATTCCGTGCCGCCACCGTCATTTTTGTTAACTGGAATCTGCACTTGATGAAACAAAGCCAGCAAAGACTGTCAACTAATAGATTAACAACCTCCCAAAATCATGTTGGCAGCAAGAGCATATATATAGATACATATATATATATATATATATATATATATATATATATATATATATATATATATATATATATATATATATATGTATATATATGTGTATGTATATATATATATATATGTATGTATGTATATGTATATATATATATATATGTATATATATATATATATATATATATATATATGTATATGTATGTATATATGTATATATATATATATATATATATATATATATATATATATATATATATATATATATATATATATATATATATATATATATATATATATATATATATATATATATATATATATATATATATATATATATATATATATATATATATGTATATATATATATATATATATATATATATATATATATATATATATATATATATATATATATATATATATATATATATATATATATATATATATATATATATATATATGTATATATATATATATATATATATATATATATATATATATATATATATATATATATATATATATATATATATATATATATATATATATATATATATATATGTATATATATATGTGTATATGTGTGTGTATATATGTGTGTGTATATATGTGTGTGTATATATGTGTGTGTATATATGTGTATGTATATATATATATGTATATATATGTGTATATATGTGTATGTATATATATATGTATGTATACACATACATACACACAACTGTTTATTTATCTAAATATTATTTGTCATAAAGCAGTGACTATGTATGACAACTTGACATTTCTGTATTCTGAAATCCCTTTTTAGCTTCTGTTAGCTCTAGCTCAGGGCGGTCGCCTGCAGGTGGCGGCATGACGTCACATGACTCGCTAATTAGAAGAGCTTCTGACAAGTAGGGGACGGTGGCAGAGGAGGGACCAGTGTCGTTTCCCTGAACATTAGCTAAGTCTGTAGGAACAAAACAATCATGTGGCCAGTTGTCTGTCTAGTGGAGCTGGCGCGCAGTGTGCGGGTGTCGTCGTGCGGGACGTTCAGTCTTCTCCCTGGAGCTCACCTGTCGGAATGAGACCTGCGCGCCTGAAGCGGCAGATGTTCACCTTGGTGGCCGTCGGCCTCGTCTTTTTCCTGGCCTCGTTTCTGAAGGGAGGCTTCGAGGGGACCGCGGCGACCCACCAGCACCTGGAAAGGCCGAGGATGACCAGGGGGTTTTCCGACCTGGAGGCGAACATCAGCAGCATCTGTGAGTTCATAGGCTGGAGTTCAGGGGTGTGATTATTTATAGGATGATTGGAACGGGGCTAACAGAACTACATAATTACTACAAACAAATTTAGAATCTGGATGTGAAAAGAATATGGTTCCCTTTAAATAATTTAGTTGGAGCATTGGAACAGCAAGTTAAGGGAATAAAATATTGCACCACATGTAAAAGAGGCTAGAAAACGTGACCAATCTAATAAACTGGTTGTTTATTCTAATAATCTAGTAAACTTTTTTTTTTATTAGAGGACTACTATTACAAAATAGAAATTAATTTTAAATTAAAACACTAAATTGCATCATTTATGATAGTTCGTCTTACACACACACGCACACACACAATTTGACAGCCTTCGATTCTGCGAGTTGTCCCACTTAAAAAGATGAGGTCTAATGTCATTGGTACACTACAACTGTAAGGGACAGAATATTAAAAAAAAAAAAAAAAAATCCTGGAAATCATATTGTATGATTTGTAAAGAATGTATTTGTATAATGGTGCAGAAAATAAGCATTTGATCAATAGCAAAAGTTCATCTCAATACTAATAATGAAAAAATAATAATAATTTAACCCTGGTTGGCAATGACAGAGATCAAACGTATCCTGTAGGGCAGGGGTGTCAAACTCATATGCACAGAAGGCCAAATGAAAGGGAAAATGGTACAACTTGGAGGGCCTGACTGGTTCAACGTTTATTAAAAACTTTTCTTCTTCTTCTTCTTCTTCCTCTCCTGCATTATCTGCCTTATTGAAATGATTGCACATATTTAATCTGGACCTATCATAGCCGATACAACGTTGCTATTTGGCATTTGCTAAATATGAATCATTAAGATAACTGAATAAATAATCAAATAAAAACAGTTTCAATATTTTCTTAGGGCTCTATCAATAATTTCAAGTGTTAATATTTTAACAGGCGAACAGCAAAAAAAAACAAAACAGTTTTCTTTAAGGAAAAATCAAATCTGTCCTTTCAATAGCAAAAAAAAGTGCAAAAACAAAACTGCATTAAAGCTGCATTGAAGTCAGTTTGCTGCTTTGTGATCCTCACTAATCACTTCTTTTTATAAATGTTGAAAATAAATAAAATCAGCTGCATGCCATTTTCTTATGGCTCTATCTCTGCAACCTTTCCAGTGTCCATTCAACTGAAAAGATATCTATTAGCAAACAACAACCAAAAACCTATTTCCTTATAAGAAAAATCAAATGGTCTGTCATAGCAAGAAATGCAAAAATTAAACTAAATGTGCGGTGCTTCACGTCGAGTCTCAAACGGGCGTACGTACATTTCTGCACTTGTTGCTCCTTTGGCGACAATGTTGGTGAACAATTACTGAAGCGGTTTGAAATAGGCTTTGACGAACAACAATTTATATCGATCAGTACCAAAGCATGCGCGCACAGAGGTGTAGAAAATAAAGCTATCAACGGCAGCATGGGCACTATGGAGGACGAGGTGAATAGAGCAGTTCGCCACCAAAGAATTCTAAGAAACCACCCGGACCTCCTGAGCCGTGTCCGGCTCTGAAGGGCGGTTCTTTTAGAACTCTGCTCCGCGCCGCAGCCTTTCAGAGCCCCGCGCGACAATTAACGAGCCGCGAGGCCAACAGCTGCTGACCAGACCAGAGTAATCTTCACAGTCTTAACCTTTGGAAGGCCAGATGGATCTGGTTTATTAATCATTTTGTGTAATGTTAGTTGAGAAAGACCAGCAATATTTTCTACAACAGTAAACTTGACTATTGGGACAGTTTCACATTGGCCACTTCAGTGTTTCTTTAAAGTTATCCTTAACAATAATTACTGTTTGAGAGTCTTGCAATAAGTTGTTGAGAAGACCATTTATATATTGCTGTCACACATTCTAGCAGTTGGCAGGTAGGCAGATTTTAAAACCCTGAATGCTTTGCCGAAAAGTCTGTGGACATAACATTTTTCGTACGCATGACATAACGTCATAATTTTTATAACGCATAATTTAAAATGCAAAGTAAGTTCTTCATAACCTGGCTGCAAATAAATATGCCTAGTGGTTTTTCACATCGCCAAAACACAGCAGTTAAATTAAATCAATGACTTTCGTATGCCTAGTACCTTAGTTTAATGGGCATGTGCATTCTGCGTATTGTACTGCTAAAATCATTATATATATATATATATATATATATATATATATTTTTTTTTATTATTTGTTTTTTTTGTCTTGAGAGGGCGTGTTGTGTGTGTCACGTGGATTTATAGATCAGGTGAATACACAGCATCGCAGATGGATGATACTAAATGTTTGGTTAAGAAGCGGCAGTGAGTATACAATTAGGCACAAGCATTTAGATTAAATGTAATATTACCTTCAGCCCTCCTCATGGCCTCTCACAGTCCTCGGGGCCATGACTATCACAGGCCAGCGGCTTGCCAGTAGTGGCAAATCATAACTTAAAATAGGCTTTGAAAAAAGTATATGGTTCACACAGTTTGAACTGCTTTGTTCCCAATAGACATTACAAATAAGCTGGATGTTTAAATTGCATTAAAATAAAAAAAATAAAAAATCAATAAAGTGAATGATGGATGGGTTTCACAAAGGAAATGGATAAATAAAACAAATACAAATAAAAAATAGGTACAAGTCAGGATAGTGATGCTTGTGCCACCACACATGACTTCATGTCAAATTTCTGTCATGTCAAAAGTCCTCTCTTTTTCACTGTGTTACTTCCTTTTTCAGGTGTATTTCTTCTCACTTCTCTTCGCAGTGAGTAGCTGGTTCTCATTCAAAACATTGCAGTAAAACTCTGAAAAGGACTGTTTGAAGTTGACTTATCAAGAGCATCACTCCTCATAAGCTAGAGGAGCCTCAGCTATTTTCGTTTACTGTTGAAAAGAACAAGCAATCCCGATTCACAGCCATAGCTATGCAAGCTAGGCAGCCAGGACGCAGTTGCTGTGAATGGGTTGCACTTGCAGCTACGTTGATGGCGGTTTTGAACGCAAACTCTCTGGAAGCGAACGTGAGTGTCCGTCGAAAATAAAGTCATGTTCAAGACAACTTAGAAATGCGGGACAAACCCCGTCCCATGTCAATTCAAAACGGGCGCACCATTTCCTCCTCAAATATGGGACTATTCTGTATTTTAAGGGACGGTTGGCAACTCTAACCATGATGCGAGTAACGTTGTTGCCGGCGTACCGTGGGTTGGGAATGAATCGCTACACATACACTGCCAGGTTAATCTTTTGCAGGAAGAGGATTAGGGCAAACAAATAAGAGTCAAGTTTGTCAAGTCAGTTTGGTTTTTCCTTGCTCCCTTTTTTCTTTTTCTTGCCGTTTTGTCGCTCCACTTTTGTCTTTGTCACTGCTCTCGCTCATTTTTATGCCGCTCTCTGTTCTTTTGACAGGCAATTAATGATTCATTCATTCATTCATCTTCTATACCCGCTTATTCCTGTTCAGGGTCACGGGGGTCTGCTGGAGCCTATCCCAGCTGTCTTAGGGCGAAGGCAGGGTACACCCTGGACAAGTCGCCAGTTCATCGCAGGTCCACATAGAAACAGACAACCATTCACACTCACATGCACACCTACGGACAATTTAGAGTGTTCAATTGACCTCACGTGCATGTTTTTGGACTGTGGGAGGAAGCCGGAGAACCCGGAGAGAACCCGGAGAGAACCCACGCAGACACGGGGAGAACATGCAAACTCCACACAGAAAGGTCCCAGGCCCGGGCCCCGGAATCGAACCCACGACCTTCTTGCTGTGAGGCGGCAGCGCTAACCACTGCGCCACCGTGTCGCCTGCAATTACTGATGACGTTAATATTGTCCATAATACGGACGGTGTTGAGGGATGGCTGGTAATGACGTTTTACCTGGTATATCATAAATGGGGGAAGTTCGGAAGATTCCAAGGGCCCGAGTCTGATAGCGGCCCCAAAACAACAGATTACAGGGGTAGTGGTAGGTGACTGTCCACGCCCGTATCTACATAGAGTGGTTCGGCCCCGTCAACAGCACAGTGCATGTGTCATGCTAAGGGAGGGACGGTTTAAGATAGCTACCATGACCGTCAGTTGCGCGAGGCAGCTGCAGCCTCGGCGACGGGGCCTATTGGGTCCCTGCCCCCCCTGACGCTCCACCAGTGAGTCGACCACATCCTCAACTGATGATGTCCTGGTGATGGTTGGATTACAAAAAGAAAAAGAAAAGAAGTCTTTGAGTACTCCCTATATTATTCTTGAGAGAGGTGTTGGAGCAGTTAAATTAATTGAATGACATTCATATGCCTAGCTCCTCAGTTTATAGTGGGCATGGGTATTCTGCTAATTGTACTGCTGAAATCATATTTTTTTATTATTATTTGGTTTTCCTGTCTTGAGAGGGTGTGTTGTGTGAGTCACGTGGATTTATAGATCAGGTGAATACACAGCGGCACAGATGGATGATACTAAATGTTTGGTTAAGAAGCGGCGGTTATAAACGTTTTTTTGACCACGTTAGTTAAGTTACTGTTGCCAGGGAGAAAAAAAAAAACAAGATAAGAGGAGATGGGTGAGTTCAACACGACGATCCAGGAGCTCAAATCTTACCCAGTGAAATTTCGCCAGTACTTTAGAATATCCATCGGACAATTTGGGGGACTGCCCCGTCAACTGGCTCCACGTTTGCAGAGGGAGGGGACATTACCGATGTTTTGATGCCACGTCATCGACCATCCAACATCATTTGATCGGTCAGAGGTCCAGCATTCACCTTTTTGCCTCTGAAAAATTTGTTGCCGATGTGTACGGTTCTATTGACTTCAGTAGGTTTGAAAACGCAAATTATTCGCCTAGCAAATTCGCTCCCAGAGAGTAAGGACCTTTAAAGTTACGTGACCTCATATGCAGAAAGACAACTCATTTTATTTATTTATTTATTTATTTATTTATTTATTTATTTATTATAGAAACATAACTCCCGATCGTCGGCTGTAACGGTTAATGTTGTTTATAAAATGTATTTTTTATTTATTTATTTTTTAATAAAAATAATCCCAGGAAGTAGTAAACCGAGATATTTACCTCGGGTACCTCATAGCTAGTTAGGCTATGCACATAATGTCGATTCTAATACGCTTTTGTTTAATTGACCTGGGGTGACCGTGGTGTCCTTTGGTGGACGAGGCTTATGACACCGCAAACTGACGGAGCGTAGCAGAAAATGGAGATATAAAGCCCATTAATTAACTCGGTCTGTCGCGGAGATATCTAATAGGACTTCTCTCCTTGTCCATGTATACATGCCGCTGAGAAAATCAAATTATTGACGGGAACACGTCCTCCTCCCCTATACTAGGGGGCGATCTGAGTCTTTTCGGCGTGTTTAATTCCAGTTAACCTCTTTCGTCGCACAATAACAGAACAACTGGAGCGCGATACAACACCGGTGTAATGTCCGTACTGCTCTTCAATTTAATGAGTTGCCTCACCAAACAATATATATTATATATGTATTATATATGTATGTAACAATGGAGAGCCAGGGCCAGGAAGAGTACTTCCTGCATCATACCTCTACAGACCAGCTGCCGCACAAGAGGGCAACGTACATGGCTACGGTAATCATGAACGACGTACCACTCATGATGGAAGTGGATTCTGGTTCAGCGTGTTCGCTGATCAGTGAAGCAACATAGCATAACCTATGGCCAGGAGAACCACCAACCATTATGCATGTTACAGGGGTGCTCAAGCAGTGGTCCCCGGCGCAGTTACAGCTGCGAGGAAAGATCCAAGTGCAAGTCAAGTACCTTGTTTTCAGAGGCACACTCTCACCTCTCGTTGTGGGAGGGGAAGGAGCAAGCAGGCTACACCCATTGTGCCAATCTACAAGAAGGATGGGAGTCTCCAGACCTGTGGAGATTACAGATGTACAGTGAACACAGCTGTACTCCCGGATGTATACCCCCTACCAACAGTATCTGAACTGTTCTCCTCACTGGCAGCGGGGATACTGATCACAAAACTGGATCTTAAGCAGGCTTACCAACAGCTTGTCCTGGATGAAAAGGCAGCAGAGCTACTGACCATGAACACACACAGGGGGCTTTTTAGGCCAACAAGGCTGCAGTTTGGAGTGTCCATGGCAGTGGCCATTTTTGAAAGGGCTGGAATCCCAGGAGTACAGGCATATTTAGATGAAATCTTCATTACAGGGAAGTCTCTAGACTCAGGATGAGGTGTAAGCAAGAGGAACAGGTCTGTAACCAAGACCAGTCCCTGAGACAGTTTCCGCCAAATGACTCTGTGTTTGCTCGCAGTTACACAGGAGCAAGATGGATGCCTGCTGCGGTGGAGATGGCCACTGGGCCAGTATCGTACAGTATGAGGGCCCCAGAAGGCCAGGTACATTGGTACCATGTTGACTAGTTGAGAGGGCGTGCATCGGAGGAAGCTGAGGGGGATTCTTCCCAGCTTTTGTCAGCTAGTGAATGTCTGCCCCAAGAAGGAGCCCAGGATGCAGTAGAGTCATCGTCGGGGAGAGGAGAGACAATGGATCCAGTACAAGTGGGGCATTCACCAGTCAGCAGCCCAAGCCCCTCTTCATTGCCTGTTCGTCATCAGACCCGCAGGCCCAGAGTTCGTCCCAAAGGGTGGTGTGATTATGAACACTAACTAGTGGAAAGGAGTGTTCTGTATTTAGTCAAGTCAATAGGATGATTTAGGAGTGGCCTACTAGGGGGAGCTTTAGGAAAAGGATCAAGTGTGTGAACTACTAGATTCAGCGCTTGAGTTGTAGTTTTCCTCTCATCGACCAGTCAGTCTGTTTTTGCCTGTTGCAAAGTTATCAGAGCTATGTCATTAAAGCTCATTTATCTCCGCTTGTCATTTTTATATAATTAGGAGACATAATAGTGTGACAACCCCAAGTGGGTGGGGTTGTTGTTTGTGTGTGTGTGCATGCAGTCTCTCTCTCTCCCTCGCTCGCTCGCTCTCTCTCTCTCTCTCTCTCTCTCTCTCTCTCTCTCTCTCTCTCTCTCTCTCTCTCGCTCGCTCGCTCTTTTTCTCTCTCTCGCTTGCAGCCTGATTGTCATGTGCTCCTGGTGTGAGTACTTCCAAGAGAGCGGGGCCATGTGAGCAAAGCACCTGCAGAACTCGACCTCTCGGTGGATCGACCTCTCAACGGCTCTGCTGCTGCTCTGTTGCCAGCGGACCGCGATGCACCAGCTGGATCCAACAGCTCACCAATGATTTGTTATGTTTAGTTTGCATTTAGCTTTCGTTTTATTCTGTTAAAATTAATATTCTTTCGTAGCTGCATTCCCTCGTTGCTTCTTGTTTGTCAGAGAGTTGAGCCAGCTCTGACAATAGTAAGTAGAGTTTTAGCGCAGATCATTTGAGAAACTTTGTGGACTCGTGAAGCTGTTTAGAGCTGCCATGAAGTAACTGGAAGCATCGATCCTCTCCAGGTGAGAAGAGCCATTGTTCTGTATGAACTGGTGAGTTGTCCAGAGCACCTGGTCGTTGCAAACTTTTTTTGGAGAACACAAATCAACTAAAAAGGTTCTCAGTTGTGTCCTCAGTTATGCACAAACTCGTAGTAGTGCCACACGGGAAGGAGCTTGTGTCTTGTTCCGGGGGCAGATGCTGGCGCCGGGGGTGTGGCGCATGTGCTGTTCATCCTGTCCTTAATATGGATCAGTCGTCCTGTCCCCTTTGCAGAAAAGCAGCCCCAAAGCATAATGTTTCCACCCCCATGCTTCACAGTGGGTATGGAGTTCTTGGTATGCAACTCGGCATTCTTCCCCCTCCAAACATGCCGAGCGGCGGTTGCATCAACGACGTTGTGTGTTACTTCATCTGACCACACAACATTCTCCCAGTCCTCCTCTGGATCATCCAGATGGTCTCTGGCAAACTTTAGACGGGCCTGGACATGTGCTGGCTTAAGCAGGGGACCTTTTGAGCACTGCAGGATTTTAATCCATGATGACGTAGTGTGTTACTAGTAGTAACCTTTACTACCTTTACTATTACCGTTACTGAGGTCCCAGCTTTCTTCAGGGTCAGTGACCAGTTCCCCCATGTAGTTCTCGGCTGTGTCCTCACCATTCTCTAGATCATTGGTACCCCTCAAGGTGAGATCTTGCATTGAGCCCCAGGTTGAGAGAGATTGTCAGTGATCTTGTATTTATTCCATTTTTTAATACTTGCTCCAACAGTTGCTCTCTTCTCACTAAGCTGCTTGCCTATTGTAGATTGGCTCATCCCAGTCTTGTGCAGGTGTACAATCTTTTCACTGGTGTCCTCAGACAGCTCTTTGGTCTTGGCCAAGGTGGAGAGGTTGCAGTCTGACTGTTTAAGGGTATGGACTAGTGTCTTTTTATACACATAACAAGTTCAAACAGGTGCCATTAATGCAAGTAACGAGTGGTGGATAGAAGAGCTTCTTCATGAAGAAGTAACAGGTCTGTAAGGGCCAGATTTCTTGCTCATTTGCAGGCGCTAAAAACTTATTTTCTGCACCATTATACAAATGAATCCATTGAAAACCCTGCACTGTGAATGTTTACATGTTGTGTTCAATAAAAACATGAAAATGTTTTGGTTTTTTTGTGCGGTATTAGTTTAAGCCGACTGTGTTTGTCTAGTGATGTGACTTAGATGAAGATCAGAAAATATGTTTATATTTTATATATTTATGAAGAAATCCAAGTAATCCCAAAGGGTTCACATACTTTTTCTTGCAGCTGTATAAAAATATATATATGTGTGTGTGTGTGTGTGTGTGTGTGTGTGTGTGTGTGTGTGTGTGTGTGTGTGTGTGTGTGTGTGTGTGTGTGTGTGTGTGTGCGTACAGTGTTGAAAGATGGATGATTGATGGAATAAGCTCATTTTGCTCTCTCATATGACTTATTTCTCATCTCTGCACAGTCACCATCCTCAAGGTTTTTGGAGAGAGGCAGGATGCCATGCACAAAATTCTTATGGATGGTCAGGACAGGCAGAGAAAAACTTCAGAGGATGGAAAAACGGAGTTCGAAAAGCATCATGAGCACAACGGACAACAGGAGGAAAAGACCCAAGAGAAAATTTCCAAGAAACTGTTTCCAAACTCTTACCTGTTTAAGGAGTGGGGAAAGAACCTGTCGGAGAACGACCAGAGAGAAGCGGAGGCTTTATTTCAGAAGTATGGATATAATGTGTTTCTCAGCGACCGCCTTCCTTTAGATCGACCTCTTCCAGACACCAGAGACCCAAGGTACATCCTTCTGTACCAGCTTGAATACGTCACATGATACCAGGATGGCAGTCAATTATTTGCTCATTTTAAGGAGTATTTTCCCCCAATGAAAGGAAATGAATTTACAGATTGTAAAGGTGGGAAACAAACAGGTCTCACTTCCTTCCGTTTCTGAATAGGTGTTTGGAGAAGAAATACCCAAAGGACCTGCCAAGTATTGGAGTTGTGCTGATCTACCTGAACGAGGCCCTGTCTGTCATCAAAAGAGCCCTGCATAGCATCATCAGCCGCACCCCCAAAAACCTGTTGAAGGAGATTATAATGGTGGACGACAACAGTTCACATGGTTTGTTGTTCTTCTTATTGTATTGGTTGGTTGGTTGCTGAAAGGTTTCAAGTTTAGTGAAGTTAAATGTGAGATATTTACAGATTTTGAGGAAGAATTAGTGACACCAAGTGGTTACATTTTAGATTACAGCATCTTTCACTATCCCTCCCCCTCTTGAGCTTCCCAGTGAGCTATGGTGGCCTGCGCACCCAAACGTGGATACCTCGTCCACCTTCTTCTTCATTGGTTTATGAGCGATCAGTAAGCCTAAATACGAAACCTGCTGTCAGGCGGGCTGGATTGTCCATACCAGGCTTTCTTAAAAATATGGCGCTGAGCTATGAGAACGGAGAGTATATTTAGGTGAGACAACTGGTCTGGTGTTCTTCATTTATGTGTTGGCCTGCAGTGAATTGTGGCGTCGTCGGCAGGAGGTGAATGTTATAATTTAGTACGATTTTTGTGGTGTCTTGTAATCCATTCATTCATTCATATACTGTACATGAGAACCGTTCTATGGGTAGGAAACCAAATGACTTTTATTGTACTGCGACTATCCACCTTTATTGTAAACTATGGACAGTAAATTATGCTTTTACCAGTATGAAAATCATAAATCAAGACAAATATTACTCTCAGGACCTTCAACCAAATCTGTTTTGATTATCCAGATTTATTCTTTCATTGTCGTCATAAGACAGCAATATGAAGTCATCTGTCAGGCCTGCCTCTCCAACTGAATGGAATTCCATCCCCACATTCTCTTGCTCTCTTCCTTCAGAGGACCTGAAGGGAGACCTGGACGCCCATGTGAAGCTTCTGGAGCAGCAGAACCCGGCTCTTCTCATCAAGCGAGTGAGGCATGATGAGCAGCAAGGCCTCGCTCAAGCCAGAGTGTCAGGGTGGAGTGCCGCCACCGCCGACGTGGTGGCCATCTTGGACGCGCATATCGAAGTCCACGAGATGTGGTGAGATAACGCGCATGTGACAGAACCACCCTGTGCTTTGTTGTAATTTCTTCTGCTTATTCCTGTTGATTGGTTTTATTACCGTTACCCTTTACAACTGTTAAATCGCCACAGCTGTGCAAAGAAACAGCTTCATTCCACCAGGCTGTTTTCCCCACATACGGGCTCTTTACTTTACAGAGTGGGTGTAAGAATAACAGCTGTTATCAGGGACGACTTGTCAGTGCAACCGCTGTCTGATCCGCCACTGTGTTGTGCAAAGGTTGTATGGTGATTGGCGAGCACAGCTCTGATCTTGCAGTTGTGCTTTCATGACAGAGATGCATGGCTTGTGTGCTACTGAAGTAGAAAGACATAGGAAAAAGGCCCTTCAGTCCAGTGGCGTCATTAGGCCTATTTTAGGGGGCTGAAGCCCCTCAAAATATTCTTCAGCCCCCCTAAATAATCTGATGTTTATTCTTATTCTTCTTATTATTTTTAACAAAAAAAATCCCTGACCAATTTTTCTGTAATAGGGCCAGAATAGGAGTTAAAACAAATATTCACACTACCTGTCATTAATTTAGAATTACAATCATAAATCTGTCAGTTTCCCTTTACTTCATGGTGTAAGGTAGAGAGCCCCTTCACTGCGCTGTTACCCAGTCCATTCCACTCGGCCATATAGAGTAAGCCCACATCACTGAAAATACAGTCCATGTTTTCCCTGCAGCCTTGCTTGCACTCTGTGCCTGCAGCGCGTAGCAGCGTGTGTGCCTTTGTAGCACACAGAGCCAACTACAGAAGCAATAGGAGAAGAACAAGAGCAATGATGGATATACAAAGGTTTATCTAAGAAGACAGTATACATCACTGCTGGAAGCAATTAGTGAGCTCCAGCCCACAGTCAACAGCAGAAAATCCCATGAACCAAGTGCTCCCTGTTTTACAAAAATACTTAAATAAATTATAAAATAAAATAAAACCCTATTTGGCGATCTCTGCTCACCTTTTTCACCTCTGTTGTTTTGCGGCCAAGAGGTAGATTCCAGCCATAAAGGAACACCGCAAATGCTATTTATCTAGCTAGTAGCTAATATCATGGTCCTGGTTGTAGTGTCGAATGTGTGTGTGTGCGCTCTCTTTAGCCTTTGGGGGCACAGCATCAGTTGTGTTTCTCACTTTATGGATGCACACCGCGAGTTTCTGAGTTGAGCTAATTCGCCAATGATTATCACTATCATGAGTGGATAATAATAGTAGTCGTAGTAGTAGTAGTAGTAGCCTACTATTACTACTATAGGGGAGAGGTGTAAGGTTTGTGCTGATTCGTTAAGGTGTATACACGATACAGGATGGGATATCGGTGAGGATACACGGAGGAGGAGAGCTGAGTTCAAGGTTTGTATTCCAGTTGGTTGGGTGGAACGTTTACAGCGAATGATGATGGTGAAAATGACAATAAAAGGGATGAAGATGACGATCAAAGGATGGAAATGACGAGTCTGAAAGGATAAATAAAAATCAAATAAGTTCAATCTACTGAAGTCAACTCAAGATGTGATCAAATAAACAAGGAGGTTTCATTAAAGATTCCAAGTACTTATTGCAATCGTACGTAACGTCTCTGGCTAACGCAGGAACGATTAACTTATTATTCGGTCTTTGTAGCCCTCTGGTGGCGTAAGGACAAAACTACACAGGGTCGTAAAACGGACACGGCAATTCTCTCTGACACAGAAGTCAAACGGAAATGAACCACGCAGTAACGAAATACAAGCATCAGATTAATAAAGCAGTTTAAGGAAAAACGACAACCCAGGTAAAAATGGTGAAAGCAAAGCTAACACATTCAGCTCCACTAACAGAAAATATACGTGAATTCAATCATTATTGAACAGTCTGCAACGTCAACTTACGTATCGCCAATGACTCGATACTTGGCTACTGCAACCATAGATATCTACAAAAGGCTAGATGTCTCACGGCGCAGAATCGAACGTCCGCACTGGCCGCCATCTTTCCACAGTCAGGCAGTCACGGTCTGATGTATTGAATGTGAGGGAACGTGAGTGATCTGAACAGGCATCAACACTCTGATCTCGCTGAATACTTGACGGATTTGCACACGGTTTGCTTTCTTACAAACGTTCATAACGTAGCAATAATTCTGGATGGTTGAACATGTTGAGAGTGCAGCTTTCGTTTAGAAAAAAAACAACATAATGGTGCTAAGGCAGCCTATCTGCACAAGTTAATATGACTGAGACCACTAAGATTTTCATTTCTTAAGTTAAGCCAACAGCTATTTCAGGACAAACTAGTATTTTGTTCACATACAATATTTGTGGTGTCGGTTGTGGTTATTCGCTGAGGTGCGTTTCCTATAACGTTGCAAACCAAGCTAATGCAACTTAGCCTACATCCATTGCTACTGCATGAATGCAGTCTCATCAGTCCATGCAGCAGAGACACAGTGATCAATGAACTAGATCTGCTGATATCTCATCCCCCACCTGTTTGATTCAGAGTCTAACGGTGACAACCTGAGATTACAGTCCGTCTTTTTTGTTGTTGTGATAAAAGGGATTAGGATTGGTAGGTGTAAATAAAACAAGCAATTTGACATATGGAGAGACAGAATAGCTTTTCTTTTCAATATAATTTAACTTCATTCGCAAATTATTTACAATTGCATTGACGGAGCGACAGAGCCGGCCCAAGGCATAAGCGAAGTAAGCGACTGCTTAGGGCCCCAAGGCCACTAGGGGGCCCCCAAGAGCAATAATAAAAAAGATTTCCATGTATAAATGATGATTTCTATATATATTATCTAGATATATTATTGTACAAAAACACACATTCAACAGAGTGCAGCTGCTGATGTAGACCTGGTGATTCTTAATACCTCTGTACCTCACTTTGTGCTTTATCACTTGCAATGTTGTGTAAATCAACCCCAGGACACTGTTGTAGCTGGATGTGCTACCCTTTGAGATTGAAAACCATATGTGGCACCCTGGACGTGATCCATGATGCATTAATTGAAATTATTTGTATTAAGTTTGCATTGGTAGTACTTATGTTTCTGATTATTTTACCTTTGGAGATACAGCAACAGCCTAATTTCAACGTGTAATACATACATGTGCAAAAACATGTCAGGCCGTCAATAGGATGTAAACAACACTGCCAGAGCTGCATTGAAGTCATTGTAGGTGTGTGAATGATCAACAATCAATATTGGCTGAAATAGAGGGCCCCAAAATCAAATTTTGTTTCGGGCTACATGGAGGCTTGGGCCGGCCCTGCGGAGCGAGGTGACTGTGGCAAGATGGCCGCCAGTGCGGATGTTCGATTCCATTGGCCAGCAGCTCGGATAAGATATCCAGCCTTTTGTAGATATCTATGACTGCAACTACTCGTCTCGCTAGCTAACATGTGAAACTTGAGGGGAACACGTGGTACATCAACACGTCATAACATTGCGACAAAAAAACTTAACTTGAGGGTTGAGGTGCTCTTATGCTCTGAAAGAGCCAGCCCTTTTCTACAACAACTACTACTACTACTAACGTTACTACTATTACTGCTGCTGCTGCTACTAGTGTTATCAACAAATGGTATGTGTTTGCATTAAAATCTACTGGTGGCCTAAAACAGTTGAGTATCTCTACTAAGTCTGTGCAAAAGTGTGAAAGTTATTTTCTGGTTCTTGTTCATTATTTGTGAATTTGTTTTTGATTACCTAATGCCAACTACATTCATTCACATCCTATGCATCTCCAGGGGACTAAGCCTCCCTTGTCCTCAGAACCTACTCCTTCAAATTTTATTTACACACAGATACTCACAATGAAATGAAAGACAAGTGATGTAAAAAAAATGATGACAGTGAAAGGAACAAATGAAAAGCTCCTCCTTCGCTCCCACCCGCAGGGCTGAACCCCTGCTGACACAGATCAAAGCTGACCGCACCGTGGTGGTGTCCCCCGTCTTTGACAAAGTCAAATTCGACGACCTCAAAGTTATGAACTACCACTCCGCAGCTCACGCCTTCGACTGGGCTTTATGGTGCATGTACGAGGGTTTTACACCCGAGTATAACAAACTCCAAGACCCCTCATTGCCAGGAAAGTAGGTCATGACCTTGTTTCTTTTTATTTATTTATTGGTTTTTATGACATTGCAGTGGTAACAGTGATCTTCCCTCACTTCAGGAGTCCCTCTGTCATGGGAATCCTGGTCGCCGACAGGAAGTTTTTCGGTGAAATCGGACTCCTCGACGTGGGGATGAAAGTGTACGGGGGTGAAAATGTAGAGCTGGGAATTCGTGTGAGTAAGCTTAACTCACCAGAATGATTCTACAGGAACCCTCAGCCGTTAGGGATGATAGATGAATGGATTGCAGCATTAATATCTTGACGCGTCAAATCCTTTCTTGAGGAATTTTACATAGTTTTTTGTGTGTAATTAGCAGGGATTGCACAACTGAGATGTGTTTTGTCTTATTTTTTTTCTGTGTAAAGCTGTTGCCTCATGTACTCACAACTAACAAATGATGACTTACAAGCAGATTTACCGGTAGCAGTCTAAATACCAGACTGTGTATGAATTTAGCTCATCAGTGTTTCCATTGTAATTTAGTCACCCTTCATTAAATACTTTTTATTTGTTTAACAACCTACTGGCTAAACTTTGGGTAAATGTTTTTTTAAACATAACACTCCCTCTCATTTAAAAAATATTTTATGCAACGACTAAACAAACTCTACTCAGCTCTGGTTGAGCGCAAGAAAAACTCATTATTTGAAAACATGATTTTTTTTATTTTTTTTTATCGTTTGACTTAATTTAGATGTTTGACTCCAATAGAGTACCATTACCTTAATCCCATTAGGTTAAAGTGCCTTTACATTTGACTGGAATATCAACAATTTCCAGTGATGTTTTGTAATTTGCACTTGGCTCTGCAACAGCATTAGAGTTGTGTTTCCTCACGTAGGTCTGGACGTGTGGAGGCAGTGTCGAGGTGGTTCCATGCTCGAAGATTGCCCACATTGAGAGGGGCCACAAGCCCTACATGCCTGACTTGAGCATGGCCATGAAGAGAAACGCCCTGAGGGTGGCTGAAGTGTGGATGGACGAGTACAAACACAACGTCAACCTGGCGTGGAACCTGCCTTTTGAGGTGGCTGCTGTCTGAGAATCTGCTGAAAACGTTCTAATATTAGACATTTAGTGAATTTGATCCTGATTAGTTTTTGTTTTTAATTCTTATTTTATTTATACTCAGATACATATATTTATATCCTATTAATCTAACACAAATCTTAGCCTTTGCCTGCCATTGCAGAACCATGGCATCGACATCGGGGACGTTTCAGAGAGGAAAAAGCTGAGGAGCGGTTGAAGTGTAAACCTTTCAAATGGTACCTGGAGAACATCTATCCCAAGCTGGATCCCTGGGACAACCTGCTTGCATATGGAGGAGTGAGTTTTCCTTTCCACCTCAGTTCACTCTACGAACGGTTTCAGTCTTACTGCAGGGTGTGTTACAATACAGTCAGACAGCAAAGGAGTCCAAGGTTTTCAGTTTCAAAAAGCTATGTGTAGGTTCTCGTACGCATTGTTGAAAGCCAACTGCATCAGAGATTGTAAGAAATGCGTGACCAAGGCAGTCATTATCATTATTTAGGTGAGTATATAGACATGACCTACAATAATTCTTATTGTCTGTTTGGAACAGGGTAACACTGGCTGGTTTTAGGTTTTTTGTAATGATTCACTTTACAACAAACTACTGTACAATGACAAACAATTAATCTCCCTGGCAATCAGCTCAAGAATCTTGATTCCGGCCTGTGCTTGGATCAAGGTCCAGTGCCCGGTCACAGACCCATCGCCTATGGTTGCCACTATTATCAAGCCCAAGTACGTGTAACTGATACAATATGTTAAGTTTAACAATCTAAAAAATATTTGAATTTCATTTTATTTTTTTCCTCCAATGTCTAACCTGTGTTGATTCTGTAGTACACATATTACAGAGGCACTGGTGAGCTCTACATCGGTGGCATGAAGTCCCACAAATACAACGACAACCGCTGTTTAGCTGACGCCGGCACCACAGAAACGGAGCCCGGCCTGTACAACTGCAAAGAGGCCACGCAGAAAGGCATGGGGATTTACTGGGACTTTACTCAGGTACCACTAAACTTTGAAATAAGTGGGTCTACATTGAGTCATGTTGCTGAAATGATCGACTCCTCTGGTTGTTACATGATGACGTGTGGCCCTGTCGTTTCTTCAGGGCAAGGAATTGAAGAACAGGCAGACGAAAAGATGTCTGGAGATCAGAAACCAAGTCCTTCTGGTTCAGCCGTGCTCCGGCCAAAGATGGGAGATTCAAAACATTATTCAGCCCTTTTAGAGGTTTTTTATGTAGTAATGTGTGTAGATGCCAACAGCAAGAAGTCGTGCACTTGCCTAGTTTTTGTCCCATTAGGTGGGAGTGTGTCAATTGCTTAAGGAGGTTAACATAGCTTGACTGTGACCTGCAGTTATTCAAATATAATCTTTCCGGGATGGTTACAAAAATAAATTGAAATAACAGATATAATTTAAAAATGAAAGGTAAATTGAATCTTTTTACAAATATGAATTACAACTGAAATTCATTTTGAATCTTTGTGGCATTGTGTATTTTTTCTATTTTAATGGCAAATTAGATTTGCTCAACCCACTGTATCCAGTTCAAAATAAAACAGTAATGGAACATAAATTGTAGAAATAAAAGTGAAGCCTGATGCGTTCATATTTGCTGGAAAGAACATGATAACTACGCCCCTGGGTATGTTGTAATACTTTTAAGTTAGGGTTGTGGTTAGGGTTAGGATTGGTTTTAGTACTTTAAATTACTTTCGAATTAAATTTTTAATTGTTAATTCATTTCATTTTCAAATTACTTCAAATTACATTTAACATTTTCGATTTCAATTACTTTAAGTTTCTTTCGTTATTGAAATACATTTTTTTGCTTTCAAACTCCAATTGCTTTTTTCACCTTTCAACAAGTTGAATCACTCCGGTTGCATTCTTGTTGAGTTCGGAACAAGACCATGGGACCAGCGGGCATTCAGTAAATCGGAAAGCGGAGTGTCGAATCAAAGCCGGAACTTCAAAGTCGGATTCTGAGATATAACGGTCCCGAGATGGCTTGTGAATCGAGTGGTAAGGAATTGTCCCGTCTTCCTCTGGCGGGGTAACACAATAACACGGGGACAGAAATCCACCGACGCCGCTCAGGTGACCTCAGCAGAACTTCTGCTGGCCGGAAACTGTTGACAGTCGTCGTCTTGGTTACCGCTGTGTTTGGAGCGCAAGCCGCCGTGTTGGCTGTGTGTGTTCGGACGGGAAGCAATGCCCAACACCATACTGCAGTCGGACCGGGTCGCCTTGGCCTGTCTCCGCAGGAAGCAAAGGGTGGAGAACGACAGACGAGACCGGATTTTCGACGACAGAGAAAGGACGATCGGGGTGAGTCGGTGCAGGAAGGTCGATCAATCGATCACTGACGACACCGATTTTTTTATTTTATTTTATTTTTAAAGGGCTTGCGCAGAGCTGCAGGATCGGCAATAAAAAAAAACGTCAATATCCGAGATCCTCATGTCCTCTGCGTAGCAAAACAAAATGTTGTAAATCAACATTTTGAACGGCATTCATTATTGTGCTATTATAGTGCTTTTTTTGGTCGTAAAAACCTTCCCAAACAAATACAAACGGTACTGTGCAATAATTTTATCCGACTACTAAAAATCAAACTGAGGAATTGTCATTATTTGCAAGCTAAAGAGTTACTTTTTGGCGGGGGAAAAACTGTTAATATCCCTTTGAATTACCTGTTTAATGTTGTGCTAGATGCAGAGGAAATGTTTACATTTGTTTTACTTGTCGGGGAAAATATACAGTATAATCTTAGTCGGCACTTGATCTACCATTTTCCCCATGTGGAGTTGAAGCCTAATTGTTCTGACTGTGATCTGACTGTGATCTGACTAATTTGGCAGATTGACAAAGAGGCCCTTGACAAGCAGATTAAAGAAAAGAAAGAGCAAGATGAGGCACAGAAAGCACAGAAGAAAGCATTTGGTGAGTCTCACATGTGTATTTCATGTGTTATTTTTTTAATTTTTATACAGATTGTTTAAGAGAAAAAAAATCCGCCATTATGGGCCTTCCACCTGCTCAGAATGAGAAAGATTTTTTAATATTAGTTGGTCAGGTATCACTTTATGACATCCTAAGGGGTTGATTTCAGCTTGTTTTGCAAGCACCCTCAGAAAAAAGTGAAGAGATCGAAATAATTTTCTCATTTCTGGGCAGTTTGTTGACAGGATAGACCAGACATGGGCAAACTGCGGCCCAGGGGCCACATGCGGCCTGTTAAGCTTTTTCATCCGGCCCGCCAAAATTGAAGAAATGATATTAACAGTAAATACGTCATAAAATAGCTGTATATCATTATTTTTTCAGTGTTTTAAGAGTCATTTCAATAGAGGTAGAGGTAAATCCCATGAAGCTTCAAAGACATATTTTGTTGTAACGCTTTTGTTCATTTTCAATTGACAATAAAGCACATGTTTTCTACACATCCCTTGATATATATTTTTTTCTCCTATGAGCTGGCCCAACAAAACACTCCATCCATCTGCTCCTGCTCCGGCCCCTCCATCAAATTTTAGAACCCATTGTAGCCCACCAGTCAAAAAGTTTGCCCGTCCCTGGGATAGAGATACATCATTGTTAGAGAACTTATGTAAAGTCAATTTTGCATAATATGAAAGCTTTATTATCAAAAAGAAGTTGATTTAAGACCGAAACTATGTACTTAATTTTCCTGCATTCGTGACAAAGGGCTGTGTTTTTCCTTGCAGAATCTGAACTGCAGCAAAACAGCAGGAGGGCGTGGCTCCTGGAGCGGAAGGAGGCGAGGGACAGGCAAGAGGTGGCGAGGGCCACCTGTGGCTACTGGCACCAGCAGCAGCAGCGTCTCCAGAACAGGGCCGATAGCCAAGACGACGATGGAATGACGGAGGTGTCCATCCCCGGCCTGGTGGGCATCGACCGGGAGTACGTGGAGAGGCAGCAGAGGCAGAAGGTGCAGCTCAGGGAGTGGCTCACCCAGCAGCAGAACGAGAAGGCGGCGGAGAGGGAAAAACAAAAGCTGGAAAGTGAGTCCACCTGCAGTCTTGTCTGTCTGTCAGTCAAACACGCACAACATGCTCGCCACATCTTCAATCGCCCCCTCCCCCCTCCTCAGGGCAGCAGAATGACCAGAACAGAGTCGCGATGGACAGGAAGCTCATGCAGCTTCACGTGGCCATGACGGACACCAGGAGAGCTCTGGCTGTTGCCACCAAAGACTTCAATCAGTTGAAGGTACGTCAGCCAGGCGAGCGCATCGAAACAAACTAATAAAAGTGTTTTTACACACCGAGGTAAAAGGTGAAGTCGGAAGGGGGGGTGAAAACGTGCTGTCAATCCAAAACCTTTGGGTGCCGGCTGTTCTTTTATTTTGAAAATTGCCAAACATTCCTGATAAATCCATCTCTTCGGCAGCAGCTGGGCCCCAAAATGTTCGGCAGCAGCAGCGGCGGCGGCTTCCTGTGTTATGAAAAGCAAGATGGCATTTAAAGGTCCAGTGTGTAATAGTTTTAAGGAAGCCCGCATGACAACGTGTTTCATATAGAACCCTGTCAGGTGGGCTTCTTTAAAAATGGCGGTGCAAGATGGCAGCAAGACCCTCATTGCTCTATGTATATTATACATGGGAACCATTCTAAGGGTAGGAAAGCCAAATGACTTTTATTGTACTGCAAGTATACGCTTTTATTAAGATATTTATGGGCAGTATGTTAAGCTTTTTACCAATATAAATGTAGTGTCCTGATATTTAAGTTACTCTAGAGGGAGCTCTAACCTCCATGTGTGGGTTACCTGACAGGAAGTCCTGACAGGAAGTGTCTATCTAGGTAATGAGGTCATGTGATTCTATCACTAGCTGTGATCCACATGTGCTAGTAAAAAGCCAACCAGTCTACTTTTTGGTGTCCTGCGTCCTCCTTAACTTTCCTGGGGCCAAATTTTACACACTGGACCTTTAAGAGTGTGAGTACAATTTCTTTTGGAGTTTGTCGAGGTGTATGAGCGACAGTTCAGTATTGAAACAGATGCAGTTCATCTGACGAACAAGGGCCGAACAAAACAAAACGATGTGTTCAGTGTTCAGTATCTGTGCTTCGTGTCAGCGGCTGTCTTCTCTGCCCAAAGGCCGAGGAGAAGGGACAGAGAGGACAGCTGGACGACGGCGAAGAACCCCGGCCCAGCGTGGTGGGGGTGCCAGGTCTGACCGCCAAGTCCGACTGGAAACCCCCTCCAGAGACCCAGCAGCAGGTCATCGAGTTCCGGAAATGTCAGGCGGAGGAGAGAAAGTAAAAAAAAAACAACAGAGGCCGTCCGATCAAGCGGAAGCCGCTCTTCATTCTGCCTCGTCTTCTTCTCCGTGCACCGTCCAGAGGATGGAGCTAGAGAGGCAGCAGGAGAAGGAGAGGGCCGACCTCGACCAGATAAATCTGGGTCGCACGGCGCTGCTGCTGGAGAGGAAGCAGGGCAGAATGAACAAGACGCTGAGGCAGCAGCTGGACAGCACCAACGCCCAGCTGGCCCAGATACAGAAGGAGCAGTGAGTAGCGTCGCCCCAGAGCGTCTCCGCTGAAAAGCTAACGGCAGAAAATCGGTAACGTCCCTCATCTCGTGTTTTCTAGGATGCCGGACATCAAGAGGGGACAGATCGACGACACCTTCTTCTCCTTCTTCAACACCTGCAGCAGATGATGGAGGACGCGTCGCTGAGCCGAGTGAACACGCAACACGTGAAGCAGATCTGCCATGAATTGTGTTTTAATAAGGCGAATTTCAAGTTTAGCGCATTTCAAAATATTAAAACACTTAAAAAAATATCAACTCTTTAAACACTTGAAAAAATGTCTAAAATCAGATGTGATTTTTTTTTCTTTGAGGTTTCCCTGATTTTACACCCAAAAAACAAACAGCATTTTACTCTCACAAAACACAAACAAACCACACAAAACCACAAAAACACTCTCTGGCTCCGTTGACCATGTGCAAAAAATTTCCAATTGCGTTTCTAAGCAGTTTTAAGAGTTTAGGCCCGCTGACCCTGAAGCGACAAAGCAACTCTTTTTTTTCACAGCTTTACCGTCCCCTTTGACGTTGTGTCTGAAGATAAAAAGGCTGTTTTCCATAAAAAGCCGTAAAAAAAAACATTCAGGCGTCGCCCCAGCAATAAAACTGCCACCGTCACGGGGCATTTTCCGAGACAAACTTCTCCCATCGTTTGTGCCACAGCGCCAAGGCGTCCTGCTGCTGCTTCAGGGTCAGAGAGCTGAACCTGGAAACACACAGGGAGACGTTAGGAGGGGGGGGCGGTTAGAACCGTCGGCCCGACGACGTCGCCTCTGCTGAAGCTCACCTGATGGAGTTCATGGCCAGCTCCTTCAGAGTGCCCAAGTTGGCCTTCAGCCCACCTAAGCCGACAAACGCCTGGTAGAAGTCGTAAGACAGCCCGGAGGACCCGAACATGGCGGGGTCGTCGGAGCTGATGACCAGCGGGTGGCCCTCGGACATCAGCGCAGCGCCCGGGTGGTTCCGCAGGTCTTTGACGAGCATCGTCACCTGAAGGAAGACGGGAAGAGGAACGTCTCGGATTCTGAGGGACTAGCGTCGTTCCAAGCAAACGTGGGTTTCCATGACAGCTTAACGCAAGGTTGAGAGGGCGAAGGTGCACCTGGTTGGAGATGGGGCACACCTCGATCGCCACACCCCTCTTCCTCGAGAGGAGTTTGGCCACCGGGTGGCGCGTGAGAGCGAAGCCGTGGCCGATTCGAGACGTGTTCAAGAGCAGCGCGTCCAGCATGTTCTGGTCCACCTCGGTGCCTTCCTGGTCTTCAGGTGGTCAGAAGAGAAGTGGAAATAAGCAGACGTTTTAACCACAGCATGTTCACACAAATATCTTCCGATCCCCGCTTCAGCTATGAACGTTTGATACATTTTCTAAGAATTATTTTTTGTTTTACAATCAAGTTAAGAAAATTAATCCCTGACAAAAAATATTCACATTTGCACCTAGGTAAAAGTATGGATACTTGTGTACAAAAACATACTCTGAAAGTACTGATTCGACTCCTTTACTCAAATAAAACTAAGTACACAAAGTACAGGTACTAAAACGAACCTATGTAAAAAAATAAAAATCTTTATTGCAATTATTGAGACAATACATTGATTAGCCGAGATACTCGAAAATATGATCCAGGTTTATATGTAACTACACAACAGCGTAGTTAAAATAGCTCTACTTCAAATAACAACGATGGTAATTAGAGTTTATGTAAACTTGAAACACTAACGAACAGGTTTTTCCAATGCAAGGAGTAAAACTACAAAGTACAGATACCTGAAAAACCTACTTCAGTACAGTAACAAAGTATTTGTACTTTGTTACTTCCCACGCACACTAGCTAGTCGCACACTAGCGACTGAAAGCGGGTCCTTGTAATTTGAACTCTTGGACATAAACTCTTTGACGCGCGCTGATGAACTGCTCATCAGCCACTCAACGGGCTCACCAGTTTCCCCGGCGTGGAAAAAGAAAGGAAGCGGCTGATCTCGCTCGGCTGGCAGCGATAAGACTTCCCGGAAGTACCACAAGGGTTTGCCACTGTCCTCACGGCCCACCTGCACACACATAATCAACATCTGGATCAAATGGAAACAAGCTGCACTACTGTCGTGATGGTAAGGAGATTTAAAAGAAAAACAACTTTAGGTTGCAGCTAAAACATACTCACAAACAACAAAGGGAGGTGTACTTTCCAATTGCAGTCAAAACATGTTGATTGCACAAGTAGTTTTCCAAAGTACTCTGAGTGTTGTGTATCCAGCTCACAGGTGTTCAGGGTTGAGTGGCGAGGGCCAGGTAGGTGCAGGTCAGGTGTTATTAACACAACAGGAAACCATAACCATGGTTATCTGATCACTAAAAATATTAATTCCGCTCTGATGGAATGAATATTGAATTTGAATTCAATATTAAAATTCAATATTCAAGAATTAGCTTTTGTTAATGTATTGAATTATTCAATTGCTAATTTGCTTTTGCTAATTCAATATTTAGCAAAAGCAAATTATTGAAGAAAGGAAATCAGTTTTGTGATACAATCAAATGTTGGTAGAAGCAGCCAGTGTGGTCCAGTGGTAACTCCAGTTGTGTGTCTCACCATGTCGAAACCAGCCATGATCTCTGGGAAGTCTCTCTGTAACTTCATGGCCCTCTCCACCACTTCAGTCATCATGGAGGTATTCAGCCCCCTGAAACAGACAGGAACCTATTAGCTTCTTACAGAGCAGGGGTGTCAAACTCATATCAGTTCACTGGCCAATAGAGGAAAATCTTCACTTAAAAAAACTGCAACTTGTTATTCGTAAAATCATCTTGCGGGCCGGAAAAAAACACGTTCGCGGGCCTGATTTGGGCCCCCGGGCCACATGTTCGACACCCCTGTTCCAGAGGGGCAATGGCAATTAATCGACGATACAGCTGTTGTAAAAAAGCTACGCGAGTGAAATGCAGCAGCCACCTGTGGACCGAGAGGATCATTCTGGCGCCGAAAAAGTCCGGGTGCTCGTCTTTGAACTGGCGGGTGACATCCTGGTAGGTCTTCAGAGTCCAGACCCTGTCGTGGGTGCTGCCATCCAACTCATACAGCTGAGCGACAAACACAACAAGTCTTTGTCACAGCAAATCTGACCAATGAGTGACCTCTGTGTCTCTGTATGCAGCTTTGGGACGCACCTCTGGGAGCAAAGCCCGCAGTTCCAGGTACATGACGTTGTCTGAGTAGAACTCCTGCAGTCCTCGGTAGTAGTACTCTCTGAACACGGGAGCGTAGGTGACCAGGCCCCAAAGGGCCTGGAAGGCCTGCTCGAAATTTCCCCATATCACATCCTGACTGGGATACACCCGTTCTGGGTCGTCGTCGGTGAAGACGGTCAGGTTACCCATGATGCTGTGGGAGAGTGACACCTGAGATTAGATTCAACTCCCAACTTTTTTTTTATTTGTATGGCACTTTTTTTAATACAAAAACCAGCGCAAAGTGTCTCGCAACAAAGAAAAAAAACTTTTAAGTTTGTTTACTATTGAAGTCTTGATCTCTGCATTCTTGTGTGAGGTTTCTCACAAAAAAATAAAAACCGCATACTTAGAGATTTCTGTAGTCCATGGATATAAGAGATGATGTCAGAATAGAATACATTAGTAGTTTCTATCTTATAAACCTGTTCTTAACTTGGCCCCTTTGAGTCCTAAGAAAGTATATAACATAAAGCATAAAGGAGTAATTACACCACTTTAGCAGTTCAAGTACAATGTAAAACAAATGATATTGTTAAAGCCTTGCTCCAAATACAGTAGCAGCCAAGCAAACATCATTTCTCAACACATCAATGTCACAACAAATCTAGTTTGATAACATGTAAACAGGGATTTTTTTCCTTTGGAGCTTTATGTAATTGACATACGAAGATGTAATAAAGGGTTCTGCAAGGTGCCAATCTGATATGAGGACGTGTGGAGGACATCGAGTCACCTGTTGTCCAGATCGGTGACATTGACCGTCTTGGCCCTCAGTTTCTCCAGCAGGCTCCAAGCAGAGCAGTGTGGCAGAGTCTTGGGCCACTGGGATGAGAAGGTGAACCTGAGGGAGCTCTTGTCAGTGACGCACATGTAGCAGTTTGGACGATAGGTGACGTTCTTCACCAGCCAGTCCACGCCACCCATGGAGAGGTCGTGGACATGGAGGGCTGCGCCTGGATTGCGGCATTAAGACAATAAAAGAATGATAAAACTGTTCACTATTTTAAATCTGGAGGAAAGCGTATTGGTGATATTTAAGAGGAAGTGACTGGCTAGTTATTAGTGTTGACCTTATCAGTAAATGTCTAAAGAAGAAGAAGAAGAAGAAGAAGAAGAAGAAGAAGAAGAAGAAGAAGAAGAAGAAAAAAAGAAGTTTGAGCTGCCATTATTTAGTTAGCAATTTATAAACACTATTGATCAGTCTTAAAAAAAAAAGATATGGCTGAACAATTTATATCTAGATGTATCATGAAATCCAACATTCTAATACTGCCTATCAAAAAGGTTGAGATATCCATGCTGCTAACATGGCCGTAACTAGCTATGAGGAAGCCTCATAGCTACAGTTGACAATCAGGAGTTGTGCTTCTACAAAAAACAACAACAAAAAAAAAAACATTGCGCGTTTCTGCAGAAGGACACGTAACTATTAGCCTTTGGTCACGCACATCACGTGTACCGACGTGACTGGACATGTTTTGGTTTTGGAGTGAAGTAGAAAAGAGAGGAAGAGAAAAAGCTGCGTGACCTGAGACCTAAATTAGACGTAAGGGTCAAACATATTCAACAAACATAATAGTTTTGTTGAAACAAAAAGAAAACACTATTTTGCAGCAGCTGCATGTACTTGCCCAGGACAAAAATTTCAACTCGAGGGGGAACAATAAAGTTTTTCTCATCTCATAGTCATTTCGTCTCATCTCACTAGCTGGTTAGCTAGTGTATATCCACACGCTAAAACAATCTCTGGTGCAGACAGAGCTCTATTTTTTTTTAGTTCAGGCTTCACTCTCCCTCCCTGGCTGTGATTACATAGTGATGTGAAAAGCCACTAGGCGTATTTATTCGCAGCCAGGTACTGAAGAACTTACTTTGCATTTCAATAAAATTGATTGTAACGTTATGTCATGCGTAGGACAGGACTGAACTGAACTGAACGCACCTTTGGGCATCTTCTGAAGCAGAGTGAAGATGGGACTGGCCTCGATGAGGGGCCTGGCCTTGAAGAAGTGCATGGCAGGAGGGAACTCCTCTTTCATCAGCTCCCGCTGCTTCATCTTGAGCAGGACGGCGTCCAGCCGCTTCTCGGCATCCGTCAGCACCACCTGGCCGCCGACCTGCATGGAGGTCTCCAGCTCGATGAGGGCCTCTCGCTCTCTGGGGTCTGGGAAGGACAGGACGCCGCAGCGACAGCACAGGAGCGCAACGGCGACGGCCACAAGGGGGCGCCGCAGGGACGCTTCCATGTCGCCCCAGCTGGCGGTGACTGTAAACAAAAAGCTGTAAACAGCAGTTATTCCGACCGTTTCAGGAACCGAAAGCAGTCACTGTACACTGAAATGTATGAATACATGATAACATAACAAGTGTCTGTTTGTCGGCAGCCGTGTCGTCTTTACATGTCCAGACATTAACTGCGCGACGTGAATGAGGCCAAAAGTAAAGGTTAATAATAACTATAAATAAGACGCTATTTATGAAGTGAAAAATTAAACAGGTGCAAAGATTCATTTTGTAATGTGTTGGCAATGCTCGTAACTGAGTGTCCTCACTGAAAAGACCGACCAGAGAGTCGGTGCATGTTATACGAGCGTTAAGACGATGTTAGTGCACAAAGAATTCGGTTAGCTTAGCTACTTCCGGTGTAAACGGGGACAGTCTCATCAATAGATATTCTGCCTAAAAACCTCAACACGGAGATACCGTTTAAGCTACGGATAGATTTATCTACATATGCAGAGAGAACTTACTGATAGAAATGTCGAGGAAACAAGTCAAAATCCGTGTGTGTATATCGACAGAGAGTGAATCGGGCTGTGAATGTGCCCGACCACCACCCCCCGCCGCCCCCAACTGTTTTGATTCACGGAGGCAGCTCGAAGCCACGTGTGATTGGTTGAACTTAGTAGGGTCAACAAGAATTGAAATCATACACCGACTGAAAATCCACCTAGTTGTAGGGCGGTGGCTTTGTGTTGTGCTACATTTAAAACATAAATAAAGAAAGAAAGAAAGAAAGAAATAACAATAATAACAATAATAATAATAATAATAATAATAATAATAATGCCTGTCAGTCACATATCTGTCACCTACCAATATCGCCACATACATGAAAAACATTCATTACAACTCCTTCCAACTCTGTTCGTTAACACCGTTCCGACCAGACAGACAAGGAAACGTTAAAAAAAAATAAAAATAATAAACATGGAATGTGTTCACTTGGACCACAGATGCAAGTAAACAAAGGTAGCCAGTTAACATGGTAGCGAGTTGAACCGGAACACCGGTCCATCAACGTAAGTGTACAAAAGTAAGTGCTGATTGGCCGAAGAGGAGTCCTGTGTATCTGAGCTCAATTGCTCTTCCCCTTCATCCTCCAAGCACCCGGATGTCTGTCACAGTAAATTGAAACTGAATTTTGAGAAGCGAATTTGAATTTTGAGAACTGAACTTGAATTGTGAGAACTGAATGTGAAGACTCAATGCAATGATTCAAATTTAACAATAACATTTCAAATTATCTGATTCAAATTCAAAATTTTAATTCAATTATTCGCATTTAGCTATTCAAATTCAAATACAAATGATTCTGATTCAGTTTCTGGTGGCCCATAGTCTAGCTCTGATGTACATTATGGTCCCCTTCTTTGTCCAGGGGTGCTCTTTCTATCACATCCATGAAGTGTTGCTCAAAGGGAGTTGGACTGGAGATGTCCTAAACGCACACACTATAGCTGTCTGTGAATTTTTCAACTTCATTAACAAATACCTTTGTTAAAATAATTATTAATAATATTAATCGTGTACCTCAAGGTCATCAGGAGCAATGTTGCTGTCATCAACAGCAGAGTCATCAATTTTTGTCAGCATCATTTGAATATTGTCAAAGCGCCGCAGAACATTTTCAGAGCTGCAAGGGCTGGAGACGACGACAGTGCAGCTGAGGAGGATTTCACATATGACCATGAGTGGACTGGTGTTTTTTTTGTCCATATTGTTTGGCACGATCAGTTTGAAAGACACTTAGAAAATACTGAACAGAGGCTGTTGTGTGGTCACATGTGACGTACGTAGCGACAGGAAAAGGAGAGGAACCCTTCTTTGGATTTCTGACCACCAGCTCGTAGAAAGGACCCTCACTGTTTTCCGATCTCTTCAGAGTGCTTCCTGTTGCATCCAAGTACACAATGTCCTCTTGAGTTCTTTTATGAAAAATACTGATACTTCGCTTCGACCAAGGCATCACACCCTTGGGATGAAGCAACACTTTTTGAAGCACTTCGTCAGGGGCATCAGTTTTTTTCTTCGACCAACTTCATGAGACTAAGAATTTCATTTTTAGTTATTCTTTCCTTCATTCTTTGTCTGCACGTAAGTGATTTAAGAACTCCTTGCGATGGGGCTACATCTCTACAGCCGGATTCAATCACTGATTCTTCAAGTTTTTCCAGGCTTTAAAGATAGAGTGTCCTTGGAAGAGTGTTTTGAAGCTGCTGGTGTAGCTTCTTGTGGTCGTCTACTCTGTCAGGTCGCCTTTGCAGCTCTGTTTTACTATGGACAACTGTTTCACCTCTGAAGGACACGTGTGCTTTTGGTGTGGTCTCATTGTGCACGACGACATCTACTTCGACTGGGCAGTCACTGAACGAGCATTGGGCAGAGCATTTAATCATTGGTGAAATCCTTTTGGAACCATGAACGTTTACCCTGTGTCCTAAAAAAAAAAAAAAGCAAAACGTCAATGTGGATGAATTTTTCGAATACCAGCTGAAATATGGTTGATGCATGTCGGTGTGTGTTGCTGCTGAAGCCTGCAGCACTCACCTCTGATTACTACTGCGCGCTGCCACTGTGTGCGCAGTTATGTTGGGATCAAGCTCAGGGTGGTGGAGGGGAAAGGTGGGGGACGTCACTGCACCGACCCGAAAAGGAGAGACAATGACACGCCTTCAGCATCATATTATCAGAAAATGGTAGAAAACATTTTGATTTTGTTTTTTAATAAATATTTAAATGTGTCCATGAAAGCAGGTTTTGTACTGTATGATATGTAACTTCAACCACAGATTACTCCAAAATGCTACAGTGAAACAAGTTGAAAATCAACACAGTTGGGGTCATGTAGAACAAGAATGTGGTGGAATTTGCAGAAAACAATTTGATTGATTTTTTTAAAATAGATATTTAAATTTGCCCATGAAAGAAAGTTTCGTACTGTATGCTGTGTATAGCTTTAGCATCAGATTATCCCAAAACGGTACAGTGAAAGAACTTAAACTTGATTCAAGAGTTTACGAGGTGTTCCTGAATGCACCACCAAGCCGCTCCAACGCTTCACAGCGTAGACTCACACACGATTGTGAAGCGTAAATAGCGCGACTGAGCTTTTCCGAAGCGCAGCTGGCGTGACCGCAGTGTTTTCCCAGTAACAGAATATGAGAGTAGCACATGCACAGTAACCCTCATTACACTGCTCATCTGCATGTCTGTCCGCGGCCACGTTTTATCCTCATTAGTCCCGAACAAAAGAATCTATTAGTTGTTAGCTTAGCACCGCAGCCGCTTGGAGGAAGCCAGCGAGGGCGTGCTGCTGCCCCCCGGCACCTGACGTCACAGCCCATCACTCCGGCAGACGTGCGGAGGGTGAGACGAAGCGGCGCGCACAGTCTGCAGTGTGTTCGTCAAGAGGATAAGCACTAATTGAAGGCGATGGTGTGAGGCGCTTAAATAGATTAAGGCAATCTCTTCCATTGACCCCTTTGTTTGCTCTGTTTGCATTTCATTACTTTTGGCCATTCAGTTTCTTAAACAGATTACAGATACATGTCTCGACACTGCAGCATAGAACAGCTTTGTTTTCAGGCCTTCATATCAAGGTTTGAAAATACGCCAACAGATTTTTTTTTTTTAATTATTATTATTGTTCCTGACTTCTTAAACTAGACAATAATCAAAAGACCTCTTTCCCAGGAAGTTATTTATTTCTAAGAAATGTACAGTGTAGAAAATATTCGATTCCATTTCCAAAATAATTATCTGTCAGTCAGATAACAACTTGTAAACTTCACTTAAAAATAAAAACACACAGGTCTTTTTCCCCCCAATTTCACCATGCTACTGAGGTGAAAAAGACAACTGCTAAAAAAAAAGACAGCAAAAAACAAACATAATGGAAAGAGAAAAAACACCACATTTATATTAAAACAAGTCCAAAATGTACAAAAATTCATAAAAGAGCAAATAAATACGATTCACATTTAATCACGTCTAAAATGGGTTTGACTAGTGCAGAGAGATGACAGCAGGGGGAAAAGTGAGAGTTGACTTCACACTTGGGTTGATCGCACGCACACACAGGGTACAGCATTGAATCACAAACTCAATGACATTTAAAAGGAACAATCATTAGAGAGTATGAGAACACACTACCTCCAATAAGGCCCAATTAGGCCCACTAAATATTGAGACGAGTCACTATTTTAGAGAGAAAAAAAATAGCAAGCCATTAAAAGACACGTCTTGCTGGTTTCTAGCACTTTTCTATTGAATCGTCCCTTTTCAATACATGACTTAGTATGCGTCCGACACCTACCGCTACTGAACTCCCGGACAATGTTGCCAAACTCCATGTGGTCAATTACAGATCCAATAGAACTGAAGCAGCGTCTCCCCCCCGCCACCCAAAAATACACCAACTTGTTTCAGACAGAGCAAAGACTTCATCTACAAAAAAAATAAAACCAAAGAGTCCCATTCAAACCAAAGGAAACACTTTCGTCTGGTACGGCATCAGTGGGCCAATTAATCATCTGTTTCTTTAGCGTTAAAAATAACCTGAACGTGGTCTTTAACTGATCACGTAATGCTGGCAAGAATCGGGCGGAGCAGGAGGAGGAGGAAGAGGAGGAGGAGGAGGAGGAGCAGTTGCTGGACTCAGTAGACGCCACCGACTGGCCAAATGAGGTAGATTTGCGAACACGTTTGCGCTACAATGGACGAGCGAGAGGAGAAAAAGGAATGTATGTGAATCTGAGAAAAATCCCCCTTTCTGATCAACTTGGCTTTACATTATGGGGGATGAGATGAGAGAGTCCTGGAGGAGAGGTGGGACCTAGGAGGAGGCCGGACTAATAAACTCCCTTGCATAAGGAGGGACGATTTAGCACAGATTTCGATTTTTGTTTTCCTCATGTTGCTCCTTCAAAAAGATGCAGAAAAATACCCGTATAACAATTAACCCTGAGGATAGACTTAGTGTCGAAGCGGAAGAGTCGGAAGACTTGGCGCTCGAGATGAGCGACCTAGCGAGGAGCTGGTCGAGGGCCTAAGGCTACCAGCTGAAAAGCGGGGAGGAAAAAAAAGTGTTTGTTCTGTTATAATGTGCATGTGCCAGCAAGAGGGACGACGACGGGTCGGGAGGTAAGGGAATATATTCATACATATATGTGTTTGACTAAAAGGATGAAGCTATCCAAGGCCACTGGATGTGATATCTACACAAGATTCCTAGTGCATAATGCAGATAGTAGAATAGGTACTTTTTTTTTTTTTTTTTTTTTTTGTTGTTGTTGCCTCGCCGCTCGTCAAAGACATTCATAACAACGAAGGCCGCGTTGAAGATGCGCACGCCGAGAGTTGGAACGTGGACAGCGACTTGGGTCTTCCTTGCAACTGGTTTGCGCTTTCAAAACGCACGTAACCTGACACGCGCGCACTTTTAATTATCTACGCATTCATTCATACATTCACGAAAGGTAACCAAGGCAATGGTGTCGGGGGCCGGGGCAGTACCTCCAAATTTTAATTTTTTCTTTTTCACCTGAGTTTTTTGAAGACATATTTGGAAAAGAGAGGAGCAAGGAAATCGGACCGTCTCGGTTTTTTTTTTTTTTTTTTTTTTGGGGGGGGGGGGGCTTTGTTGTTCAGCACCCTTTCTCACACTCTCACCCTGCAGGCTCAGACAGGACAGGACTCTACAGTGTCCCCAGGCTTTCACGGGTCGTTTCACAGGTTTATCGTTCTGCCCGTCTGCTGGAGGGTGGGGGGTCCAGGTTCCGACGCCGATATTGGGGGTGGGGGGAGACAACCGCCGCCAGGTGCAGCGTGGTTAAGCAAGTCGGTGAATCCGAAAGCATCTGACAGGAAGCTGGTGCTGCGTAACTTGAAGCCGGGTTCCCAGCAGGTACAGCGGAGACGCTTCCCGGGTTGGGTGACGGTTTCACATTTTGACTTCGTCCCTGCGATACCAGCTGCCGGTTTGGATCCTCTCGGTCCAGCGGCTGACGCCGCCGCGCAGCCCAGAGAGTTTTTGTCCAGTGTAGTGGCACAGAGCGAGCACTCTGTCAGCCTGTCAGTCCAGTCAACATGTCCACACATTCATTCCATGAACTCTCTGCTTTTCCCTCACATGTTCTTCTCTATTGATGTGCCCTGAAAAAGAAGAGCGAGTGGTTAAATTCACGTATTTTGACTAATGTTCAACGTTCATATTATCTATTAATTATCTCCAAGTCCTCCCTTGATGCAGGGTGACTGAATCATAGTATTTCTACTCACTCTGACAAAGTACTTATGGCGCTCCTTATTTACTGCTGGGGCCACCAGGAGCAGCCATCATCTGCTGCCTGCCAGGGAGGAAACAAATCAAGGTTGTTTTTTTTAACATCTCTCAACTTGGGGCATCTGATCCTAACAGACGTATTGTCTAACAGACTCCCATTGACAACACATTCAATATGGAATACAACCGTATTTTTGAACTAATCTGTCAGTAAATGTCAGCAGTCTGCGGTGGCATCGCTGAATTATTCGCTTTAATTAACACTCAAACTGAGTGATTCAACAGAGCAGGTATGGGCAAACTGCGGCCCGGGGCCATATGCGGCCCGTTAAGCTTTTTAATCCGGCCCGCTGAACTTCAAGAAATGATATTCATAGTAAGCAAGTCATAAATAGCTGTATTTCATCCATCTGTTCAGTGGTTTAAGAGTCATTTCAATAAGGAGCTAAACACAGTGGGGCTTCGAAGACACTGATTTTGTGGTTTCGTTCATTTTCAATTGACATTAAAGCTACATGACATGTTTTGATTTGAAAATATTGTTCAAAATAAATCAAACAATTGAAACAGGGGAAATATTATATAATATAGCATCAGATAATATATATAATATATTATATAATATATTCTTTTTTCTTTTACCCAGGGTGTAGAAAGTGTTCTGGCGGAAGGCCTCTCTGCTGCATCATCATGCCTTGGTAGTTCCCGGCCGGCCGTGCTTGCCTGTACGCCGGCATGCGCGTCTGGCCCGGGGAGTAGGGCAGCTGCTGCGGCCGCTGCAGCGCCTCCATCAGGTGCGGGTGAGGCCTCTGCGCCCGCGTAGCACGCCGCCGGGTCCGGTGCGGCTGCGCCGGGTACGAGGCTCTGCCGGGCCCCGTGGCCGTGCGACAGCATGTGCGGCGGCGGGACGCCGCCTGCTGCATGCCGGGTGCACGCGCGGGGTCGTACATGTAGCTCGGCATGACATGCGTGGCGGAGACGCCCGCCTGCCGCCGCTGGGCGGCGCCGTGGTGGTGGCGCCCGGCCGCGTTGTGGCTGTCCAGGTCCAGGATCTCCTTGGGGCTCTCGGGCCGCGTCGGGTTCTCTTTCTGGAGCTGCCTGGACGGACTTCCTCCCCTGGGATTCTGCTCGTCGTTGTCGGGACCCCTGTGCTGCGGCGCCGCCTCGGGCACGGGCCGCGGGGTCTGATAGTGGGAGCGGTGCCACTCGTCTGCCGGGTAACTCCCCCTGCCGCTGGGCTGCCCGTGGCCCTGGTGGTGAGGGTAGTAGTGCTGCTGCTGGTGCTGCTGCTGGTGCTGCTGCTGCTGGTACTGATGAGCTGGGTACATGTTGGGGTGTGCCTGGGGGTGCTGCTGCGCCGCCATATGGTAGGGGTACCCCAGCGCCCCCTGCTGGTGGTAGGTGGGGTGGTGGGTGGGCTGGCCGTGGTAGCCGTGGTGGGCGGACGCCGGCAAGGCCCTCGTCATGCCGGCCTGGCCCAGGTGTCGCTGCTGCTCGCTTCCCGGGCCGTACGGGCCCATGGCTCCGTTGGCCGGGCCTTGCGGGTGCGGGGGCACGGCCGGGTTCAGGGCACCTCGCTGGGCCTGCATGCCCGGGTGGCTTCCGCCGAGCATGGCTGGATGGCTGGGGCTGAAGGTCTGCTGCTTGTAGTTGTTCTGGACGGAGTTCTGCAGAGGAGGAGGAGGAGGAGCAGCAGGCTCGCCGGGTCGCTGGTCTCCGTGGTCTCCTGCCGGGTTTGGTAACTGAGGGTTAGGATGATTGGATGTCAAGGAGGAAGAGGAGGAGGAGGAGAGGAGCCCCGGCTGGGCAGGGCTGTTTTGCGGTGAGGTCTTCTGGGTGAAATGATGCGACGCCTGTGTGTTCGTACGCTGCGGAGAACCGGTCTGGGAGGCTGGAGGCGGCTGCTGTTCGCTCTGCCGCTGTCCGTTCTGCGTCTGCGGCCCGTCACCCCCTGGGTTCTCAGGTGCTGCAGTGTTCAGTGTGTTCAGAGATGCAGCAGGGCTCTGTGTGCTTTTCTGCGGACTGTTCTGCACTCGCCGAGGGTCGCCGGGTGCGGCGGGACTCGCCGGGCGGCTGGCGCTCGCAGATGCGGCCCCGGCGTTTGCAGGGGGACGCGCGTCAGATTGTTTCTGGTCATCTCCCTCCTGCTGGAGGCCCTCCGCTGAGCTTGGCGCCAGCCCCGACCCGGAGGGAGCCTCTTTTGACGAGGCCGACGGGCCGCGCTTCTCCTCTGGTAGGCCGCTCGCGTGTCCTGCAGGTCTGAAGACGGAGGGGTGCTCCTGCTCTGTCGAAGCCGCGCTCTTGTGGAAAGTCGCTTCAGGGGGAACGCCGGGACCCATTTTGTTTTCGGATGCCGCGTCTGTGAAAAGATACAAAAACGGTGCAAAGAAAGTTGTTATGGCAAGGAAAATGGAACAGGCGGTTCCCCATTTAAGATGGGTAAGCTCTGAGTACACACGGCCCTGTAGTGTTCTTTAACGGACTGTGCCAAGGCACACTAGTGTGATGTGAGATAATGCCAGGTGTGCTGTGAAAAATGATCCAATTTCACTTCATTTGTCTAAAAAAATATATTATTAATTAATTATTAACATTTGATCGTGGAGTGACTGTGCTTTAAAAGCAATGTGATCCTGTTTTTTATGTGTGCATCTAAACAGGCCTGGGCTTCACACTGAGTGAGTATAAATAAATTAAGAGACTATATTGTCATTAGAAAGATAAGACAAGACATTTATTGTCATTGTAAAGTTGCCTGACCGAGGATAAAATACGTTTGGAAGAATGTAATCCGGTATTTGTGATTTGTACAGATGATGTTTTTCAAATGTATGTAACAAGGAAACATTTGATGTAAACCAAAATATATGTGTAAATACATATGAATGCTAATAATACTTGGTTTACGGGTGCAAATAATCGATCAATTAATTAATCGTTGATTAATAGTTGATAATAGTTGATTGACCTTATCGATCGATTAACGATTAATGGATAAGCAGCGATTTTTCCTGAGAATCTAAATTTCACAATGAAAATGTGTCAGCAACACATTATTTAAGCCTTAAATAATGTTGAGGGTCCAATGTGACCCATTTTTACATTAGAGAACAATAAAAATACCATTAACATTTATCCCCTGACTTTAAGTTGACTTCTAATGGGTCACATTTGAACTTTTTTTTTGTGTGTGTGTTGTTTAAAAGTAACTTGTTCTAGGTCTACAGGTATACACCATGCAATTTACAAAAAAAACCCACAGTAAAAAATGTTCAATTGCAACTAATTTAATTGATTCAATTCTTAATCGACAATTAATCGATAATCGATTAATTGTTAACATCCCTAACTTGGTTAAAAAAAGAATTGAGGCATGAGGCCTAACTCATGATCCGCCATCTCCTTCATGTGCTACAAGGTCATCTACACTTTATTTAGCCAGCACCAGGATATAACCAGCGCCATGAATATTCAATCTGCCACATACTGAGAAAAATAATTATAATCAAATTGCAAACAGCCCTTGACGGATGGACAAGACAGGCTAGGGTGGGGGAGGTGCTGATTAACAAACCAAGGTGCCTCGGTCTGTGAGAAAACATTCCCGTGGAAAAAGGTTTGAATGGTTTTGGGGAGTTTCCTGGTGCACAGCAGAAGGAATGGAAGAGGAAGAGGAAGAGGAAGGTCAGGCCTACCTTTGGGCTGCGTGTCTGTCTGCTGGGACGGCTGGCTGTCTGGCCCATTGTGCCTTGCAGGATGTGGCAGCTGAACCTCCGGGGCTGAGGGATGATGCTGAGAGGGCCGAGCTGGGAGGCTGCCAATTCCTGACGGGGGCCCCGGCTGCTGAAAGTTGACTATGTGCTGGGGAGGGGTGCACGCCGGGGGTCCGGAGGAGGCTGACAGCTGCTGCAGGGCCAGCATCTCGGGGCTTTCCAGCATCGAGGCCAAGCGTGTCCTGCCAGTGGAGTCCGTGTTGGGGACGGGGGGACGCTGAGGGGAGCTGACGGCTGCAGACATTTGATACTGGACGTTGGGAGGGGGGTGGGGGTACCCGGCCGCCTCCCCCCACGGTTTGTGTCCGACGGGAGGCGGGACGCCGCCGTAACTGAAATTGCGCTGGTTGGCCATGTTTGGATCTTGCATGCCCATCCCGCCGGGTCTGTCCTGTTGGCTCATGCCAGTCCACATGTTGGAGAGGCCCATGCCGGGGGGCCTCAGGCCATGGTAGTTGTGGTGGGGAGGCCCCTCGGGGCCGCAGTATCGGTTGCCCATGGGGTGCATGTTGTGGCCGTCGGGACGGTGGTGGGAAGGGTACATGCTGGCTTCGGGGGGAGGTCCAGGCTGCAGCGCCATGGGTCGGGGTCCCAGAGATGGGCCGTGCATCGGGCCCATGTAAGGGTGCTGTTGGTGGTTCGGATCGGGGCCAACTGGGTACCTGGGGCCCATGTGGTGTCCTTCAACCATGCGGTGCTTTGGGTAAAACAAAACAAAAAGGGAAAAAAGCCATGAACAGTCCATTTTGAATTGAATTGAATTGAATTGAATTGAATTGAATAGAATAAACTTTATTGATACCCAAAGCGGGGGATTTGTGGTGTCACAGCATCAACAACTATAGCTGCGTTTCCATTACAGTTTTTTCGCAAACTAAAAGCAATATCTCTAAAATTTCGATAAACTACAATTGCGATTTGCAGGTGTTTCCATTGGATGGTGTGAAGCACATAAGCCCTAATTCTCATAAAATTTCGTCTTACGAGAATTACGTTTGCTTTTGTTTGTTTACAGTTGTTTGCTGTCAAGAATGGTTGTTAGATTTGTCTCTTCGATTACTAGTAAAAAATATTCTGCGCCATTTTCACTTGAAGTGAACTGGTCACGTGACCCCAGTACGTCACATCCGGTGAAGTGTAAATGCGAAAAAAGTGTTTCCATGACACTTATACCTCTATATATATACGTCTGAAAAACCACCTCATGAGAGCGTCAAAACCTTTTCGCGATGATATTTGAGTTTTGTTTTTTTTTTCGAAGTTCAGGTGTTTCCATGACCAGTTTTTTATTGCGATATTTAGGTTTTGCGCAATTCTAGGGGTAATGGAAACGCAGCAACAAAAAGCAACAAAGTTTTAAGTGGAGAACTTCTATAACACCAATAAGCAATGTGAAGAGCTTTCACAGTAACATCATGACCAGTTCAAATTACCTGCATGGGATAGTTGGGGGGCATGCCTGGGTGCCTGGGAACATGACCTGGGTAGCCAAAGCGGGGGTCCATGGCCATTCTCTGGCCATACATGTGTGGACTGTTAGGATCTACCGGTCCACGGAACTTAAGCGAGAACAAAGACAATTCACTTTTAGTGCTCTATCCCTACATTTTGGACAGAAATAACAGAAACACAGTAAAAATAGCAAAGATCCTGTAGTTGAACCTATCCTGCACCCGTACCTGTTGCCCTGGGTGATACATGCCCCTCAGACCTCCTCCATGGGGATGGTGCTGGTTCGGAGGCAGGCCTTGGGGATGATGAGGTCTGTTGGTCCAGTGAGGGGGCAGTGGCGGTCGCGTTGGTTTGCTGTACTCGTCCTCGGAGTGTGCGCTGCCCGCGTCTCCCCTGGAGCTCCGCTTGCGCTGGACCTGGTCGGTGGCTCTGATCAGACTTTCAGGCCCCACGTTTTTACTGCCGCGAGTCCGTTTTTTCTCCTTACGCTCCTTTTCTTCCTTGCTGACGTGGAAGTCCTCGTCAGTGTCCCCGTCCTCGGATGGTAAGTGTTTCAGCAAGGCCCGATTGAAACACCGCTCCAGAGACTCCGCCATGATGGTGTATTCTGGAAACGCGAAAGGTCACGAACAATTACGCCATGTTTTCACACCGGACGCGGGCGTGCCAACGAAAATCTGCAGCCGTGACTGTTTACCCCAGACGCACATTTATCTGCAACGGTCGACTAGCGCTTCTGCTCTGCTGTTGTTTACTCCCATTCGGACAACTTCCTCTATTTCTCCACTGCCGAGATCAATTTCACATCGTCCATCCTGACTTGACAACAACTCATCTCTGCCTCTCTCTCTCACTCTTTCCCTGTTTGTGTGTTTAGACACCCAAAAACCCAACCCCCGACCCTGTAGACAGCCCACTCCATTGCTCTCTTTCGTGTGTGTGTGTGTGTGTGTGTGTGTGTGTGTGTGTGTGTGTTTGTTTGTTGTTTGTTTTCATTTCTCTCGCACTCTGATGCCAGATACTGACAAATATAACGTACACAAATATGATCGCATTTGTCAATCGCTGTATTTTATTTTGAAAATTAACCAAATTTTTTCGTGTTTCTTCACGTGACTTCCTGTCCAGCTTGACGTGGATTGCTCGCGGCTCACGCACAAAATAGACCAGACGCCGGAAACCGGGGTTAGGGTTAGATGCGGGTCGCTTCGCGTCTGGTGTGAACGACCTCATCGGTTACCAAGGGCGCCGAAAGGAAGAGGACTCCGGACGCTTAAAGGCTAAAGACGTATCAAACTGAGATGTGATGATGGTGCATATTAATGACATGATCATATACATATATGGTACAAACTGAAAAACAGCAACCAGGTTTCTACTAGGGGCTCATATCCTTCTCTTCCACATTGAAAAGTAAATAAAACATCGATGGAGGAAAATAAAAGATTGTTTGCCTCCATCACCAAGAACTGGTTTATTTCGTTCTTCCAGGTGCGTCACCAACCTGCCTCAGTGCGTGCAAGCTGTTTAAAGTGTAAACAAAGTTCAAGCTGGCGTAAATGAGGGTGTCAGATGTGGGTCATTTTAAAAGAAGTGGGAAAAAACAGACGGAAGAAAACAACTCTGAATTGGGAAACATGACATGCAGTGCATGGCACTGTTGCTGTGATGGATTCCCTTCCCTTTCAAGGGCGCAACCCCGCGCGGGCACGCCGTCCACTCATTCCTTTATAGTCCAGTCAATATGGATGTCTTGCGCCATTAAGACACACACTAGCCTCAGCTGGATGACCAGGTCACAGGGTGTTGGATGACCCCTGCTTCTCCGAGCCCACCCTCCCCCACCTCCTCCTCCTGCCAGCTCTACCGTGGGCCTCCTTCTCGACCCCCCACCATCCCAGGAGAGTGCTCCGCTGAATGGATGGCTCCAGACAGGGGGCTTAGGGGCTGGAATGTTTCTCTGGCACTGCAGGGCTCACATCCCCCTGAGCACTGGAGAACAGCTCAATCACTCCTCATTAATCACTGTCAAGGCTGCCCCGGCCCCGGCCCCAACAACCACCTAGACCCGCCCCCTTTCTTTGAGCCGCTCTCCCACGCGCAGCCTTCGCAACCAATGCACATGCGTCTTTCAAATATAGGAGCACGCGTTTGACGGCACGGTCAACTCCCCTGTATTCACTTACCGCTGTCTTCGCCGTTGTACTCGGCGCAGTTTTCAAGCATGAGCTTCACGTCAGCCACAAACTCTTCCTTGGCAATGTACTCCCCATCGGTGAGCTTCTTTTCTATCGTGGACAGGTCCATCGGAGTCTGAAAAGCCGGAGAACACAGTGAGAAAACCCTTCGGTTACCCTCGGCGTTCACGGGTCGCAGGCAGTATCTGGTTACATTCCAACTTTGATCGTCTTGTCTTTACTACCTTGATAATCTCATGGTAGTTGGGCGCGTATGATTCGTCCACAGGTTCCAGGAAAGGCCAGGCATCTTTATGGGCTTTTAAGACCTCAAGCACTGAAAGAAAAGAGATGCAGCACAGACGCTAGTTCAAATAGTCATAAAAAAAAAAAAGGAACTCGCAGACATCAATAGATGCTCAGTAAGCCTACCTTTGTATAGAGCGGTGTAGTCGTCATCGAGCTCGTAGCTGAAAATGTCAAAGACACATCATAAGAGACGAACAACGCTTTCCCGGGTATAAAGTGGATCCTTCAGATGTTGGAGCGCTTCTTACAATTCTTTGTTCCTGCGTTTTCTCTGAACGGGGGAAGACGGCTCCAGGTTCAGGAGTTCGGGTGGCAGGTCCTTCCCTTGAGACAGCAGCCAGGCCTTCTCCTCCCGCATCTTCCGCCGCTTGGCTCGCTCTGAGAGGGGAGGAGGCCCACGGCGGGCAATTAGTGAAAACCAACTACACACCTAACAACAAAAAAGCTGCGTTCACACTGCCAGACAAAAATCCGATTTTTAGCCAATCCAGATTGAAACAGGGTGAATCTTTTGTAGTCTGAACAGTCACATATCACATGACCGATGGGTTTTGACTGTCCGTGACGTCACTCTACGCGTCGCAATACCTAATGCGCTGGACCAGAGGGCGCCATTCCAGGTGCGGAGCTGTAACGTAACGTAATGGAGACGCCGTTGCTACAGCAACCTGTCAGATGGGTCAATAACGTGGCCCAGTCTGAACAGAGCCACATCCCCATTTGGACACTTGCTAAAACCCAGTGTGGACAGTCAGCCCTACAAATCGGGTTCGAGAAGGAATCTGATTTGAATCAGATTCGCCTGCAGTCTGAACGTGGCCAAATACACAAAGTACGGCACAAATGTTGCTTGTTTGGTGGCTACAGTTTACAATCAGCCTCGCTGCCCCCTGAGGCTCGTCGGGGGAAGGAAGGCTTCAGTCCTCAGAGACAGCAACAGTTCAGATGAGCAAAGAGAGAAGGAAACATTAGCCATCTTTTTTCTTTTTTTTCTTAAAGCCAGTTGATCAAAAGAGCGGAGTGGAGCGGAGAAAGTATGGATATATCGCCGCTTCATCTTTGAACATGAGAGGCCTGCTCGCCCTCCTGCCGCGTGGATTAAAGAGATTCAAGGGAGGATCCCACATAAGCAATGCACACAGAGCGCAAGCCCGGGCCTGCTGTTCATCTATAATACATTAATGAGGCTCCTCCACTGAAGCACAATCAGCAGTTCATTAACCCTTGACAGATGACATCAGAGGAGGGGGGTGGCGGTAGAAAAAGAGAAGCGATCCTGTGATTAAAAGGCCCTGAACATTCCCCCTCACAGCCTGCGCGCACTATACATAAATCACAAGGCTTCCAGTGCCGCTGCGCCGCTGTAGGTTTCTGAGCCTTTGGAGGGAATATAAAAAAAAAAACGCGGCAATGGAGGTGTGGACGCATGAGCGCGTGAGTGCTTTTCACAATCTGACCTCAATGAAAGCAAGAAAAAAAAAAGCAGAAGGGCCCCCGAATCCTGTTGTCAATAGTGGGGAAGGATTTCTATAGTATGGAAGCGTTCCAAGCATTCACTTGGAAAAAAAAAAAAGCTCTGTTTTCCAGGGTAATTTTTTTCCTCTGTTTTTTGGAGTCATTTATTTTTTCTGTTTTCCTGACTAATTTTTCCCCGTTTTTCAGGGTTTTTGTTCTGAATTATCGTCACACTTGAATCGTGATACTTCAAAATCCCTGAGCAAGAGACTCCTGATCATCTCTTGGGTCACCACGTGGCCAGCTCGAATGCATTTCAAATGCATCATCTTGTATCCATGGAGCATGCCATATATAGTATGTCCTACTGATCCTGGAGAATCACCACAATGTGGAGGAGATCTGAATGAGCTTTCCTTCCGAAACAACCGCAAAGTCCTCAGGTGCCTGCGTAAAGTCAACAAACTAATGGTAATACCGTCTATGTGACTTAAAGACGGGACTATTTCCCAGTGCCTTAAACCCAGGTCAAAGTAAAACTTGATTAAACTAGATGGCCATGTTTGCTTCCATTAAATGCAGCTCTCCATTGAGGAATGGATGCGATTGTTAATTAACGGTGGGGAAAAAAAGATTAGTCTGAAAAACAGAAAATTATTCTGAAAAAAACACTGGGAAAAAAAACCCCTCGGAACTCTCACTCAGAAAATCAGAAAAAAACTACCCCGAAAAACAGAGCTTTTTTTCCTAAGTGAATGCAATACGCTTCGTACTGAAGCACTATGTTTGTGGATTAAAGCAAGACATGAAATGGGATGCAATCCACAAAAATCCTCGTATTTCCACGCGCTCCCTCTACCCCCTCTCGGCCATCCATCTTACCTTCCACAGCTCGGATCCTCTCCATCTTCTCTCTCTGTTGCTCCTCCTGCAGAAGCCTCTCCTCCTCTCGCCGCTGCTCGGCCAGGAGCGCCTGCCTGTCCAGCTCTTCGTCTCTTCTCCTTCCCTCCTCCGACATCCCCTTCTGATGATCCTGAGCGCGCGCACACACACACACACACACACGGTCACATTGGTCTCAGGCGGACCGCCGAACACACAAAAGCCGACACTGAATATCATCTCGACGGCGAGGGAATAAATCCTGGTTGAACTGCAGGTGGCTGCAGATGTTATTTGATTAAAAACGCGAGGCAGTGGATTGTGTCTGCGATGTAATTGAAGACACACGCAGAGACAAAGAGAGACCCACCTCCTTCTTTGGGTAAATGTATTTTTCAGAGGACCGCTGCGACGTGGGGACGGGAGCCGGAGCCAGTAGCTTCTGTTTCTGCTCTCGCTCCTGTGGAGAGGGGAAAACAAAAAACAAAAAATCTGTAAATTAAAAGGTAATACTTGGCCAAACCTCTGTTGGAATCTAAATTGGCACCTGGCCTTTTCAAAGCAATGATTAAATGCACCTAAATTGTTCTCACATTGTTGTATAACCATTTTAACTTTACATCAGTTGTTTTCCAATGATTGAGTGGAAGCACAATGACGGATCACTCAGCGAGCCTTCGCCAACGGCAAGACAGGGACGCATAAGAGGGCCAATAATGTGGCAGTGCCTCAGGAGCTGCGGCGGACCAGTGAGTATTAAGAGGTGAAAGACTCTCCTCCCCCGCCATCCCCTGAAGTCATCCCTTCTTCTTCTCCTCCTCCGCTGCCTGTGTTCCCCACCTTTGCCTGGGGGAGGCGCGAGGCCTCTTCCACAAGCCCGCTAATACGATGATTACCCTGTAGAGGCGAAGCCGCGCGATCGCAAAAATTTGTGCGTATCCTCCCGATTGCTCCACTTCTGACCACGTTGTGTCGTTCAACAACTCCACTTAACTCGCTTAAAAAAAAAGCATCTGTGGCTCAAGCGCAGCGCACGAGGCAGCGGGACGGAGCCGAGCGGCCGAGAGAGCGCTCAGCAGATCCCTTAAAAGCTTGTCTATATCGGGGATTGGCCTCCGAAGCACATGTCAGGGTTTATTAGGGGACTTGGACTGTGAATAACTGTCAGGCCAGCGCAGGCAACAGCACCGAGGTGTCAACGTCAGGCTTCTGGTCATCCATAAAACAACAATGGGAGGCCTGGAAATGCATTAGCTGCTATGTAAGGCCTGTGTGTGTGTTGCAGTGTGTGTGTGTGAGAGAGAGAGAGAGAGAGAGAGACCAATCAATAAAAGAAGAAATTACTCATCTGTCCACACTCCATCCCTGCACTGTCTCACTGCGAAGAAAGGGCACAAACTTGAGGCCCCAAGACCCCCTCCCTCCTCCTCCCCCACCACCCCCACTTTATCACCGGCGCAAGATCTGCGACCCCCTTTCATGCACCATGCGCACGATAGAGTGCCTTCAGTGTCACCACTTAAGAGAGGTCGAGAGAATCCCGGAGCACAGAGGCGCTGTCGTTCGAGAGGCTCCATCCTGCCTCAAGGTGAGCCAGTCCTGCCTCCCTGGCCCCTCCCCCAGCCCCCCACAGAATGGCCCGGTGACAGCAGCTGAAGAAATAACGAGGGAAGGGAGGGGCGGCCGGGACAAGCGGGCGACACACCGGTGTCACATGAGCCGTGACGGGGACGTCGCAGCGCCGTCCCGTCAACCCGGATGATTTGGTTTCTCCGCGCACGCATGAACCAACATTTCACGCTCACGCAGTCACATGGCGGCGATGCGTCATTAAGCTACGTTCATTAACGGAGAGAGCCTGGGAGAAAGCCAGAAAAAAAAAGGTTGTCTTGCGTGTGTAACACGATCAGAAATGTAGGAAAGAGGATTAAGGCCACAAGAAGAGAAAAAACTACTACAGGAAAGAGATTTTTATTTAAGTTTTCATTTTGAGTTGAAATTTCGTGAAAAAAGTTGACGTAAAAAAGACAAAATTTCGTGAATAAAGTCGACGTAAAAAAGACGAAATTTCATGAATAAAGTCGACGTAAAAAAGACGAACATTTCGTGAATAAAGTCGAGATTTTATTCACGAAATTTTGTTTTTTTTACGTCAACTTTATTTTTGAAATTTCGACCTTAATCTCGAAATTTCAACTTTATTCTCAAATTGGAAACTTGGAAGAAAAAAAAGTTTTCTGTTCTTGTGGCCCTAATCCTCTTTCGTAGAAATGCACTACAGAAAATATTTACCAAAATAGATGTGATAAATTTTAAAGAGCATGATACTACCAAAAAAAAAGGATCCTGTTGTGGTCACCATCAGTATGTTCGTTTCCCGCCTTTTCTAACTTTTGCAGCCAGTACAACACTAACCAGCCTGAAGAGGTTGTGAATAAAATTCCATAAACGGCCATCGTTTTAAAACGACAACCGTTTAATCTGCCTAATAAGCTGTGTGCTGAAGAACGTCTGCTCCCTCTTGCAGTGTCATAACAAAGAAATAGTTGAGGGCTAAACAAGGATATAGTATGAATCAGGTTCACCTGGCAGTTACTGCTCGGTTGAATCATCAAATCCCCCAAACGGCACAAAACAACAGCGGTAAGACCGACAGCAGAACAGCTTCACTCAAATTTAGTACAACTTCCCTGTGGCTTCACCCACTTCTCACATGTGCCAGCCATGTTACAAAGCCGTGATCCTTATAAACGGGACATTGTTAAAAAGGGAAATTAAAACACTTTCAAACCAGCCCACATCCTTTGCCATGACACATGAGCACCCAAAGAGTTGCAAACCTTTGTTTGGACTATAATGAATATTCACTGAAATGTAACAAAGCCACCACAAAAACATGAATCATTTGTAAAAAGTCTGTGAAAGTCCGAGTTTTCATACAGGATACCTCTATGTCTTCAAAATCGCAGGGGAGTGCGGAAATGTGATGCAAAACACGCAGGACATTAATCCCCTGCTGTGTTTCAACACAGCTTGAATTTCAGCAAAAAAATAATTTCATTGTATAAGAGGTTGTTGTTTTTTTTTTACTTACTTGTTTGTTGTTTTTCTTAAATGCAGATGAACAGTTTGCAAGCGGCGACTGATTCCTAACCTCACTCAGAATTAAGATAATGAAGGTCTGAGTAAGACGTTTCACATAAGCAGCAGTGGAAAGAACCATCACCACCTCTCATCATCTCTATGGAATATAAACATCTGCACTAATCTAGTCAATGACTGCTCAGTTAATTCCACTGCAAACTATTCGTTTGAGAGAAACCTGAGTGGGGAGTGCCGTGTGTGTGTGTGTGTGTGGTCGCTCTGACTCAAACGGTTGCTACAAGCACGACCGCCGAAGCGCCGCTTTCATTCCTCCTTCAGGTGCTCGGCTCACATTCCAACGGACTAATGCTTGGCTCATCCCGACGCAGCCAGGGAGAGAACCTCCACCTCCGTTCTGACAAACCAGCCCGGGAGTCACGGCTCCCTGCGGTCGCACTCCAGTTTGCACAACGAAGGGGGGCAAGCACGGGCTAGTGGATGCGGACGTGCGGTGCCTGCCGCTTGCTCAGCGTGAGTGTTGAGAGACGGGGCCGGGGCAAACTCAAGAGAGAGGAATCGGCTCACGGCTAAATGTTTACGAACACCGACACTCCTATAATGCTGCTCCCAGAAACAGTCAGTGGGCTGTAAACAATGGGCTAAATGTGTTGGAGATGCGTGAATATCTAGAACAATAACAAAACTACGTAGAAAATTTGAATGTGGGTAGTTGTCATTAATACATTAAAATTAGATCATTTTAATTATAGACAAGCTCTTATTAATATGTATGTTGTTAGCCTTATAGCATAGCCGCCTAAGTCATATTTGAACATTTTCAGAAAACAAGAAAAAACACATTGGTATTTTTGTTCAGATATCACAATTTGGCCAAAAAATGACTTAGGCATCTTAAATTATGCTATTAGGCTAACGATATAGTGTCTCCTGCCACTTAAGGTAATCTTAGTTTGAGATTACACATTGACTAAAGTCAAGTAATTTAGATCGGTATATCACACACGCTGGCTTAATGTTTTGTTTTTTTCAATGGTTATTTTAACTGACACTCTGCATTATTAACCCCACTGCCACAGAGTATGAGGGCAGTCGCTCCACTCTCCACTCTCCAGCCTCTGACCTTGTGCTCAATCATGCTGCTGATCTCGGGCAGGAAGTTCTGGCTGATGATGCGGTAGAGATGGCGGTCCTGCGGGGAGCTTTTGTCCTTGATGCTCTCCGCCAGACTGACCCACTGCTCTTCCGTGTCGCACACCAGGGACCAGGCTCCTCGCTCGGCCCCTGGCGGAGGCGAGGAGGAGGAGGCGCTGGAGAGGCTCGAATCTGAGTGGAAAAAGACGAAAAAAAAATGAGTAAATCTTGTAGTAGAGATGAAAAACAGCTTGAATATCTCAACAGAGCTCTCGTGAAATGTGCTTCTATATAAAAAAAAAAATCTCTTCACCTGTACTCAGAGTTCCATCATCCAGCCCATTTTCCGTCTTCCCCTCCCACGTTTCACTCTCCACCTCACTGTTTAGGACAACACATTTACAATAGATGAACGCTCACACTTGAAATAATGGTGAACAGTAGGGGATGAATTAAACGTTTTTGATACTGGCTTTCCTGCACGACACAATGTCTGTCCATGACCAGAGTCGTACACCTAACTGGTAATTATCTCCAGTTTCATTTGACTCAAAGCCTCATCAAAGCAACACATTAAAAATAATTTTTCTGTGGGTTACTTCATGCATTTAAAGACATATTTTATCTTCCATGCTAGGAAATATCATGTGATGGTTCTTTATCTTATAAATTTAAAATTCTAAACCCCTCACCACTGACAGTTAAATGCGTCGGCTGTTGACTTAAGCCATTATATCTGGGTGACGTGAACAGCAGCGCAAGGAAGCAGTTCTCGGCGAGTGTTTCACCTTAGCTGTGACTCGTCCAGCTTTTTCTTCTTCGCCGGTCGTCCGCGTTTCTTTTTCCCCGGCAACGTTCCCTCCGCGGGTTCACTGTCGCAAAAACAAGTGGAAGAGCAACGCTGAGAACTGAGTAATAAGCGACGGCGGGCAGCTGTAAAGAAGTCAGACCCATAAAAGGCGGGCGCGAGCCGAGTCACGCGGTTGACGCGTGCGCTCGCCAGCCACCCAAACAGAACCAAGCGGCTCGGCGTTATCTCTGTGTTGACTGTGCAGAGGTCACCTACCTGCTCCTCTCTGCTTTCCTCCTGAGCGGCTCCTCCTTGTACATGCGAGTACCGTAGAAGTACCAGTAGAGGGCTCCGTTTCCATCCCGGCCCAGCGGCTCCACCCGGAGGCTGTCTGAGTCCAGGCCCTGATGGGATGGCAGGTGGGACGGAGGGAGACAGGACGGGACAGGTTTCAAATCAATTTGCGAGACGCCGGTGGGTCGCCGGTGACGTCACCCGGTCCGTCCGAGCGTGCACAGCTGTGAATCACCCGCCGACACGAGGCACTTTCACTATATTGCTGAGTGCGTTCATAAATTGAGACGCCTTCGGGTTCCTCTGCCGGGTGCGACACGCAGCTAAATCACGACTGCTGCAAATTCACGTCGATCCGCCAGCAGTGTGGACGTCTGATTACCTGAGAATGATTTTGGCTATTCTTTGGCCTTTCGCCATACGGGTGCAGATAAAATATAAAATGGTTAAAAGTAAGGAATATAATGGTGTTGTCCATTTCTGGTTCACGGTGCAAGTCAGGTGTTCGGAAACCTGAAACCATTAAAAAAAACCTCACCTATGTTTTAATTGGATACAATTTGCTTACAAACCTACATTCACATAGTCACATTAACCAATATAACTTTACTGGTACTATTAGGTGCTTTGATTTCCGTGCAGCAGTTCGCTTCTAAACTTGGGCGTGCGGCACGGAAGGGCCCTAAACGAAGCCCGACTGTAAAAACAAGGCGGCTCTAAGGCTGCATTCACACTGCAGGCGAATCTGATTCAAATCAGATTCCCTCTCAAATCCAATTTTTAGGGCTGACTGTCCACACTGTTGTGTCCAAATGTGATCTGGCTTTGTTCAGGCTGGGCCACATTATTGACCCATCTGACAGGTTGCCGTAGCAACGACGTCGGAGCGGAGGCGTCGCCCAGCATAGCGCCAGCATAGCGTGTACTGTGCGACGTCATATCATTGCAACAGCGGCACTTGTTGCGATACATGCGCTGGAGCTTGGCTTGAATGGAGCTATCTCCCCACACACTGATGAGCCAATGAGCTTCCTCCTCTTGTCCAGGGTCCTGCGTCGCGTAGGGTGACGTCATGGACGGTCAAAAACCCATCGGCGTGTTTGGAGTTGTTCACACTGAGACGCATCTGTCCAAATGCCATTTGAAACGACCTCCCACAGGTGCTTTCAATCCATTTTGCAAAAAAAAAAAAAAAAAAAAAAAATATCGGATTTCATGTGATTTGTGACTGTTCAGACCACAAAAGCGCCATCCGGTTTCAATCTGGATCGGCTAAAAATCAGATTTCGGCTGGCAGTGTGAACGCGGCTTGAGTGGACTGCGGCGTGGATTTCTGTACCTTGAGCAGATCAAACACGTCGGCTGCATCCAGTCGGTAGTCGCACAGCCGGTGCAGCAGCTCCACCTGGGTGCGAGGGGGGAGATCCTGGAACGAAGCCTCCCGAAGCGGGTTGGGCTTCCCCTCTTCCAGTTCCCAGCGGTAACTGATGATGTCATTGAGATAGCTGCTGAAAGACTCGGGGCTGCGTGGCAAAGCAAAAGAAAAAAAGAGAAGAAAGAGAAGAGAGGCGAGGTGACGCACGCCGTCGTAATGTGGGAAAAGGCAACTCGGGTTAACGATTGTTGTTTCGGCCGGTCTTAGTCGTTGACTGGCGTTGAGCAACTTCATAAGCCATTGTTTTTCTTCAGAAGCAGTTTCCAAGTGGCTAGGGTGGGGTTTACGACGCGGGACAATTTTAAAGTACGGCTGCAAGGGCCGCACTGAAAAACTGATGGTGATAAATTTGAGCATGTTTGTTTTGTTTTTTAAAAAACATTTATTGTGTGTCAGTTAAAAATTAATGAAACTAATTGCGTTTAAATTCAATAATCTCCGCTTCAATATTTGCAGGATGTTACAATGTTTAACTTAGAAAGCAAGGCAGTCACAATAGCGGCTGGCAAAACAGAAGCACCGGAGCCTTAAAATGAAAAAAAAAAAAAAAAAAAGGAGATTCTGGTCTCTGAATAGGAGCGGAGTTGTATCTCCGCAACGAGCGGGAGCCGATAAATAAACGTTGGTTCCGGTTCAGGTCCAGCTGATTAATCTGTACCCTTCAGTTCCAACTGAGGGGAAGAGAACAAGGGGGCTCGGGGCAAGAGGGGTGAGCATCTTATGCACCAGCACACAGAGGAGGCGACAGAAGAAATGGCTTATCTTGAAAGAGCAGCGTGCACTTTTCACACAGCTGCGGGCGACCCCCTCATCCCAACCCCGGCTCTCCCCTGCTTTCTGTCCCTCCGTTTTTTTTTTCTTCTTCTTCTTCTTTTCTCTCCCCCCTCCTCCCTCTCTCTCTCTCTCTCGCCCTCCCTCCCTCCCTACGCTTCCCCCGCTCCGGCAGAGCGTTTAACACGTGCGGATGAAAAGGGCAGCTCAGTGAAAGGCCAGCGCTGAGCAGCCGCCCCCAGGATGCCAGCGCCTGTCCAGTCCAATAAAGCAGGTTGTCCCGCTCTCACCGGTCGCCCGGGAGGGGGAAAAACTGGATCGCTCCCGCCTTCTCTGCTTATCGGCGCGGCGGTGTCTTTCCGCCACTTTGCAAGTAAGGAGGCAGGAAAGAGGAGGTTGGGGGGTTGGGGGGGAGCCCCACAGGTGAGAGCCGAGCGTGGGTATGCAAAACAGCTGAAGACTCACTTTCTCTCAAAGCAGGATGCCTCAGCGGTTTGGATCTTTCCACCCCCTCCACCACCAATGATTCATCATGTTGAGCAAATTTTGACTCCCCCAGGGAGTCAGGGTGCAGTTGACGCACACTTCCTGTAAAGCTGCTGGTTCTCACGGCTAATTTGAAGAAGTTGGAAGCATAGATTTCCTCTCTGCTGTTAATTTCTTATCGGAGCGTTGAATTTGAAAGCGACTCTGGCTGTTTTTGTTCCAATATTGCAAGTATTTCGGTGTGTTTTGCAAAAGAGAAGAGAACTGCCTGATAAACCCTTAATTTGTGATGGCAAAAAAGAGAGAGCTTTTGTTTGTGGAATCAATTTGAATGAATTCAAGTTCATTCAAAGGAACAAAATCTCTCAGAGGAGCTATACTCACGTTATGTCGTTGCGCTGGTAGCAACCCTGCAGCAGGCAAGCGAGGAGGTCGCCGAGGAAGCCGAGGTCCTGCACTGACAGAGCTTTCTCCAACTCCTAGGCAGAAACAAGAAGTGCAGAAAAAACAGGGTCAAACATCACAATGGTAGTAAAGTTTTTTGAGAACAATATATCTGAGAATCGACAAGGCCCGGACAAATTCTGCGGACGGGAAAAGATGATGACGCGATGCGTGTCGGGCTTTGCGTGAAACAGTGGCGTCGGTGGACAAAGCTGGCAAAGGTACAAAGAGAACGAGGCCGTTTGCACTTTAACGAGACCTCTGCAAGGGTCTCCTCCTCGCAGCGCCAGCGGTTACTTGGCTGGAACCAGGGTTCAAGTTCAGCCGTGACCTCTCTCCTGCCTGGCATTGTGCTGCGGCCATTGAGGTTTTATGAAGCGAGAGTAACCGCCAGAGCAAACTCGAAAAGACCTGAAAGCACCGAGGAGAGACGGCAGGCAGGCAGGACGGCAGCAGGGGCCTTGAGCTGCTGCGCTGCTGCTGCTGCTCCTCCTCCTCCTCCTCTTCTTCCTCCTCCTCCTCCTCCTCCTCCTCCTCCGCTGGCCAACCGAGACGCAGAGCGCAGCGCCGCTTCCCAGCATGCACCGTTCCCCTAAGTGATATCCAAAGGCTTTTGGGGGTACAACGGGAGGCGAGAGCGGGAGAGCAGGAGGCTGAGAGGGCAGAAATGCAAATTCAAAGCGCTCGGTCAGCCAAGTGTCCATTTCACTTAAAGCCCCCTTTTGCAAAGCAGCCCCTCCCCGGCGGCCGGACCAGCCACTCTCCCAGGGAGGGAGTGCGACTGGCTGCAGCTGACCGCTGCAGCTGACCCTGGGCCTCCTGGCAACAAACAGCGAATCGCGACATGATGCTTTATCTCTCAACCAAACCACCCAAACAAGAATTCCGGGCAGGAGTCCAAAAATAGACCAAAATTATCTCGTCGAAGGGAAGGAACGGCTACGCGGTGAGCGGTACTCACTATCTGCACCTCAATGCAGAAAAGTGAGCCCACGGGTCACGAGGGGTCACCAAACACAGCCAGTGGCCGTGGAGAAAGACGGAAGCTGGGAGCCGACGCGTCACGGGAGGAGGAGAAAGAAAGGGGGAGAACAACAGGAAGAGATCCGACGACAGCTCAAGGTTTCTCCATCTCCAGACAAAGAGGCCAGGACGACTCGTGACACAGGATCTAGGATGAAAACACGCTTGGAGAAGATATTTCACTTTATTACGTCTAGGTTTAGACGTAATGAAGATTTGATTTAAAATTACTGACAGTGGTGAGTATGGCAGACCTGAAGGAACTATCAGTCGTAAGCAGATACTAAGTAGATTTCATTAGTTTAGAGTAGGGAAATTGCAAATTGTCGATTAGATAATAATCGATTAATTGATTAATCGTTAGTTGGTGGATCTTATCGATCGATTAACGATTAATTGATAAGCGGCGATTTTTCCTGAGAGTCTAAATTTCACAATGAAAAATGTGTAAGAAACACATTATTTAACCCTTAAATAATGTTGAGGGTCCAATGTGACCCATTTTTACATTAGAGAACAGTAAAAACGCCCTAAACATTTATCCTCTGACTTCAAGTTAAATTCTAATGGATCACCTTTTTTTTAAGTTGTTGAAAAGTAACTTGTTCTAGGTATACAGGTATACACCACGCCATTTAATTAAAGAAAATGTGTAAAAAAAAAAAAGTCTATTAATTGCGACTAATTGAATTTAATCGATTAAATTCTTAATCAACAATTAATTGATAATCAATTAATTATTAACATCCCTAGTTTAGAGACATTTTTCTCTTTTCCCCATATTCTTATAGACGATCCACTCCTGGCAGCAGCCAAACCGCCACCAGTTGCTGTTGTTGCTGAAAACAGTTTGCAACCACATCAAAATCCCCTGTAATACCCTTTGTTTACACTCGGTCGCGGCAAAACTTGGTTTCTAGGTAGCATCTCCCATTTTACCAGAGCTTCTGCGTCATCATGCTCCAAGCTTCTGGTACTCAGATAAAAAGCAGTAGAATTAACAATAAGTCTGACTAATGTTACAGTTACATAGTTGGCTAACTATTACATATTGCATGGTAGTATACAACTCAGTCAGTATTGACAGCGCCAGTATTAGAGATATATTTTTTTATACATTTTTCCATCAATTAGCCCAAGACATTTGTTGTTGTCGTCGTTGTCGTTGTTGTTGTTGCTGTCAAGTGCTGCAGATTATGTGGAAACTGGGACGTCACCGTCATTGCCATTTACTTTAATCACACAAGTCAAAAAACACAGCACGCAGCGAGACAACCTTTTGCACGCAGTCGTTCTTGAGGTTTTGTTTTCATTGCGCCTTTTTTTTTTTTTTGACGCAACACTCCAAAACGCATGCAGTGTCATCACGTCGGGCTTTTGCACGCTGTAATGCAACCGCGGCTTTCGCAACGAGGAAGAGACGTGCTAAGAAAAAAAGCAACACGGCGTCGGCTCACCAGCATGTGAAGAGCGCGTATGGCATCCAGCTGCCGAGCCTGGTCTACAGTCGCGACTTGTGATCATATTTATAGATATAAATATACACATATATAAAAGAAAGGCATGAGGAGAGAGAGAGCGGCGCACATGCAGTGAGCAAAATGCCAAGAGATCCTGTGTCACGCTGCCTTCCACTTCCTGGTCCCTTGTCGGGCGGCCTGCGAGCCAGAGTGAGGCCCATCCATCAGAGACAGACTGCACTTTGATCACACTTAGAAGAAGCTGGGGGCCACAGCCTGGGAGGGGTGTGTGTGTGTGTGTGTGTGTGTGTGTGTGTGTGGAGGTGGAGGGGGCGTAGAGAGTGAAGAGTGGAGGGCTTTCCACAGCCCCTGGATTAACACCACCCTGTGATTCACCTTTGAAGTGCCACACGGCATCTCAGATGGCAAGAGGGGAAGGGGAATTAATGTGTGTGTGTGTGTGTGTGTGTGTGTGTGTGTGTGTGCCGGTGTGCGTGCCCTTTTCTTCAGCCACCCTGCCAGACAGCCATCTAATCCCCCTGCGCCTGCTCGCCCACGCCACTCTCAGCGAGGTGGGCACTTGTGAAGGGACTTCTTTCTTTATTTTTTTTCCTGCCGCAGCTGGACGACATCCCGTCGGGGAAACTTTCTCCTCGTGCAGCCACACGCGGGCGGCCCAGGCCCAGAGAGACTGGCGATCGAACTCAAACTCAGTTAAGGATGCGACCTTTGGGCCAAAAAAGAAGCCCCAAAGAAAACACACACACCCACGCGCGCGCCGACATCCACTGACATGTCCCAAGAGGATAAACACGGCGCGGTACTTTGGCTGCTTAACATTAATGATCAATGGGATTTTGAGATAAGAGAGGCAGATAAGATGATAAGCGACGAGGGAAGCGTAAATCAAAGAGCGCGGCCCTCGTCGGGACTTATCGCCCAGGCTACCGCCGCGGACCAAAACAGGCTATTTGCATTCATACGCCGGGACAAAGATTGGAGGGTGAGTCAGGGCTTAGTCGAAAAGGTGTGTCACCCGGCGTGGCCCCGCAGCCGCCGCAGAAGCAGCGGCGGCAGCAGCAGCAGGCCCGGCTCACAATCGGCAATTCACCCCGGAGGTATTTGCCGCGGCGCTCACAAATCCCCAGTCATCCGCGGCTCCCTGGCTTAACCTCTTCTCCCCCGCTTCCACGCCGCCTCTCCCCCCGGCCGGGCCCTGCTGAACCAGCGTCTCCGAGGGCCTCTGAGGCATTCTATTATTCCCCTGACAACACCCTCACCTCAGTCCCCCTAACCCTGGTCCCACTGGCTGGCCCCCCGCCTCCTCCCAGCCCTCCTTATCGCTCCCACTTTCCTTCACACACCGCCTGTTCCATTTGAAGATATTGAGATACTTTGAAAAAAGTGGCTGTGATCATCAGATTACAACAAGTATGCTGGGAAAACAAAGCCTCCTGAGCATCTGGCTGGAACATATGAAAATGTATATACTCAAAGAAACGGTTTTGGGTTATTACCCTGTAATAAAACACAGAAAAGTGACTGCATTGTCGTTCGCACGTGAAACAACTTACTGCAGATGAAGGGGAGAAAATTGCACATTTTACTGGCAGAAGCATATTAATTTAAAAGTCCAAAATAAGGCGGAATTTACTTTACAAGTGTTTTTCTAATGTACAGAGACTTTTAACATAGTCATGTTGAAAAGACGACGCTTCCTGCTTCTGCTTTCTCCACATTTCGCATGGTTCGTGAGGCAACACAGTTGTAGAGAATCGGCTCTTTGTGATGTCACTGACACACCACCGCTACCTCTCATCTTCCCCCTGAGATCACCTGTGGCTTTCTTGTAGTTTTACTGTTGGACTTCTAATGTCCTTCATCATTTACACACACACACACACACACACACACACACACACACACACACACACACACACACACACACACACACACACACACACACACACACACACACACACACACACGTGAAGATGAACACGAGGGCTTGAGCTGGATTCTTATCGTTATATGAAATATAACCAAACTGTTATTGTGTGAGACTAAACGTAAAAATTTTGGCTTGAAACTATATGAAAATCAATAATCAGTATAAAAAAAAAAACTTTTTAAAAAAGCCAAACATCTGTTGCACCAATGTCAATATAGTTTGGATACAACTGGCAGACTGCTTTCCAAATGACACCTCACCAGACCACTGACATGTAACGGAGCAACAATTTGCTGCATTTTGAGTAGGAGAGATTTTCACAGACAGTAGCTGCATTTCCATTACCCCTAGAATTGTGCAAAACCGAAATATCGCAACGGAAACACCTAAACTTCGAAAAACCTCTCAAATATCGCTAAAAGGTTTTTTCCACTCTCTTGCTTTTTCAGACTATCGATACAGATGTATATCGCAAAAGTGTCACGGAAACACTTTTTTCGTATTTACGTGTCGCCGGACGTGACTTACGTGGTGACGTGACCAGTTCACGTCAAGTGAAAATGGCGCGTTATGCATGGACGGAAGAGAAGACGGAATATTTTTTCACAAGTGATCAAAGAGATAAACATAACAACCATTTTTGACAGCAAAAAAACGTAAACAAATAAAAGCAACGTAATTCTCGTCAATCTCGCAGGACATTTGACGAGAATTGTGACGAGTTTTTATGAGAATTTACTTTGTCGCAATTTTAGAAACATCGCTTTTATTTTGCGACAAACTGCAATGCAAACGCAGCTATCGTGAAGCTGGCGTGAGGACCAAGCGAAGGCGGGATCGCCCCATTCAGTCCTCCGCTGGGACGCGCAGTCACTAAATCTAAACTGAGCCTCTGCTTTAGAAAAGAGGCTTTGCGATTTGGAGCCACAGGTGAGTCTTCCCCCCCTGGGGAGGGAGAAAATGATTGAGAAAGGCCAAGTCATGACAATCGTGGAGACATCAAGGCTTAAACTGACTTGAAGGCGGAAGGTGGGGGGGGGGGTCGGGGGATCTGTTGCAGATGCAAGCGAGGGAACGTTCCCCTGCTGACATCAATGGAGCCGTCACGAGTCCCCAAGTCCCTCCCTATCTGCGAGCTTCAGAGCGGAGCGCGGGGATAACACTGCATACGTGTGTGTGGCTGGCGGGGGAGGGGACGGGGGAGGGGGAGTGATAAGCGTGACAGCGGCAGCGTTTGTTCCAGCGGCTCCAAGGTTATGGCAAGGCAAGACCCCGCAGAGCCTGAGGTACCGGGAGGAGGGGAACGGAGGGGGGGGGTGGTGGGGGCTCTCAGCTCCAGCTCCCAGCGCAGACACTTTCCAAGCTGCTCCGCCGCTAACGGCTCCTCCGGGGTCTATATCAACCAACAGTTGGAGAACGGCTGGCTGGGAGGGGAGGGAAGGGAGGGGGGGAGGGGGCGCTGTTTGTTGTGTAAGGCTCCTCTCTTCCTCTCCTCTGCGTCTTTCTCTCGTTTCTTCCTCCCTCCCCTCCCCACTTTCATCTCACACATGGTTCCTCCAGGAGCCATCATCTGACAACACCCTCCCCTCCCACTCGTAACCACCACCTCCTGCCACATGACAAACATGCACGCGCAGCCATAACACCACAGGAAAAAAAGAAAAAAAACGCCCTCGCATCCTCAGGATGTGCATCTCGTCGGAGGAGGAGGAGAGCAGTGACAACATCTCAGCGCCGCACGCAGGCAGCAAGGCGGGCGGGCAGACGCAACAAAATCGAAAACAAAATTTTGCTAATTTGTCTCGAGAAGGCGCATTTGGGTCGTAGGACGCGTCACGTTTCCAGCTAACGCTCTGCCACGCCTGCTTTGACGACAGTTTTGATCAAACAACCGCGCCCCCCACCGACCTCAGGCCGCGACACCATTTGTTCATGAAGATGTGCGAACAGGAAGAACAACTCCAGGCTTAGTGAGCCGAAAAAACAAACACTTTGGTGAGCTTTAGAACTTAAATCGAGAGCCTCGACAGTGGAGAGGTCCGGGCCAGATGACAGGGAAGGCAAGAGGCTGATAAAAAGCCGACAGACCTTCAGCGGGGTTTCGCTCTCTCGCAGAAGAGAGGCTGAGAATCATTCGCCTTTGCTTCTCCGGCTCCGTGGGAGCAGATCTTTTAACACAGGAGATGTTTTGGCCACCCACTGCAGCCCTGCTCGCATCGTGTAATTCCACCGCCGGCCCCGGCGGAAACCACATCCTCGACCCCCCCCCCGTTTTAAAAACGGAGCTTCCTGCTTCAGCTGACTTCCCAGGCATCTCGCGCGCCGGTCTAAACATACACCTGCGTGCAGTGCAGTGCAGTGCGTTCCGCCAGGGGGGAGAAGGTGTCCCTGACCAGCGTAGCGGTGGGGGGGGGGGTTCGAGAAGGAGTCGCGAGGGAGAGAAAACAACACAAAACAGATGGTTTGCAGCCTTGAAGTCGGAGTACACAGACCTGAGAAAGAGGTGCAAACATGACAGCAGAGGAAGGAAAAAGAACCACACAATTGTGCGTTTTCGAGAAAACACAAATTGCAGCTTAGAATGTAATAATACTATGTAATAAGACTGTAAGACCGACTTCCAAGGGCACACAGGCTTATTATGACCACTGGAGAAGATTATAATACAACCATTACAAGCAAGCTTTGAAATGTGTTGGTGCGACACACAAATTGAATACCAGCAATCATTCTCTACAATAGTACTACAGTGAACACTCTCTGTAACAAAATCAGGGATAATATGCTGCACTGATGAACCAGTCTCTTGGAAGACCTCTTAACATAATGGCATATTTTAACATTTACTGAAAAGATTATTGGATTAATGTCTTGGTGAAAGAAGCTTCTAGACTCTTCCCGGTTGCAGCGGCATACCCACCTACAACACAACCTGTTGCTTTAATAGCAAAACAACGTTTTCAGATTGATTGCCTTACGCAGGCTAAATATACTCAAATGCCAATGCCGTAACTAAGCAGTGGCTACTAATAACAATTACAATGAGTGTCGGGACGTGTCAGTGGCTTTGAATACATGGGGTATGCCTGGCCAGAAATCTATATATAAACTGTGGCTCGTTGGCTATCCGGAATAAATACCAAACCTTGGTACGGTATGACCAAGTCTTACAGCACATCTTGCCTCATGCACGCAAGTGCAAAATCAGTGTGAACCGGCGTCGCAGGGCATTAAGAGAGGAAAGAGGAAATATTAGATCTCAGCAGAACAGGGATGCAAATTCCAATGAATTTGATTTATTCATTAATCGTAGTTGATTGACCTTATCGATCGATAAACAATTAATTGATAAGCATCCTGAGAACCTAAATTTCACAATGAAAAATGTTCAAGGAATGCATTATTTAACCCTTAAATAATGTTGAGGGTCCAATGCAACCCATTTTTACATTAGAGAAGAGTAGAAACACCCTAAACATGTATCCTCTGACTTTAAGTTGACTTCTAATGGGCCACATTTAAACTTAAAAAAAAAAAAAAAGTTGTTTAAAAGTAACGTGTTCTCTGTATGAAGGTATAAAAAAAAAAATCAATTAATTGCGACTAATTTAATTGATTAAATTCTTAATTGACAATTGATAATTGCTTGATTGTTAACAACCCTAACATATATATATATTACAGCTGTAACCTTATCTACAATTTCAGGTGGCTATAGGTGGGAATTTAACAACATCATCTTTACAGAGTGGCTGTGTGGCTTCATACAGAAACACGTAGTCAGATTGTTATTATCACCAGCCAAGGTGGAGACGTAATCTCCACCACAGTATTAATACAGCATTTGTCATACTTAGGACGCTCAAAATATAATGTAATTGGAACAAAAGTACGTCATTTGTAACAGCTACTTATCGTCATTGTGATACGATACAAACTAATTAATTAGCTATAATACTAATTAGTTATACAATAAGTACCATCAATCTAAGTTTTCTTTGGGCTCTTTCGATGACGCCGAGCTCAAGGGGGAGAAAACCCCCAGTTTGGTTCCTCAACTCTTCTCATCTCTGCTTTACAACCAGCTGCAAGAACACAGTGTGAAAGCACCGGTGGAGGGATGCCGCCCCAGACTGGAGACAGAGAGAGGGAACCATGGGGAGCTGCAACAATGGAAGTGGCTGAAACAAACCGGGTGTATGTGGCCCTCCACCTCCCCCTCTGCGCACACACTCCCCATGTGAAACCATCTGATGCATGTACTGCTGCTCTCACTTGTCAATCAAAACTGGGGGAAGGGCCGCAAGTCTCCCTCACAAAGTCCAACCACCCGCTCGCGGCGCATGTTGGGGAGGGCATTAATAAAGACGTGAAGGGAAAAAAAGAGGAGGGTCTTGATCTTTGAGGGGTTTCTTGCGGAGTGTGAAAATGTTTTGAAGGCCCTCTGTGTGTCTCCTGATGTGGAGAGACGAGTGTCAGAGGTTGGTGTCTTTGAGGCTGTAGGAAGGACTGAGCTGGGGATGTGCCAGTGGGTGGGACGGACGGGAAGAAAGGGGAAGGGATGTGAGAGATGAGTTAACTATGCAGGTCAGGGATAAGAATGGATCACTGCTTCTGCCGATGGGGCATTTCAGTTTTTGCATGGAGGTGGCCAAATAAGGGAAGCAATCCTCTGTCAGTCCATTCTTCTGTTATTTGCTTCCCGGTTATACCTTCGTATTAGACGTGAACATTAAATTCAGTAATGGTCGGTGGGGAAATTAAACAGCATCGTAGAGATATACCTAGTCACAAACAGAGGGCTTTGATTAGACTGGCATGTCATACTTTCACGACACCTCTTGGAATTAAGACCGGGAGAGGATTAGCTAAGCCAGTGAAACACTTTGCAGGATGACTGAAAGCAATTTTGTTCAAAAATCATGTCAATCAGCTTAAACCTAAAAGTATTAGCACCATTTGCGAAGTGCCAACACGCACCAACCGAATGAAAATTGTAAAACGTTAATCAAAACTTGATTGTCATACATTTTTTGTTGCCTGGTCCCTCACCCTTAATATCCTTCGGAGACAATGTATTTCAAAATGAAGACGCTTATCTTTCCTCAAGTTATTGTATAGGTGTGAGGTCTACCTGACACGAGACAGATCTTACTACACACATCCTCCCAATATCAATCCTCAGTCGTCACGTCAGTGCGTGCAAAATGAAGCCAGCTACGTGACACATTAAACCACAACGCACGCAAACTGCTAATCTACAAGAGACTGTGACTGAAGTTTGGCTACTGTGGAATCAAAACCTAAGCCTTGATCCAATTCCCCGTTAATCCACTTTGTTTTGTAGACAACAGAAACAAGGATGTGCTCACAGGCAGCCTGTTCTCGCTTATTTGCCAGATTTAATCAGACTAAATCTTCTCTCACAATCACACTGGAGGCTTTTTGCGAGAAAAAAAACACTGAAGCCCCCACCCCTTCACCCAAAAGGCCTGCACCAAGCAGCAGCTAGCACCCAGTCAGTAGTTAAGAGCCTCCACCCTCCAGGGGGAAGGGAAAGAAAGACCCACCATCTGGGGTTTAGTCATGGTGATGCCAGAGGCTCAGGGACGGGGCTACTGCTGGGGTTCGAGATGGGGATGGGGCAGTGGGAGAGGTGGTGATAATGAGGCTGGAGGTGTTGGGAGAGAGAGAGAGGCAGAGATGTGGTTGCGACTTATAATATATAAACATGCACGCGGTTTATTTTTCTGTGTCAGGATGGTGACAAGTGGCGGCAGATTAGACGTCCCAACGGCTTGAAAATAAGGTGCAACAGAGAGCTAAACACCAGCAAGTTTAAAAAAATAAAAATAAAGTGGCAGTGTAAATACCTAGAAATATAAAATTGAAGTTCACCCCAAAATTCCACCCATTTTTGACAATTAGAAGGATATTGAAAAACGGGCTGCCTTATACAGTTTCCATTTCATTGATTTTGTTCTCTCACATCCTGCTGAGTAGAGACCAAAATCCTCCCGCTAAACCAACTCTACTTTCACTCTTAGCTGACAAACTGATTGATATCTACCTTTCTAGCAGCGTTCACTGCTCTGAAAAACAGCAGTTAACCTCGTCCTGGGCCTGCAGGAGGGGCTTTTTGTGCTCATTATCCTCCCAGTTTGACAGGGTTTCCCCTCATTAAACGAGTTACCTTTAGTTTGTCACTGTCAGTTGGCCACTCTGTCATCTTTACAGGTTTCAAACCCGTCATCCCAATTCCCTCAGAGAGAGGCACCACTCTGACCCCATCCCAGCTTCATCACCAACTCTGAAGATGGGATATTGACAAGAGTCACCTCCCCGACCCCGCCAGGTCTGTGTCTTAACAGACAGAAAAACAAAGACACCTCCAACAGGTCCGCCAGTTCAGTATTGTAAAGTGCACATAAACGTAAAAACATCTTGAGACAACAGGGCTGTTTATGCCACAGTCACCCACCACCCACCGGCAAAAAAAATGACAGGCTACTGATGAAGATGCATGGGGTAAATGCAAGTCTACAAGCTGCCCACAGAGCATGGCAAGGGAAAATGGCAAGAGGCACTGGGGGCCATGTCTGGCAGTGGAAGGCACACCGCTGAGGACGCAGCAACACAGAGAGATTTCATGTCACGGACACGTTGCCAAGACTTTAGGCGCACACCACACAGACAGTTGAGCCAAGCCAGAGGAGGACGCAGGGGTCGGCATGCAGACCCTGGGTCTCCATCGCAGGCAGCGCCGGCTCTCAGTGCGTGCCGCTTCCTCTATCTCTTGGCCACTTTTACTACACTTCCCCCTTACTCAGACTTTCTGTCCTCACCAGCTTGACTCACTCTCTCAAGGCTCTCTCTCACAGCTTTTTCCATTCCTCCGCCTACGGCTCGAGGAAAGTGAACCTCAGGTATGGTGATTTGTGTCATCCAGGGTACGGTGATCTACGAGGTGTTCTCAAGGGCAAGGCTAGGAGAGCTGATGACTGACACGAGTCGTCCCGACGGTAGCACAAGCCTGGCCAAATCGCCAAGTATGACAAGATCAACACATGGGCAATTTAAACCTGTACCAAAAAACGGTAACTCTTAAAAGAAACACGAGCTTTCATGTCACCAGTTCATATCGTTGATATTCAGACAAGGTACATCGAGATTCATTACATTACTCCAATTTTAAAACAAAACAAAAACATACACTAACTTAATTTCCCATGCAACAGGCTTCAATATGCAATAGTTTATCATATTATACGCGTACACACAGATACTAGGTACAGCTAGCTCATCATTGGGAATAAAAAGTAAGAAATAAATAAATTAAAATGATAAACAAGTCTGAACAAGGAACTTGGAGACCGAGAAGCAGTCCAACAGGCTGCACCTGACAGTGCCCAAACCAGCTCGTCCTGTTGCTGGTATGTGGCATTAAGTCAGACAAACATCTCAGCCTAACAGCTCTCACATACTTCTACAGCAACAAACATAACGCTGCTATATCCAGAGAATGGATTTCTGTTATTGTTGACCACTGCTCTCAATTATTTACATTAAAAGACAAAGCACGACCACTTCAGACCGACAAACAGAGGAACAAGAAAGAAAATACACAAGTGTGACATTAAAAATTCATGTCGCAGCGTTGTAATAAGTCTAACCCCCGACTTGTGTAGTGACAGCTGACCGTTCTCTTGGTTATACTCATGAACCAAATGACATTAAGCACAGAGAGCTGAGCACAAACGCTGAGCACACTTGTTGCTGGTATGAGGGGTAATGTGTGCTCAGTGCAAATTTATGAAGATGCACTAACAGAGGGAGGAAGCTCTTCACAACACACCGTGTTAAAATACGTGCAGCTAACGACAGCGTTCCTCCTGTAGAGACGTGATACGATTCCTAATGGCACTTTAACAACCGTGAGTCAGAGGAAAATGAGTTCTCTGTCAACGTGCACTTCATGAATGTATACCCAGCTCTGTATTTTCAACGGCAGTTGACTGGTGTCAGCATGTGAGCTCGCTTAAAAGACATTACATCATAACAGTCATAATAATAAGGGATTATACAGAAAAACGCTTTGGGCAGTAATCCACGTGAACTGAAGCAACCATCCACATGCGTCAGTGTGCATGGATTTTACAGGCTGATCATTTAAACAAGACACAAATTATCTTCTCATCAAAAGGTCTTAAGCATTGATCCCTCATCATCACTAACTGCAGAGCCATTTTCCTGGAAACCGCCCCCGAATCTGTTGAATCAAGGCAATCGTGACCTTGGATGCTTACATGTCTTGATTGAGATGTCAAAGTTTAAGATGATCACATCGATCTCAATGTTTCCCTAAAACCAAGGGGGCAGAGGGAGTGCATCCTTGCATGTGATAGGCACAGTGGTACGATTTAAGGCAAATATGCAATTTGTACTGAGTGACATGAAAAAGGATTCTGGTGTCAAAGAAAACAACTTAAGCTTTTTCATTCTACAGAGGTGTCTCTAAATGAGAGAAAAACAAGTGCATGTTATTATGTCTAAAACTCCTTTAAAAAAAAAAAAAAACAAAAACAAAACATCAGCAATGAGGAGTTTGTGCGGCTTGAAACCCCCAAAACAATCCAAATGGGGAACACAAGAGCGGTGGGCCTTCAACTTTCATGTAAACTAGGCGCAATGCGATCTCCCATCTGGCCCGCACCCTCTTTAATGACAAAGCGATGCCCGACTGTGTTTCTCTGTCGAAGGGGGTGGGGATGAATGAGTGATGGAGACTGTTGATGCGTGATATTGACCCTAGCGATTTCTTCTAAAGTGCAATCATTCCAAGATCCAGCAATCGCATCAATAATTCCGCGGCAATACGTAAAGCAACACTTGGTAGAGATGTTCAGAGCAATCCGTATTTGTTTTACTAAAAAGGGTTGGGGGGGTTGGAGGAGAGGGGGGGGGCGCTAAAGTTAATTACTCTATCGTTTGCTTTAATCCGAATATTCGTTTGTTCGGCGACACAGCACGAAGCTGCCGGGCAGTGTTTTCCGGCATATAGAAGTTGCTAAGCCCTGTTTTCGTGGGAAACGGCCGTTTAAAGCATCGATTCGTGCGACAAAAACGGGACTTACGCGAGCAAACAATGCCTGGGGAGCATCTGCGTCCCTATGGCTACCCAAGCCAGATGGCTTCGATGTACAAGACAATAAACTCGAACCTCACGCCTCGAACTTCACTTTTAAATAACGTAATATTCAACATAAATTGACGGGTTCTATTTATTCCCTGTTAGGTTTTAATCGCGAGCGAGCTTTGGGTTTAAAGATCCATACTGTGTGTGTATTAAAATATTCCACGAAAATGTTCAAACTCGTCGTCCAAAGTTTTGATTATGCTTTTTTGTTGTCAGTTCCGAGCAGTTGTTCGTCGGCGTAGCAACGTGTTCTATAAGCGGCGAGCACTAAAAGCGGATCGTCAACGTCAGCTCAGGCGGACCAAATAACAACAAACGAGTGGCACATGGCTTGATAGGAGAAACGTCTGTCACAAGTTACTCGCAACAAAACCACAAGCAGCCTAATAACGAAACACGCAACACTTCAGAGAACTCCTGAACCGCAACTGCGCACCACCCAAACCCCCCCACACACACACTTCGCACGACGCCGCTCTGGGTGTTTATGTTTTTGTTTTGTTTTTGTGTTTGTTTGTTTTTTATCCCTGAGCAATTAGCAATTAGAGCTAGCGTTGACCAGTGCTAACGGGCTAGCCGCTTACCTAACAGGATTGCGTTTAGTAATGTTAACGAACGAGTTGGAAGTTCAAAGAACGCGCAGCTAAGCTCGTTAACAACAAAGCTAGTTGCGCGCGCGGACAAAAAAGCTGACACAAACAACTTCTCATTTTGCTCGCGCAGGACGCTCGAGTGCGCAACGCGGGCGCCCGACTCGTATTTACCTCGATTTCAAAGTCCGGGAGGTTGAACGCCGTCCTGAAGAGCGAGCAGAAGTGGGCTATGGCGGGGACTTCCCACCACGACTGGATCTCCTCCACGGAAACTCGACATCCCCGGGACATTTTCGAACAGGAGGGATAGCGCGCCGTGAGACTCTCACATCAGAAAGTGGTTTCTCGGGCGCGCCGCGACGTATCCGTAACATTACAAATCCGCAAAAAGTTGGAAGGGCCGTCCGCTCCGGACTGCTGCCATCTCCCCACACAATCTCCTTCAATCAGAGCCGCACCGCCGGAGCTAAACAGATGGGAGGGGCGATACCACTGTACGCGCGGAGGGGGTGGAGCGACTATTTAAATCTATATTAAAACCGTAGCCCGCCGCGGTAACGCTTTGAAGTGTTGCTCAAGTCGATACGACCAGACCCTCCTCGTAGACGGGTTTTTTTTGTGTGTCGTCTTCACAAACTTTTCTTCAAAAACACAAACGTTTGAAGCCTTTTCTGAGGAGAACCCCCTAATATGTCGGTGCAATCGCCGTTTAAAGGGAGTCAATTGTTGATGAAAGAAAAAGTAGAATTTTTTTTTTTTTTTCAATAGTTGCATTTTGGAATTAGCGCTCTCTTTTTTTTTTAACTGTACACATGTGTGTAGTTTTAAGTCATGTCAATTTAATAAGTTTAATTTATAATATTTCATTTTAAACTTTTAAAATTAACTTCCGTTTGGCCACCCTTTTATGTAAACAGAACAATTGTGCTAATCAGATGTAAGTCACTAAAGATTAGTATTGTCTGCAGTAATAATGAAAGCTGTAATTGTACATAATGATAGTAATTGTAATTGCACATAGACCGTTCAGCATCAACAGCGTGGTCGAGGCCTGGTCGGTTCCCCTGCACAGGGGCTCCCTCTAACGTTTTATTTTTGAAAGTGCATGTCATGAGACAGGCGACTAACTCGGTCAGGCCTGTTCAGAAAGTTAGTCTTTCTATTTGTCCTTCCTTTCTACTTATCTAATACCTTAGTGGTCAGCCTTTTTTCACTTGGAAAAATACAACTTTGAAAAAAAAAAGTGCTTTGATGTTGTGGCAACTATTTGTCACCCTTTCAAAAATGACTATAATTTGAAATAAAAGTGGGAATCTTCAAATAAATCACGTTTTTGTGTGCATTTTTGTTTTTCAGTTTGAGTGATCTCTACCAAATAAATGTAACAGTGTGAAGTTACAAACAAAATGTGACCCTTTGAAATTCCTGTGTCATGGTCAAACATAGCCATTGCTTGGAGAGTACTAATCACCACTGAGACGACCAGTATATGCATTTTGGTTGGCCTTCAGGTTTACAGATTTTAAATGACACAATGTGTATCCATACATACTCCACTGTGTCAACAGAATACAGTGTCCAGGCTCTACTGTGTTGACAATTTCATGTTAGCATGACTGTGAAGTTGCTAGTAAACAGGACAACCTAGTGACTTTTGAGTAGAACGCTTACGCCAAGTTCGGCGATCAATCTTTTCATTGAGTTGGTGGTGTCAAGAGGAGGCGATTCAGAGAGACAGTTACATGTGCAGTCTGTAAATACAAGTGTTTTTTGTTTTTTTTTTCTTTAACTTAGCGTCCTTGAATTAAAATTGACAGTAGTTATTTCAAAAAGACCACTATGGGTCTTGTTTTTGCCGCTGAACCATTCATTTTCAAAGTGCTTTTAACATGGAACTGTGACCAAAAGACAAACTAAAAACCCAGATTTTGAAACACATTATTTCCCCTTTTGTCGAATGCCTGTCCCAAAATGAGCAGTAATATTGTGTCAAACTGGCGCCGACCACAGATGCAGTGTTGTTGTTTGGCCATGTCAGGTTGTGATTATCTGGGCTGCTGAAAAGTTGCTGTTTGGCTTCAAAGAAAATTGAAAATACAGAGTTAAACCGCACTGACTTGTTTAACGAGTGTAATGATATTATTTGCTGATGAGAAGTTTGACTGTTGAGAAAAGTAACTGGTTCCAAATACTTTAATATACTTCAGATGCTTTTCTTAAGTTTGGCAAGAAGGTAGAAGTGAAGATTTCATCATTGACTTTTAATAAATGTATAATTACAGGACAAGCCTGACAAAACACTGGCAATCAATGCCCCATGAGGAAAAATATTTCTAGTGAACAGTTTATCGCCACATCTTCAAACCCTCTACCATGTAAAACAGGAGCCATACGCTTCATCAAAAACATCCCTAAACACCACTGACAGGACCTAATTCAAAACACAAGTGTTTTATCTGTGGTCTAAAAACAAATCTACATTTAAAACAAGAGAAACCTCAGGCATTTAGACTTCAGGGGGAAGGGGGAAAAGAACATTCAGATTGTTATTTGTGATAGTAGGGTGCTCATACAGAAGTAGTCCACTACCCCAATAAAGCAAAAGTAAAAGTAGACATAGACGTACAACAATGAAGGTTTATAAAAGGTTAGAGTCCATTTTTCATTACATTTGGTAATTTAAAAAATGTGTATGACACAAAAAATACAGTTAAAAAACATATATATTTAAAATTACAATTACAAACAATTACAAAGGGTTTAAGAGTCTAATTAATATGATCATGTTTCTGTACTTTATTAAAATTAATATAGAGCTTTATGTAATAGGGTCAAAATGTATTAACTAGCATTTGCTTTTTTTACTCTACCATTAAAGTATTTTTCTCATAATTAAGATTTGTTCTATCTCATGGTTAAGCAATAATAAGTCAGTTAATAATAATCCCATAGCAGTTACTATGTCGTCCTGCATGTTTGGCTGGACAAGCCTTCTTTCACATGACTGTAAATCCCCAGTATTACTTGGCTACCAAAAGTGTTCTATTACCGCCATGCTGTATAATCTTATTTTGAAAGTCTGCAGAGTAACCAAGTGTACCATAAATGAAAGCAAGACTCTGAAAGCAATTATTAATCCCATGAGTAGAAGTCAATGCATCAATCAATACACATGAAACAATAGCTAAGGGCAGGGTGAGTTCACCACAGTGGTCACATTGGTCTGTTCACATCATTCTGTGTCCTTTACACAGCAGTTTATTCTCTTCATGATTTATTTTTTCCCCCAGCAACACACTACTCCAGTGACAGTGTCTGTGTTGGTTTATCACTGCTACCTTGGTGTCAATTGTGAGTCTGTGAAGAAGCCATGTGGGCTTCCTAGCGCTTATTATGTAATAGCCGGCCTGCCGAATAGAATAGAGAGCTCATTAGTGATGCACAGCCTCTTTTATTTTTTCCGCCCCTCTTGCAGCTCACATTGCGAATTACCTTCTTGGAGACGGGACAACGCTGACTTACAATTGGAGACTCCCCCTCTGCTATGTCTGCTGGGCCGTGTTGTGTCAGCAGCAGCTCCGTGGCTATGAGTTTATGTCGAGTTGTGTTAGTGCAGAGCTGTGTTGCCGGGGCTGTGTCACACAGAGAGTCACCACGAGAGGGAGGGACTTGGGCTGCGGGACAATGCTGGTGTTTGTGCAACGGCCCCTGAGTGGCGACTGGCTCTCTCAGATTGCTCTCGCTTCACTACATTGCTGCACGCATTGTTGAGGTGAAAGGAAAGTGGATGGCTTGATCCTGTCTGCGGGATGCACCGGCTAAGGTAGGAGCCTTACTGATGCGAGGAGGAGGAGGAGGAGGAGAGGTTTGTTTGAGAGATGTCTGTGGAGCCGTGGGAGCAATGGGGGTGTTCTGGTTGCAGTTTATTCTGGTGGGGGGGGGGCGAAGCTGAGGTCTGGGAGATGGAGGTTGGCTTGGGGTGAGGCACCCCTTCTCTGTGTTTTTGGCAGGGTCACTACTGTGTGTGAATGAAGCTGAGCTGAAAGAAAGTTTCACAGAGAGAGGCTCAGCGGAAGGCATGCGTAGAATGTGTCTAGGATCCAGCAATGCGCGGGACTGTGGAGCAGGGCGGCAGTGAGATAGCAAAGAAAATAAATTAATGACAGTACATGTGATGACAGCTTTGCTTTCCATAAAAGAAACTTGAATGAAATGAGAAATTTACCACCCTGGAACAGACTGTTTCAGCCGTGGGAGTGGAGGAAGTGGAGGGAAGATTTACGGGGCTTAAAAATAGAGACAGAATGCAGGTGGAGAGATTAAGAAAGAGATTAATTAAGGAGCTGAGGGAAAGGGGTGAGTTACAGGAGGAGGGAGAAAGAAATATAAAACCAAGATGAGTGCAGGAGAGTGAAGCGCTAAGGTTTCAGCAGGGCTCCATGTTACACGTGGAGAGTACAGACCGTTGTGGGCGTGCTGGGCAGCGCAAAGAAAGGGAAGAAAAGCAATAAAAGAACCTTGTCAAACAAATCTCCAACTTCCATTCAAAAGTTGTTGTTTTTTTCAGTCCTTTTTAAATGCCGGAGACCGAACGAGGGGAAAAGAATACGGGTAAGCCCCTCATTTCCAGTTCTGCCCTCCTCACTAGACCAAATAGTCTTATCCTCTCTGGCTGAAAGATTAGAGACACTCAAGATGTTCAGTCTCGGCGTGGCCGTCAGGCGTTATAGTTCACACTATGCCAGGCTAAAGCAGGTTATTGTTTCCTGATATTTCATCTGAGGTGGGGAATATTAGTCATTTTGGCCCTCTGACAATTTCTATTGCCGTCACAAATGCTCATTTGACAGGATTTGCCAGAATATTGACTATATGGAGTTTTGAAATGATCTATTTTGTGAGATCTATTACTTAAAGCCACGTTTTTGTGTTTCTCATGAGAGGCGATAGACTGTCTTTGGAATCTGCCCGATTGAGTGGATGGTAGAGGCCGGCCAAGAAACACAGATCCAAAGCCTGTGGTCTCCAACCACGGAGGAAAAACAGAGCACGTCCCCTCTGCTACCGGGAATAAGAAAATCCTCAAGAATACAATCGGACGCATTCGGAGAATCTGGGAACGGCGGTTGTGTTTCGCGGTGGGGACAGGTGAGGTCGGAGCCGGCGACTGGTCTACGTGGCAAAGTGTGAGGTGGGACGAGGGGGAAAGAGCCAGAGGAGGAGTGGGTGGTGGAGGAGAAGGAGAGGAGTCGCGGGCCTGGTGCCCAAAAGCAAGGATGGCCGAAAAGAAAGTCAGGTGAGCAACTTCAGTTCACTCATTTTTCGCTTAACAAAGACCAGCCAAAGTGTATTCACCTAGTGAATGGAGCAGCTGTGTTGATATTGGTCTTCTTTTGTGTGTGTGTGTGTGTGTGTGTGTGTGTGTGTGTGTGTGTGTGTGTACATGCACCCGCTTCATTCCGATCTTTCTTTATTGTACCATATGGACACACCAAACGGATGTGTCCCTCGCATGGCCGTGTGTGTCGTGCCGGCTCGATGACACGGGGGGCCTGCATGTGTGTGTGTGTGCGTGCGTGTGTTTGTGTGCATCTGCCCGTGTGTTCGTGTTGATCCCTTCGCAGCCTCCCCGCTAAGCTGATTAATGGGGGCGTGGCAGGCCTGGTTGGTGTGACATGTGTATTTCCTATTGACCTCGCCAAGACCCGCCTACAGAACCAGCAGGGGGTCCAAGTCTACAAAGGAATGTGAGTATCGGGTTCCTCACGGCACGAGTCAACTCTCCCCGTCGGGGCTCTTGTTGCAGGAAATCACTTGATCTTGATCGTCATCGATTGACATCTTGAAAACTAATTGGAAAAAGACATCAAATTTATATTTGATGGAAAAAAATCTTTTCTCCATGCAAAAAAGTTAAATCTAAAGCGACACTTTGTTGCTTTTCTACCTTAAAATGTGTAACTTTGGTTGAACACACCTGTTCGTGGGGCATGTGTGGAGAGTTACTGTGAGGTAAAGCATGTTCTGCTGAAACAAACAGAAAACTACAGTGCCACACAGCCAGTACGTTTACATGACACTCGAGAAAACCGATTTATTGCTAAATCAGATTATGATCGTTAGCCGTTATCTGTTAACTGTTAACTCTTTAGCCACCCATGTTGTGCCAATGCCATAGCAGAAATATAGATGTTAGTAGCCGAAAACAGGAAAGGATCTGTCATTTCAAAGCATGAAAACAACACAGTGTTATTTCAAAGAAAAATCATAGCACTTATTCGAACATCAGGCAACAGACAATTGTTTTTATTGGGCTCCTCTTTCACCGAATCTCAGCAGCAGCAGAGCCAAACATAGTCTCAGAGCGTTTGTTGCAATGTTTCTGTCCGTTCAAACGCGACTCAGATGCAGTTTCACATTGGATGGAATTCCCGCACACAGCGAGAGAGCTTTGATGGGGCCGTCTTGGCAAAGCTGCATCTTTGATCCTCTGATTTTCATCGAGACCTGGCAAATATTGAAACACACACACAGCGGCTATTTCGCGTGCAGCTGCCACAAGCTGAGCTGAAGGCCAGGTTGTACCGCTAGCTAGCTGGCAAAGAAGGAAGCACACTGAAATTTCAACCGCTCACATCTGTTGGGTATCAATATTACTTGCAGTTTAGGTTCGGACATCCTGAGTTTTAGCCTGTGGTTTTCCACCGTGAGTCACATGGAAAGAATCACTTGGATAACTGACTCTTCTCAGTGCCCCACTGCATATAATTTTCCTTGCAACAAAAAAAAATGAGTCAATTATGAATTTCATCTCTGGCAATAGAAAGGATTTTACTCAAAAACCGTATCCGCAATTAAAAATCATTTATTCAACTTTAATCGAGTTGTCTTCCAAAAGAGTTTAGGAATTAATAAAACAATTCAGATGAAAATATTCAGAGTGCACATTTTGGTCATATAAAACAGACAATATATATATATATTTTTTTTTTTGTTTGTTTTTTCTCCTTGAAGGCTGGATTGTCTGGCAAAGACGGTTCGCTCAGAGGGCTATTTTGGATGCTACAGAGGTATTTTCTGCATTTCTAATCTAATGTGACAAACAACAGCAAAAGTGTGCCAATTAGCTTAATCCAGCCGCTCACACCATTGTTGTTTCCCCCGCGAGCCCTCCAGCCCCTCAGCTTCTGCAGTGGACTGCTTCTCTCTATGAACCAAGGTGGAAACTGTTGCTCATCATTGTCATCGTCGTGCACTTTTCCCAGGTGCAGCAGTCAACCTCACTCTGGTCACGCCAGAGAAAGCCATCAAGCTCGCTGCCAATGACGTCTTCAGACAGAAGCTCTCTAAGGATGGGTACATATATTGCTGCAGGACAGATATACTAATGTTTATTGTTAGCCCAATTGTTGTTTAAAAATGAATTTGTTCCGCTGATCAATGCTTGCTTTTAGAAATATCGCATTTCCCTTGCCAAAGAACATTCCAATTATCCCTTTGCTTCTGAAATTATTATTATTATTATTATTATTATTATTATTATTATTACTCAACAAGTGGAAGGAAAAACAGCAGTAATGTGACTCTAAATTGCAGGAAAATGGGGGAAACGTTTTGGTTTCCAGCAATGGAGGCCTACTGCCAGGAAATAGCAGCATATTTCCATACTAGTTCATGTTTTGTTTTTTTTGAGCAACCATAAATACTAATAATACTCATAATGTTCCCTTTATCGGCAAATAAAATAATAAAATTTAAAAAATTGCACTGAATAAATGAAATGAAAATTTAGATGGAAGATGTATTTTGTTCTATATGTAATCTTCTTTTTTCACTTGCCTTTGTTGCTGCGTTTTATGCACCGGCATAAGGACATGTCGTGCTTTCAGCTAGGTTTTCTCTTTTCAGCAGAGTGTACTTGTACGTGATCCTTTCTCTTCTTTCTTTTGTCTTTACTTTGTGTCCACAGGTATTTACCCCTGTGGGGGGAGGTGCTAGCAGGTTGCGGGGCGGGAACCTGTCAGGTGGTGGTCACCACTCCCATGGAGATGCTTAAAATCCAGCTGCAGGATGCAGGAAGACTCGGTCAGTTAGTTCCCAACATTTCTAAAGGCTGCTTCCTGCTCACATGACTTATTCAATGCGTTATTAATTTATGGTCATGATGATAAGGCATATTAGTAAAAAAAAAAAAAATGTTGGTATGCAAATAAAATGTTTAGCTGTGAGGAAAATCAATCAATCAGTGGAACAATGTGTATTTGGATTTTTCATCCCTAACTGTCTCTGACCCTCAGCTGCTCAGAGGCCCATTTCAGCACCTGCCCAACCTGCTGCTACTGCTGCTGCTGCTGCCGCCACTTCCTCTCCAGCTCCCTCGCTGGTGGAACCTCCCACAGCGAGACCCAGCCCTCCACCGCGAACTTCAGCCACCCGCATCACTGTGGAGCTGCTGAAGACCCGAGGGCTGGCAGGCCTCTACAGAGGGGCGGGCGCCACCTTGATGAGGTCACACATACAAACTCACAGGCACACATTTGTTCACAATACATTGAACTTATTGAGAGGAGCAAAGCATAAATATAGTGATTAGCACATTACATGTTTCACCCTTTACACTACTGCTTTCCATAACACACATCATCTGACCTGCAGCTCCACCATCAATGCTTTAACGAGCCAGTTGCATAACAAGTACTGTGTGCTTGTCGTACTTCCTTTCACCTCTGCCAATCAGCTGTGATCAATACTTTGCTGCAGCCATGTCTGGCTGCTCTGCTGCTGCTAAAAAAAAAGAAAAAAAAAAAGGTCTCCCTCTGTCATCATGCTTTCATTTTATCATTGTTTATTTCAGAGATGTCCCGTTCTCGATGATCTACTTTCCACTGTTTGCCAACCTCAACGCTCTGGGTCGGGAGGGAGGGAGCAACGTCCAGGCCCAAGCGCCTTTATGGCAGTCCTTTGTGGCAGGCTGTTCCGCTGGTTCAGTGGCAGCCGTGGCTGTAACGCCGCTGGACGGTGAGTGGCACACAGACTACAACCTCATATATCAGGTGAAATGATTCTACTTATCAATGTGGGAAAGAGTCAATGGAAAAACATGGAAAGAAGGGGGAAAAAAATGGAAGTGACTGGAGGATCGTCAGCAAAAATATTGTTCATTAAAAAAATAACAATTTATTGCACAATTATTTTCTTTGTGCGTGTTCTAAATAATAATTTGGACAAAAGCGGGTGAGCCAAACTCTAGTGGAAAGGGACTCCATGTGCTGTACTCAAAGTAATAGATATTACCCAAATAGAATAGAAAAAATAAACCAACAACTCTACAAGCTGCAAAATAAAAGCCTCACTATCTACACTGACTGGCTTGAATCAAGCTAAAATTAGCTTGCTAATAGCGTGCTAAAAAAGAGCACCCCACGCCCCTTTTCCTGTGTCAACAATAGTTATTTCTGAGGTGACATAGACAGACGTCACCTCAGATGCAGCCACAACTACTACTCAAACAAGTATATTTGATTTTATTTACATCGGGGAGAACAGATCAATCTTCTATCATTCCGCTGACAGCCACTTCCTGCTACTACTTCTACATTTTAGCATTCATCGTCATGCCGCTAATTGTCCTGACGTGGGTTTTGCTCTGTGTGTTTTGACACCTGCACAGTGATAAAGACTCGTATCCAGACCTTACAGAAAGGCAAGGGCGAGGACACGTACAGGGGGATTATTGACTGCACACGGTAAGATCTTTAGGTCGCGAGAGGTCGTTTCGCTGCGCCTTCAAGTCACAAGCACGATGACCCTGTCACCCTCTCTCCCCAGGCGCATCATGCAGCGCGAGGGGCCGGCGGCGTTCCTCAAGGGGGCGACGTGCCGCGCTCTGGTCATCGCTCCTCTCTTTGGCATTGCACAAGGCGTCTACTTCCTGGGAGTCGGGGAGGTGGTGCTGGCCTGGCTGGAATAGCAGCGCTGCGGCGTCGCCGTCGCGCGTTATCTGCTGCTTCGATCTGTAATGAATGGCAACTGAATGGACAGTGAGTGCGGCGAGAGGCGGTAGCAGGCCACTAACCAAAGGAGGGGGGAAGGTCGGAGGAGGGAAGAGGATCTACACTACCTACTAACACGTGGACCGAAAGGGTTCACACTAATCATGCTTCTTTAGGCTTAAACTTGTGTATCTACAGGGTTTCGTAGGTCGAGAAGTGTCCTGTCTGGTTTGCCTCTGTGTGCTTGCTAAAATTTGTCCCCTCCCTGCCCTTCACCTGGGGTAGGATTATTCAATCAGGATCCTGTTTTTATTTTGGTTTTTATTCTTTTGATTGCTTTGTTTGAGAAATGCCAGCTGGGAACAATTGTGCTCAAAGCATCAGAGGAAACCGTTTGAAAAACTTGACAGCAGTGTCTCTTTCTAGAACTATCAGACCCCAGCGCGCCACACGGAAGGTTTCCCAAATCCTTTGGATTGAACTCATGTCGCCGTAAAGTGGGATAATATCAATACCAGTGTCGGGACTGGAACAATTTCTGTGAGACGGTATCAATACTTGTCAGCATTCAATAGTTGGCAGCTTGTCCCCATGTCAAAGAAAAAGAACTCCTCTTGTCGTGTCGCGCAACGCACATATTAGGCCGTGACCCCTCTTGCTCTCTCTTCTGTTGTCATGCTGTCATGATTTAGAAGCGTTGAAATCAGCAGCCCGCATGTTCTCCTGATGACTCATGTGGATACTGATCAGGACACAAAGAATGGAAATAAAAGCGTTCCATCATTAAAGCGCACACTGGTAATAGTGGCCCTGTATTTAATTAGGAGTAGGTAGATAACAAATTTTTTACAATGTCAGATGCCCCCTATTTATTCCACAACACTTATTTTATATTTCAAAAATAAAAACGCTAACCTATGTTCTTCATTATGTCTAGTAAACAAATTATTGAAATGTTTTAATTGAATTGTGTGTGCATTTTCTCTATAAGTACATATATTTTAAAATCCCTTTTAAAACCCACAAAGCTGTGACCCAATCAAAACAGCTCCGTGACCCACTTTTGGGTCACGACCCACCAGTTGAGAAACGCTGGCTTAGACTATCTAAAAAGGACTTAAAAGTGTGACTGAACAGACCTAGTCTGCCGTCTTGCTTGTTTCAGTCAGACTAATCAGATTTTTGTAACTATTTCAGACAGGATGCTGCAGCTCCTTGTCTTCCTATTGGTGTGTAAATAATACACTTACCACCCACCATCGTCTCCTAGCGTCGCCAGTAGTATTACATACTTTAATTAGCTTTATCGTCAGCTATTACGTGCATTTTAACCTCATAGAGTGTAAATCTCGTGTGGTGTGACTTCATTTTTTCTGGTCTTTGGAAAGAGAGACGAGGCTGTGGTGATTTTCTGAGGCGTTCTCCTGTTGCTTAAAGCACCACAAGTGCCATCTAGTTCCATCATACCTCATGGCAGGCAATATTTCTCAGGCTGCAATCCAGTACTTAGACTATTGAAAACATGATACAAGAGGAAGTAAGAAGAAGTTGTTGTTTTTTTTTTAACGCTGTGAAGGCTTTGTGCAAAGAAGGGGTTCCCTGTGTACTGTAGTTCTCATCAGGCCCTTGTATTGTATTTAAAGCAGCAAATAATTTAGAGTGTTTATTTAAAGCAGCGAGGAAGGTTTATTTTCCACAACAAAGTCAAATCATTGAGCTGGAGCTTGTCCTGCCTGGCCGTTATCCACGACGCCCACTCCATCCGTGAGGGTCAGGGTTGTAATCTTAAACTCTCTCATTGGATTGCAGGTTGCTGCCCGTCTCTATCTCGAAGGTCTGTCGTTAATCTGATGGTAATGCTTTAATCCCTGTATTAGCGTACAATATACCCTAACACACAGCTCACTTCCTGCCTGAGAGCCACAGGTTTCGACCGCCTGGCCGCTCGCCCTGTAGCCTGGACATCTGCTCGGCAGCTCGGATGGCTTGAAAGAGCGACCGGAGGACCAGAGTTGTTATGATCCAAGACGATTTCGACGATGTGCGCACAATAATTTACGAAAAATTTAATTAAGGCCTTATCAATGCTGGTAGTTCGTAAAGCATTGGAACTGTCAAGTCTTAAATGAACTCGTTTGAATTGGTGTTGTGGGGAATATTGATTTGAGTCGATTCTATGCACCCATGAGGGGAGTTTGGCACCTTCTTTCGCCAACTGCTGGCCAAAACCTAAGTCCACTGGGTGGCACTAAAAACTTTTTCTCTTTTTTTTTTTTACATTTTTAATGCAAAACTGAATTTCGACATGGCTAGTGTACCTAGGCTACTACGTAATATTTCTCACTGTAGCACGAACATAGCCTGACAACTGTTTGCAAGTGTAAATAAAGACGTGTAAAAATGTGGATTTTTGCTGCAACACATTTATTTCTTTGGTTCCAGTGGTTTGAAAACTATTAAAAAAAACATAGATTTGCAAACCTAAATTAAAATCCCACATGATTATAAAACCAAAGTCTCAAAAAATGCTTGACTCACAACTTTGGAGACCAAGATGTGCTGCTGATAATAACTTCAGTCAAGCAGTAAAGCAACGGATTTCGCAAAAGTGTGCAACAGAAACCATTCTTGAAACATAATGCAATTTAAAACAGTCTCATTAAAACACTGTTGCAATTGCAAAATGAGATGTAACTTAAACATAAGTACATTTGTTGACTTATTATTTGGCTCCTTGTTAAAAAAAAAAAAAAAAAAAAACATGAGGACATCTGTTGCATTTTATTCATATCAAAAAGTAAATCAGGATTAATTTTAACCCCTGAAGTTAAGTAGGCAATGGCACATATTCATATTCACTGTGATGATGATTTGAGGTCACATTGTATATATTCCACCTGTGTTTGATCTGCTCTTCAAATCCACTATTAATCCATGAACCTGCGGTTGGGGTTGGCGCCAAACAAGCTCACTCTGACCTCCGGCATCATCTGTTAAACGTACAATCACATGAAATGGGTAGTTTTAATAGGGCAATGCATACTTGTATTTCTTACAGACAATGACAAGTATTAAATTCAAACTAACTAAATTCCAACTAAATTCAAAATTAAAATCAATTCAAACATCAATGGGTTAGTTTACTATGTAAACATTGATGGCACGCTTATCTAGACATAATAAGGCAGCTTAATGTATATTGACTATGCTAGATATCCCTGCTGTCTGCTTTGTGAATTATGAGTTAAATCTTTCTCACTTCTGTCCCTTTTAAATGTACTTTAAGTCAATTGCGTTAACAGAACCATGTGGACTGCTCTGCCCTCCAGTGGCAAAGAGTATGAACTACATACTACGCAAATATATCATAGGTACCGCTGGACAAGTTTACTCCACCTGCTGTGCTATAAGCTCCATTCTGCTTTCCAGAGTGTTGGAAACCTTTATCTTTCCATTATCATTGTATACTTCAACTCCTCCACAGCTGCAAAACAAAGAGAAGACCCCATATTTGTTAAAACAGAGCTTAAAATTTAGTTTATCTTCTAACTTTTCCAATATAATCACAATGTTAAAAAAGTAAATGTGGCAAAATCATCTTACATGTCTGCGGGTAGAAATCGCTCCTGGTCGATTCTGACAACTATATTACTCTTCACTGACTCTTTGTACGTTTTGATGCTCCTGTTGACGGCGGCCTGTCAAGCATTAAAACACAACATGAAAATAAATATATGTGTATATGGCAGAGCTTTAGTAATAATTAATTGTATCTTTAAAGAAAATGAAATCATAAGTGACCATAGTACGCCCAACCTTACCTGAACCAGTTCCAGATCCTGCTGTCGGCAGCGGACAGTGACCTTGGCTTCCAGTAGTTGATAGAAACCCTGGGCACAATAAACAGGTTTGATTGAAAACACACAATAAGTCAACAAGCTAATGAAATGTGTCATGTTGTCCACAAGGAAAAATCACGAGCTTTACCTGCAGCACCAGGCCTTCCAAGAGGATGGAGTAATTGTCAGGATCCTTGGCAATCACTGCAAGTCTGTTACGAGCTTCAGTCAACAAATCCTGAGAAAAGAAAGATGAATAGAGAAAACCAGACACAATGATTAAATGCATTTTTTATGCAGCACGGCATGAGCAGTAATTCCAGGAGGCAGGAACCTGGCACAGATATATATATATTTATATTTATATATATATATATATATATATATATATATATATAATATATATATATATATATATATATATATATATATCTATTATTAGTCAACACACTGTCACAATCAGTCAGAAAAAGAGCAAGGTTAAAATAATCATTCAAAGTCATTATACATCTTTTAGAAATAATAGTCCATTACCAATTTAATTTCCATTCCAGTGACTTTTCAATGAGCTGACTATTTATGGCAGCAATTGTTGGCACATGTAAAATGAAGTAATTGATTTCTAACCGTGATCATGTCGTCACGCGCCTTTAGCACCTTTAGTCTCGCCTGGTTCATCAGGTTGGACATCTGGCTGAGAAAATGGATGAAAGTGCCTCGTAGTGAATTAGCAGTTGACATGCATAAAGGACTTCAAAATAAAAGGTCTGTCGGTTTAGAGTTCCTAATAAATAAATTCAGTGAAGGAAAAAGGAGGCACATCTGGGAGGACAAGGTTAGTAAACGGTGAGAACATGATGACAAACATTCTAAGAGCTGCAAGTCTGTGACCCGAATCAGAATAAACAGACACAAGCTAACATTTTCTTGTGTTGCTCAATCTGCTTCTCCTTCTTCTCATAGTATTCCATGATCTTCACGCGCTGAGTCTGCACCAGGCGACCCTTCTCAATGTTGAACTCCTCCTCTGCCTGAAAAAGGGAAGAAAAAAACATGAGGAAAAAAAAAGCATATAGAGACAAGACAAATCTAAATCACAAGACTGACCAAGAGACGGAAAGGCTTCAATTTACCTTAGCATCAATTTCCTCAACCTTCTCTTTGGCCTCTTGTTCAATGAAGGCCATCATGTGCTTTATCTGCCATGGAGAAACAACACAATTGGTGAAAAGTAGCACGGTCATTCAAATTCACTCATTCAACTTTTACACTTTACATAGTTACGACTTTAAAAATTCAAGTATACCAACACATTACAAAGAAAGCATGTAATAAAAGACTGTTGTTTACTTAGCAAAGACTTTAAAGTACCTTGCTGTCTCCAAATAACCACAACCACAGCTGAATTAATACCTAACTTTCCCATATCCCTTGTGTCCTTTTACCACACAAATTCACATTGAATACAACGGTGATTCATGCTTTAGCAGCTAGCGTCAACGCTTGTTCCGCTTCACGTTACACTACCGACAGATAAAGTCAGTCAACATGATAACGTTCCTGAAATCGAGCATTTTAAAAGCCAGTTTAAGACAACAGGTACGTTCAACTTACCTGCTTCTGTACGTCAGCGTCGGTGAGCGCCATATCGAATCGTTGACGACTTTACTAACGCGTTCAAGCAAGTGTTTGGAACCGCTTCTACGGTACTGTTATGTACTTTTCCCAATTCTTTGACGGTTCACGATGAGTTCGACACAGGCGACGGAACAAAATAAGTCGTTGTAAATTTCAAAATAAAACGTGCGTTCCATTGGCCAAGTCCTTAACTGTCAGGTTTACTCACTTAATTTGGGTACAGTTATATGTAAAAGCTTTGGGTTTTTATCTTTTGACTTTAAAACGTGAATTATTTTTAAACTTTATACCAATTTGATACTGTTGTTCACCGTGTACTTTCTATGATTTCGTTGAATATTCTTTTAACCTGATTCAGAATTTCAAACTGTCAATCTGTCGATTGGTTTGGTCGCTTAACGTTTTACTACACTGGCGCTACAAATACAACAAAAACAAATAAACAAAAAAAAAACCCGCACTGACAATTTTATTTTGATGCTGCACCAGGAAATGTGACCACACTCTCGCTGGCTTGTGTAGCTTTAAGCACGCTGCTAGTGCTGCTACTGCAGGCTGCCAGTGGTGGTCTCTCGGCTCTTTCCTCTGTTCACGTCACTGCCATCGGGAGCTGTAACAATTATCCATTAAACTTGTCGTCTGTCAGCACCTGGTTGCCTTTGGACAAGGACGGTAGGAGAGAAAAAAATCCTCAATTTAAGTTTATGCTTTGTTGGGGTCTCCGGGAATAGCAGCAGCACTATTAAAGGTGTTATATTAAGCTAGCATACGTAATAGCTTTGGACGTGCGCTGAGATGTTGCTGTCATGCGTGACTTTGTTGTGTCGCAGACGTGAAATTAAAATAATAGGTTAATGTTTTTAATAGTGCAAATTGGGGGTGAAAGTTTCAGAGTTTTAGAGCCATGCGCGAATTTAATGCTGAATGACAATAAGCTAGTGAACTACATGCAATTGAAATTAATAAATAATTGTAATTTGATTACGACCCCCTCCGAAAACAGGAAGGGTCCATATTTTTGTTAATATGTCATTCTTGAAAATTCATTTCTGCCGTTTGCTATAGAAGCAGAGAATCACTTCAGGCCCGCATGGTGTGACCTCATCTCCTGAGCAGGCTGTATTCGCAAACTCGGACTTTTACTGTCCGCAAAAATCTGAAACATTGAATTATTACCTGCGCATTACACAAGATTTTTGTTTTTACATTATAAAATAACATTTCCGACAAGAAAAATCCTCAATTTGCAGAGGGGTCACGCCCCTCTTTGCACCACGTGTGTTTTGTAAGTTGAATAGCGGATCTGGGAACATAGTGTTCACACATGATTTGGGCCTTCACACTTTTAGTCTATATTAGCCATGCTGTAGGTTTCATTGTGTGATTTCTATTCTATTCTATTTTTTTTTCTTTTATTTACTATTTTTTAGAATTGTCACCCTTTATTTTTGGACAGTTTTTTGCTAATGAACTTCTACATGTTCAAAACGTGTAATAATAATGATAATAATGGTTGGTTGTGTCCTCCCCTAGGTAAGACGTCCAGCTTTAACCTTCAAGACCTTATGTGCCTGAGAGTCTGACAGGGGTCTGATCAATGGCTGCCTCGGGCTCCACCCCTTCCGCCTCCATCGCCTCCACCACTGTGCCTGAGGATTTCCACTATGAAACCAAGTACATTGTGCTCAGCTACCTGGGAATGCTGCCTGTTAAATCTCGGGGACAAGCCGCAGGTCAAGGTTGGAACTTTTCAGCTAATCAAATCTAAGCTAAAAGTTTTTGTCTCGTGAGTGCGGGAGATGTCCCCATGTCCTGAAACAGCATACTGCCTATAACCCGAGTGAACCATTGCCAAGGGCACCCTGGTTTATGGCTTCGCCACACTTGTGCATTCACAGGATACAGAAATAGACACGTGAGCCCATGCGTGGCACTCAAATGTTTGGCGTGTGTATGTTGAGTACTCATTGAGGCCTTGTCTGACACTGTTGTGAACATTGTTGTTGGCCTGTAACGCTCCCAGATATGAATGGCCTGTGTACATAAGTGCATACTGCGCACAAGCCCAGGGACATTTCTCTCAATCCGACTTTTGAAGAATTTGTTATCTTCACTGTCTGCACTGAGAATGTTATGGCAGCCTCATGCCATGGCCTTAGGCTTACATCTGCTATTCATATGGTTCCCCTGTGTCTCTAGCAATCGGAAAGAAAGACACACTAGGGAGAGTTTATTTCAACTGTTTTTCCACATTTGTTTCTTACACATTCATTATTTAATTAATGTGCTGTGCTGAGAAAGCTAACAGAAAACTGTTATAGGTAAAAATAAATAAATAAATAATCAAATCAGGGATCTTGAGAAACCAACTTATTTTAAACTATGCAATGTGACATTAATTCTCCTTGTAAACTTTTAGCAAGTGTTGCAAATACAGCGGCAAGTTCTTGTTGTCCTTGACGTGTAGAATTAAACTTTTCCATTCACGTTACACTGCTTAGTACTCAATGTCTGCTCAGCTGGATAAATAGCATGCATGACTTTTTTTTATGGTTTCTCTGGTGAAAAGGTGTCGTATATACGCAATGTGTTCCGCGATATCAAGCATATTGTAATATCTTTCGTAAAGTCGCCGGCAATTCCTTGGCCTCAGTGAAGAAATCAAACAGGAATGTACGACAGTTATGTCTTTCGAGCGGGTTCCTCATTCTCCCTGTCGCCAGACGTGAGTAGAACAGACTGGAAACAACATGTTAGCTATTTTAGCAAAAAAAAAAAAAAAGGAGGAAGAGAGATTTGACTTAGAAAAAAAAGATAGGAGAGAGAGAGAGACGGGAAATTCCCCGCATTTCCTGTCCCTTTTTATTGCCATATGCGTGTGTGAAACGTGCCTACAAAGGCAGAGGATTGTTTGATCCCTGTTTTCCGCCTGACCTGGTCCAATTTCTGACAAGCTGTCATGTGTAATCACCACTGGATCACTCGCACACCAATGGACTGAAGCAACACAGTAGGCAGACTAGTTGTGCGGCTCAGAGCTAAAACAGCACCAAGCCGGAAAAACCAACACTCAGGGCCGGGGAGGTGTCCATCGATGAAGAAATACTGGTGTCCTCTCCCTTTTTTGTATTGAAAAATGTGAGTTTAACTTTTTTTGTTTTAACACAAATTAATAAAAAATAAAAAAAAATGAATAAAGATCAGGTTAAATTTATGAATTTGTCATTTTTAATCACAGTAATTGTTGCCCTTTTTAATAATTGTTAAATTAATTTGTAAGTCTAAAGTGTTTCAGACTCAACCTCATAAATAATTTGGAGACCATTGGAAGATAAAGCAGTGTTTTGAAGGGATGGTTTTCTCTGTATTCTTACTGGTTTTTGAGCAGTGGAGGAAATGTTTGAGGCAATACAGAGATGCTGAGCTTGCTGGGCAGATCCTCAACCTACCGCTGCAAAGGAGCTCTCTTTAGTGACCCGCCAACCGTGTAACCATCTGCTGTTTCTCAGCCGTCCCACCTGACACCCAGAGCTCCCACTTTAGTAATATCAATCCATTCATCCATCTGTTTCTGCAGGAATACATGCAGAAAAGATTCAGCTGACCGCAAACAGTGATCACGTCAGGCGACATGAAATAATTGCCCTAATTAAAAAAAAAACTATTCTATGTATCTAAGTGAGTGGATTCTGTTGGGGCTTTGAAAATGTAGTCAATATATTATTACTACTATAGTACTAGTACGACTACTAGTACTATAGTAGTAGTAAGTTACATCCTGCTGGTACATATGCCATCTATTGTTTATGGCGGCCATTTGATTTAAGTCAACTTTGTTGCTCAAACCAGTTTTCCTGACATTTATATATATATATATATAAAAATCTATTATATTCTTATTATATTCTTTCTTTTTTTACTATAAGACTGCCGACTCGGGGTACACCGCACAAGATTTCCTTTATTTATTTATTTATTTTTTTTGTGCCTGTGCCAATGTGCCTGGAATGTCTGTTTCATGTACAAATGACAAATAAAGAACCTTGAACCTTGATACTGACCTACGCACAACGGCCTCTAACCGAATATTTTGTGAAAACCTTGTTTTCGAAGGAGATGCCGAAACTGATCGAGAAAGAAACCTGCTGATCAAGGCAGAAATCGGGGAGGCGTTGAGGCAACTGGAAGATGAAATCGCTTCCTGTAAGTGCACGTGCAAGTGCCAGAGACCCGCACCCCTAGCGGTTCTTCGTGTCAGCTTCACACTCTCTTTTCTTCCCGTGTGTTTGCAGCCTTTTCTACTACCGGCTTTGACCGCCTCTCATCACCAGTGTTTAACCCGGCCGACCCAGAGAGCTCGGTTGAAGACTGCCTGGCTGCAGCGGGCGACCGGGTGGCCAAAGAGCTGGACACGCGGCTCGCGGAAGCCGTTGGCGAGCTCCTCGCAGGGTCAGTTCACATCAATTGTGTTTAGTTCGTCCTAACCAAGGTGCTGCATCACCGCTGCAAGATGAATGTTATTTTCCACAGTGTCTGGAACGCAATATTGGCCACGAATCCAAGTTGTTGCACTATTTAGAACTGACTTGTGTGTTTTATGCCGTATGCAGCCTGTGTAAAATAAAAAAAATGTGATAGAAAAGAAAGGTGTGTGTGGCAACAGGTTGAGTTATAATCTAGGAATGGCAAAGTCAATGTTTATACAGTCAGTTCGGTTAAGTTTATTTTAAATGAACTGTTGAACTTTACAGTCACACTGTCAAATGAAGTAAAAGGGCCAAATTGAATGTAAACAAAGGATTTGATAAACTTTTACCTGAGCTTGAAACACTCATCCTGGCTCGGCCCCATCAATACAGTTGCAACATTTATCACCTTTTGAGTTATTTTTTCGTTTCCTCTTCATCATATGAATTAGATTTGACTGTTTTGCGGACAAGGAGTCAAAAGTAGTCGTTCATTTCTAATAAAGAAAGAAATGTAAACAACAAGAGAACACACAAATATTAAACCAATTCACTAAAAAAAAAATACCAACACTTCTCAGTTTTGGTAACTCAGTACTTTACACCTTTTAAAATATAGAATTAGAATTAAATGGATATTCTAAAAGACATCAGCATTAAAATAATTAAGAATATTTTATAATTAAATTGCAAACAAAACTTAAATATTTCTTAAAACGTGACTTTCTTTCATCATAAATGTCCATCTGTACCAGAAACACAAGTGGAGTTTCTCTGTAGGAACCAGATAAGGCTGTGGTTGTACCGGCAACCTTGTAACTGTAACGTAACTCATCACTGTGTCTTTGACCTCCGTCTTCAGACAGCTTTAACCGCTTGGAGAGCATCAGTATGATATGGTCCCTCACAGGAAATCAGATCATTTCAGGAAGTCGCAGCATGTGTGTGTGACAATATGAGATACGAGTCACGAATGTATTTTCCATGTGAACGTGTGTGCTTCCATGTGTGCTTAGTCTTTGCCAGAGGACAAATCTTCTTTTGGCTTGAACAGCTCTGTTAAAAAAAAATATGATCCTGATAGTGGTTGTAAATTATCCATGGCTTTATTGCAGATGTTTTTGCAGATAGACTAGCTGCTTAACAAAGATGTCTATATCTCAGGCCTCTTGACTACCAGAGGTTCAGAGAAGCAACGGCTCGTCTCTCCATGCACACACAGGAAGGTTGGAACAAGGTGAGCACGACTAGTTTCCTTCACGCGGAACCCTGATTTGGACGACTAACTGTTGGACAGGACATTTTTAAAGTGCACCGTTTGCTTTGCCATTTGCTCCATCCTCCTCCTGCTCACCTTCTCTGTCCCAGGTGCTGGTGTCTTTGGTGCTGCTCCAGGCTTTACAAAGCGAGGGTCAGTCACTGACGACGCTGTTGCAACTCGGGGTGCGTTTCTTGGAGGAGAATGAGTCTGACTTCATCCTGCAGCAAGGGGGATGGGTGAGTAGCTTTAATCATTGGCTAATGAAAAATTCTCATGTCCTTACTAAGGATGTTAATAATTAATCGATTATTGATTAATTGCCGATTAAGAGTTTAATGGATAAAATTAAATTTGTCGTTAATTGATTTTATTTTTTTTTTACACGGGTAGTTAATATCATAATAATAGTGTAGCGGCAGGAAAGAGCAATTCACCAAGTTACTTTTAAACAACTTTTTTCTTTAACCATTAGAAGTCAATTTAAAGTCAGAGGATAAATGTTTACATGTAACATTGGACATTATTTATGGGTTAAATAATGTGTTCTTTACACATTTTCATTGTGAAATTTAGGTTCTCAGGAAAAAAATCGCTGCTTATCAATTAATCGTTAATCAATCGATAAGTTCAATCAACTAACAATTAATGAATTAATCGATAATTTACATCATTAGTCCTTACACTTGTGTATCACACTGTAGCACAGTCACATCGCATAGTTTATATTATGTTATCCAAATGCATATAGTCCTATTTCATATGTCAGTATTTTTGTAAGCAAGTTAGGGTGTTTGGAATCTGCATGCAACAAATCCACAACAGCCTGATGAGGGCGGCAGTGAGCTCTCTGTGCAGATGCTGCACAGTCCTGCTCCTCCTCTCGCCTTCTACAAATGAAAACACATCGTTATACAACAGATTAAAATGCACAGCACATTTTGGATTAAGCAGAAATAACCCTGCATCATTATTATATAATTAAAATTGTCGCAAACTATGGTGATTTTACACCAGCTATTGTGTTTTACAGTTGTGTCAGTCACACTTCACGATGCTTTGCTACATTTATAGTGTAGGGCAGAGTTTCCACAACATTTTTTTTATTGTTTTCCTCATTGTGGAACCCAAGCGGACAGCAGATTAGATAAAGAAGAACAATATTTAATCATACCTGACTTCTGCTCTCTGACTTTGACAGTATTGGGAACCATTCAGCAGATGAACACCAAAAGCAATGCAATTGTGCTGTTTACTTGTCTATCTAAAGTAATGACCGCCAGGGCTTCCTTTCTCAATATGTCTGGACAACAGAGTCTCACTCTGATGAAGGCACATATTGACTTGTTGTCAGAACCCCACCACTGCACCCAGTGCCTTCCTTGGCCACGGTCACTCATAGACATTCATTGATGTCCAAAGACGGCACACTTCTTTTTTCATTTTCTAAAGCCCTAAAAGCGAACAGATCCTGAATATCAGTGCCTGTATTGTTTCATTACAGACCTGCAAGGGTCCATTTGGTGGACACTGTGATACTTAACAATACATTAGTGTTCAATAACATTTTGAGTGCCGTCTTTGGACCTCAATGAGTGACTGGGGAAGGCGCATAATGAAGTCGCTCCCAGTGACCCCCATTTTCATGTCATCACATCAATTAGACTTTTCAAACTGCACCTTTTTTTACCCCCAGTGTTGTAATAAGTGGGCCATCCAGCCACAGATCTCTTCCTATGAACGAGGTCATGCTGATGGGAGCGGTCACGTGACATGTTAGCCGCCGCTTGACCGCCATTACATCATAGTCTGGATGCTCTGCCCGGTTTTTCTCGCACAATGATGCGGTCGCACAGTTTGCTGGTGCCGGACAAAGATGCATTATCACTTTGTGTTACGTCACGGAAGACGAACAGATGATCAGCCGGGCCGCGGTGAGCGGCGGAGGGGTGAGCAGAGAGAGAGAGAGAGAGGGAGAGGGGCAGGGTGAGGGAGAGGGAGAGGGAGAGACGGAGGAGGGAGTGGCTGAAAGATGAGGGAGGAGGCGGTGCAGCTGGCGGGCCTGAGCCAATGAGAGCAAAGTGAAAGCTCCCATTAGTTTGACAGCTGCGTGCGTGCGCACTCCGAGCGCGAGTGATAGACAACGCCGACCACTTTATCTCCAACAACTTGGGTGTTATGTTTGAAAGTGGAAGCGGGACGTGGCTCTGCGGTAAGGACCTTTCCATCCGTCGCCGTCGTTTCTGTGGCGTTCAGGCGGCTTCAGCGTTGCGATACGAGCTGCGGATGTTGGCGTGCGAGCGTGCAGTGGCGAGCAAGAGGCCCATATTCTTCACTTCGAGCCATCTCGAAGCGGTTCTATAGTACTGTACTTATGTTTTAATTCATCCTGGAATCTGGTAATCTTATTGAATAAGAGCTTAAAATGGTTAGAAAAGTATTAATGATACATTTTTCTGTGTTTTACACGTGGGAAAAAGAAGAATCGCAGAGTGGAAATGCATCTGTTTATTAATGAGGTCTATCCTCTCGGGGAAACAGTTAATTAAATCTTTACTGCGCTGATTAGTCTTAAGTGTATGGACTGTAGTCTAAGTGAAGTGCATTGTTCGGCCCGCTCTCACAACGCTTTTGTCTGACGCGCCACAGTACAATAAGGACGACTGTGACCTTAATATCATGCACACTTCATTTGGCACGAACAAAACTGGCAGTTCTCAGACGGTGAAGAGAAATGGGAGGGGAAGTATGTCTGTCGGGGGTCACTGATGTCGATGCTGGTGGGGGAGCAAGGGGCTCCCCTGCACGTACTAGTACTACCCGGTCACAGCATCAGCGCTACACTTTCCCATCAGCCGTCACAGACGTTCCATTTCTTCCATCCTTGTGAGATAAAATGTGGCGGTTGGAAGGTCAGGCCGTTCCTGATTACGTCTATATTTTCCATCATCTTCTCCGAAACTGTCGCCGAGCTTTTGGGCACCGATGCTCAGAGTTGATGTCGCTACAATTTCCGATGATATGCTAGGGACAAGCTGCTGCGAGAGCCACTGCCTCGGCCTTGTCGGGGCACGTTAACGCTTCGTAGCCGTGCCCTCCCCCCTGTTATGTAAGCACGCTCCGGTCGGAATATGTGCATCCCTGCGCCATCGCATTGACACGAGAGACGGGAGTGTCGTCCAGGCCGAGGAAGGCCCCTCAAAATAACCCTCTTAATCCTCCGACGCCATCACCGTCGTCATCATCATCACCAGGAAGTCAATCCAGTCCACTTGTCGCTTGTCCTAAAAAGAATGAATAAATCACAGCAGCGTCAGCGTAGAGGCTGACTGCCGGCTTTTATCAAGGCACATGTCCGTCACTGTGTCTGTGTCCTTGAGTTTGCACATCAGCGACACTGCTGCAGAAGCTAATGATTACTGGGGGGAAAAAAAGAAAAGCACCATGTACAAATAAATTTAGTAGATTTTTAGAGCCGTATATCAGCATCAGACCAGGGACCAGTTGAGCTGCCAGGGGCTTCACTGGCACATTCCCTAAATCACTGGTAATGACTTCAATCTTGTGGGCCTCTCAACCTCGGGGTCATATGAGCCCCCCCGGTGTTTTCTCAGAGTGCTTTCTACTTTACGTTCATCCCAAAACAAACATCTTAGCTTCAGCTTTTAAACGTTTGTTTTCGCTACTTGCAAGTCAAATGTCGCAGTAGAGTTTTTATACGCTGTCGGCTGTTCTGGAAAGAATTTTACACTTGCGTTTAATTGTTGTTTTTGCCATTTAAGAGTGAAGAAGGGGACAGACTTCTACATTTACAATTGCTTTTACTTCAGTGTAGGAAGCTGTCCCAGCCCAGACAGACCTGAGATTTCACTGGTATATCTCCAAAGTGTCTTACAAACTTCAATTGTCACGCACATCTTCGGTGCCAGGAGCGCACTTTAGGCTGAGCAGTGTAATGTGCGAGGTGTGCTCTCATTCCACAACAGGAACCTGTTTTATGTACTGCCTGTTTGTCTCGAGGCAAGGGCGGGAAGTAGAGAGAGCAGCGGATGACCAAGCACTCGTAAAGCTGCTGTTTTTGCAAAATGACAGACGAGAGAAGACCGTCAGAAGGGAGTGACAAGGGAGCTTCTTCTCAGGTCTGCTTTTTACATTCATAATCGATTGTCAGCGATGAGCACAGGTTAAATGTTTTGCACGGAATTTGTCTCTGTTTTGAAACGCTTTCGCTTTGATATGTTCGGCCTCTGCCACAGCTGGATTTGAGTGAATCACCAACATTGTATCTCGGAGTTTAAAACGGTCACGGCAGCTTCGTGCCGCTCAGCCTGCGGCGGTCAGATGACAGGCAGTCGAGGTCCTGGGGGCCGAGCAGCTTATGGAGAAAGCAAACATTAGATAACGATTGAACGGCGGCTGGATTTTAATCTCTCTCCTGCCCTCCAGGATCCGGCTGCCATGTTTGTGTCCTTGCAAGGAGCGTAACCTCCACAGCTGGACGTTTGGCTGGGGTGGGGTGGGGTTGGGGTGGGGTTGGGTGGTGACTGCACGTCTATGTTGGGTGGAGACAGATGCATTTTTGCATGCTAGGAGGAGGGAAAACAGACAAACAAAAAAAATGCCAGGGTGCAACGTTGCTTGATGAGTTAGTCACTGGTGTCAGATCCTGCCATGCTGCCTGCCTGCAAACACTCACACACACACACACACACACACACACACACACACACACACACACACACACACACACACACTGACCGTCCAGCTGTCTGTTCAAATCACATCTTATCAGCTCACACCTGCCAGACATGCAGTGCAGCCTGTCCAGTCTGATTCTGTTGTATTTATTTTAATTAGAGTGACAATTGTCATTTGGATTTCTCCTTGCGTGGCGGCAGAGGTCTTGTTCGATGTGCAGAGACATTTGCTCAAATAAAAAATTATGTGGATACACACTTAATATGTTTTTCTCTTTTTTTGCATAATTTTAAACAGATTTATGCCCTGGGTAGTGAGAATGTTGGTCATAGTGCTCATTGTAATACCTCAGCACCATATTTCCTGGAAACATGGCTGAACTGACGACAAATAAAATGGCGAGTGATTTGGCCACACGTTTCTTCATCCGTTTGTGTATATATATATATATATTTTTTTTTTTTTAATTTTCAAATCGGGTTTTGTGGGCATGGGTATTTAAGTGTAAAAGTGATCACAATATTTATCTCAGCCTATTTTGCTCCGGTGAGCCACCCTCTGTGCTACACAAACCCACATGATTATATGATATCATCCGTTATATAATAACAGCGCTTGGCGGATGGGTCCTGACCTGTTCTTGGTTAGTTGCTGCTTACCACTAGATGGCGCAAAAGTAATACAGGGAAATGGGGGTTGTATTTTTTTTTCATTGAATCTAAACCAAATAGAAGGAAATATTTTCTTTGTACGTTTGTTGATTAGTTGATTAGTTTGTTTGTTTTTTTTTCCGACCAAAAGAAAATCACATAACAAATGAGTTAATCGACCTCGACGTCCGCCATGTCTTCCTCAGAGTGAAGTCTTCAGCCTCCAGCCAGAGGACGACCAGGGCGTGACCATCGCCGAGGACAGCAACGACATCTACATCCTGTCCGGCGAGCAGCACCCCGACCAGCTGAGCCCCCCGTCCTCGCTGCTCTGCACCGGAGACAACAGCAGCGAGCAGAGCTCCTGGCAGACGGAGAGCCTCCCCGTGTCGCTGGCCGGCCACGAGTCGTGGGCTCAGGTTGGAGGGATGGACCCCGAGGACGTCAAGAGCCTGGACAGCACCGAGGGCGGCGCCCTGGCGGAGGAGCGCAGCGAGAACAACTCCTCCAACTCGGACATCGTCCACGTTGAGCGCGAGGAGGCGGAGCTGCTGGAGGAAGGCGGCGAGGTCGGGGCGATAGACGAGAGCATGATGAGCGTCCTGGGCACGGAGAGCGAGCTGGCCGAGCTCCGGGAGGAATTCAGGGAGCAGACGCCTCCCGTTCCCGAGCCGACCGACGCCGACACGACGGAACCGGCCTCCCTGCTGTCGCTGGAGGAGCCGATCATGATCGAGACGCCCGTGTCCCTGTCTGCCGAGCCCTCCCTCGTCTCCTCGGAACCAGAGCTGCTGCCGCCGCCGCCAGTGCCCGACGTTGCTGCAACCCCTCCTTTTGAACCCGAACCTGCAGCACCTCCGTCTGCTCCTGTAGTAGAGCCAGAACCAGAACCAGCTGCCGCGCCTGTTCCAGAGCCCGCGGAGCTCGCGCCCCCGTCTTTAGCCAAGGAAGCCCCAGAAGCACCAGCAGAGCTCGAGGCCACCTCGGAACCGGCTCCTGAGCCGCTGCCGGTTCTGGAGCCGGACGTGGAGCCCGTTTCAGTGCCTCCGCAGCCCGAACCAGAGACTGTGGCAGAACCCGAGGTCCCGCAGGCCGTAGCACCCGTCACCGAGGTCCCCGTCGAAGCTCCGACCGAGGAGCCACCAACAGAGTCGGCGCCGGAGTTCCAAATGCTGCTGTATGGAGGAGCGACGTTGGCGGCCCTTGCCGCTGTAATAGTATATAGTGTTGTGAGCTACAGGAGGAAGTAGACAAGTTCCTCTGTCAGGGAAAGGTGGATAAAAATCACAAGCAATTCGGTTCAGTAGAGATAAATGTATTTAGTGCACACATGGTGAGACACTTCTCACGCATTTTGTTGGATTCCTTAAATGATATGAAAAGCTCCAAGCTGCTGGGAGTGCAAGGCAGCTCTACAACAGTAGGTGGCAGGATGGGGTAGAGTGGACTCCACACTTTATATGTTTTGTTCCCCCGTCTTTCATGGGGGGCGTCTTCTTCAACAATTCTCTCATCTCTTTGATTGCATAGTGAGTCCACCGCTGTCCCTCGTCTCCTATGTGCGTCACTTTGCGTCTGACTCATACTTTGGATCTGTTTTGTCATTTTCAAATTGGCGTATACACACTCGTAAAATCACCTGCAGAAATCCTTCAGCCAAAATAAAACTCTAAGCTCCAATTAACTGACGTGGTAACATGAGCCTCTTGTTTATCTCTCCTTGGTTTCCAGTCAAACTAAGCAAGTTTGTCAAACTTAAACTCCATTAAATAAATCAAAATGTTTGGTTTGAAAATTGAAAAAAGTATTAGACACTTTTATGTATCTTTGTATAACTTATGCAGAAAACAAAGAACAAGTTAGATTGATGCTCCAGCTTTATTTTGGAAATATAAGTGAATTCTTGTCACCTGACATGGAGTTTGTTTTTTAAACTTCTGTAACATCAGATAAACAGTGAAACTAGCTCCTCAAGTGAAACACTGCTGCCCGAATAACCCAATTACTTATGCTTGTATAACTCTAGTCTGTCTTTTTCAGCAAGTCAGCAATAATTTTTTTAGGTGAACTTGCCAAAACCGACAATCAAATTAGCACAAACCTTTTTCTAGGGCTTCACATGTGCACAGCTAAGGAATCCTTTATTTTCAGGACCTGGGTTTGAGTGAACAAAACAGTTGGTTTCGATTGTTTCTTGTCTTCCGACTTTTGCAATGTATGAATACCAAGGTGGCCAGTGCACCTTTGACTGTGGGGATGTGTTATAGAGGAAAATCTCTCACCTCCATCTGTCACAGTGGCTGGCTTCTTGTATTGGATCGAGTTAAATAAATAAATAAATAAATAAAGTAGTAATGTTTCCTTCTGAAAATTGGGCAATGAATTTTGAAAATGTTTTGTTCCCTAGTTTAAGTAACACTTTCCCATGCTGAATATTGCAGTAAGCAGTTGTGAAACCAGAGACGGTGCGTCTCTGACATATGCTCCCAACATGTTTCTGTGAGAGCGACGCTTTAGTCGTGGGCAAAACTGTTCACATAAGGAGAGAGGTTGTGAACATGGCACCTTTTACCTCAAGCTTCCCACATCATGGAATGAGACAAGTGTAATAAAAAAGATTAAATTGATTTGTTGAACTTGTGATGCTTTATTTTCAGTTTTGCATCTGTCAAAATTGGACCCCTCAATGTTGAGTGGAACTGGTGCGGTTCCAAACTAAAAATAAGAACTCAAGTTTCAAAAAAAGATTGAAAAAAAAAAATAAAAATGTAATGTAGGCATTTATCGACCAGGTAAGTAAGTTTTAAATAGTGCAACACTTCCTGGTTTGTGGAAGAGGCTTAGTCACGACCAAACCCTACCCATGACTAACAGGTCAGGCCATCTTGAAAAGGAACCTTTTCAAATTGTATCTACTTAGCACTTCACAACAGGGTCAAGTCAAACTCAAAGGCCTGGAATTAGTGTGAATAAAAGTTTTATTCAAGTTTATTTTAAACATGCATGAGCATTAATTGTCATAGCTCATGCTTTTCAAGTATAAGTACAAAATAAAAAAATAGAGAAGACAAGAAGGAATGACAAAGATTACAAAATATTGTTTCTTTTACTAAATCAACTGAAATGACATGCGTCAAAACACAAGATTTGTTTTTCAAACGTCTTCACTTCTGCTATGGTAGCAATCTCTTGAGAGTAGAGTGGTCCGGAGAATCAAAATGGCAGTTTGACGTTTTGGTCTTCTCCCTTCAAGTGGTATTGGGTGATTCCCTCTCATTGTGCAGCTGAGGAGTCACCTGGGCCTCCTGTGGCTGATGTACTGCAGCATTGTGTCAAAGAGGCTCCTTGTCAGAGACGGCACCAGCTCACAAACTCCCTTCACCAGTGTGAGAGTGAGGGCCAGTATGACTTTCTCCTGAGCCAGCTCGATGGGAAAAACACCTTGACTCAGGGCCCGGTCCACCTCTGAGGAAAGGTAGTCCTTCCAGTTCTGTGACATAAAAGGCACGTTTATATGTAATCTTACTACATATGAAATCCAGCAAAGGAAAAATACATAATAATAAATAAATATACTTAAACTATACTGTGCTGCATTGTCACTAGACAGAAAACATAAGTGACATTTATTATACCAAACAATTATGATTTGAAGATTCTTATACAGCATCTTTAGAAAATTAGACTGATTATAGTGGTTTAATGCTAGAAACTGTTTGACATTGTATTTCAATGTACCTAATTTGGAATCATGCAAACTAAACTCTGATCTTTTAACACCTGTCAATCTTGCTTTACTGTGTCAACAAAAATAAAAAATAAAAACACTCACATGCAATGCAGAGTTCTGCAGGGTCCTGCTCAGGTTCTGTGCTGCCCGAGCCACAACATCTTGCTCAAACTGGTCTGCGATTACTCTTATCTCTGCTGCCACCTCCTGGATAGCTGCTACATTACATGAACATTTCCAGGAAACGACATTGAACAATTAGTGCACTTCAGCCAAACACTTTCTATATTCACCAGCAAGTGACAGTAGGGTTATAATTGCTATTCGCTGAATCATTTTAATTGAATTGTACCACACAGAAACATAAATATACTACATACCGTGAATAAACACGTTGGCAGAACTTAAATGGTCAAAAAAAAATAAAACTTATTATTGTCGTAAAATAATACATGACCTCGGTTTGAGGTGTGTGAATTGGGTATCAAATGGAGAGTAATTATAATGACACGACTGATAGCTGTGACTTCCGGTTTCATCACTTCGATTAAGTAAATTTAACGTGTGTAAATTCTGGGGCTCTTCGGTTGACTTATTTTGAAGGAAGTTTTATTCACCGTTACAATCATAGCTAACCGGGGATTCGTTGGGTTCAATGTAATTCAATGGTACCGAAAGCGTCAACAGAAACTCACCAGGCCGCTGGGGTCCGACGAAAGGCTGGAGATCGCCCAGCCAAGCAGAGATGTTTGGGGACGAGTGTCCATCGGTTTCCAGGTTCCCGTCTTCAAAGACCTCACGGCTGACACCATTGGAATTTATGTCCCGGTCAAAATTAAATTCCCGGCTCACTGAGAGTAGCTCCTTTTGGCACTCTGCATTTCCACAGTCCGCTTGAAGGAAGGCGAGGGAGACTAGGGCAACATACTGCTCACCGACAGTAGCATCCATTTCGACCTAATGAGACATTATCAAAACGTGAGGAGGTTTCACGTCGATACGGAAACCTACCACACATTGGAAAAGTAAAAGGCAGTTCAACCGAGATTATCTGGAAGTTCTAACTTGTGCTCTTTAATTTAAAAAAAAAAAACGAACTTTGCTCACTACTTGTAAAACTGTACGTAGCAAAAGCAAGCCAAATGCTAATGCTAACTTTTCCTTCGACTTCAATTGACTTACAGTGGGCGGGTCACAGCGGAGGAAGCTTGTAAATCACTCTTCTGGAATTAAGTTTCGAGAGAAAAGTATCAGGTTGATTCGATTGAATCCAAGTTGTCTGTGGCTTTTCGACGTGAACTCGGCCGATGTAGCAGATGCTGCTGCGGCGGCGGCGGCGGCTGCAACAGCACCACTAGCGGTTGCTTCTGTTGTTTTCGTGGGTCATCGCACGCATGCGAGTCTTTAAAGCAAGCGCGGCAGCCCGGAGGACGAATCCACTTCTTCCTTTCGGTTTTGTGCTTGTTGCTGTGGAAACGGGGGGTGGCCTGGATACGCGTTTACTAACAAGGAAAAATCGTTTTAATATGATTGAGGACGTACAGTTGTGTGTATCTGCACATTTTGACCGTTTAATCAAGACAAAAAGCAGCTGAAATTACATTCAGGCACACGATTACTTTGGGCACGGCAACTGAGTTGCAGATTGTCCTACTTCGCCCAGACAAAAACGGAGAAGCCTACAAATACAACCCGTACTGCGTTTTTTTTCGTACGGAGATATATCACTTGGCTTGTCAGTGGTTAGTGTTAAAGTTGAACTTAATTTACATTTTTCTGAGAGTTTACACAGTTCGTTGCACTTCCAGATAAGAGAAAACAAAAGGATTGGAAAACCCCTGTTGTTCCCTCGGAGTTCGGGCGATTGCCTCTATTGCGCCTCTGGCGGGCCAACACTGAAATTAACCTGAGAAAAATATGTTTAAAATTTTTATTTACAGTTTGAAAAAAAAATAGAGTGAAACTGATACGTTTTTGAAGTACAGCAAGGAAAGGCAGTTCAAAACTGATTAGGATCACTTTAAAATCTGACTAAACCTTTAAATCCAAGAGGCTTCATAGTCCTTTATACACATTCTCCAGTGACATTTGATGAGCCGGGATTTACCAGTTTAACACACAGACACACTGCGTTTGCTTTCTTGCCTCTTCGTAAAACAGACACATTTTAGCAGTGAGAGTTGCTGTATCTCTACATGGACAGCTGCCTGTTAGTTCCTGTGCAATTGAAGCTCATGGAACGTGTCGTCTGCCTTCCAACTAGCCTCCCTCCAGTCCTGGAGAGGGAATTCGTCTTAGCGGGGGGTTCCAGCCCCGAGGGAAGGATGGGTGTGGGTGACAAAGCAGCTTGACGAGCCTCGTGGAGCTCCCTGCAAGGAAAACCAGAACACGTTAGCAAGACAGAGGTAAACAGATGATACTGCATGGAGCTTTGTGTCTCTTTCCTACTTTTCAAGCATGGCTGTCCTAAACTTCTCTACGTTAAGCTCTCTGCGTAGCTGAGCAGCTAGCCTCCCGGTCCTCTCTTCCCTCAGCACTGCGTGCTTGCAAAGATCCCTGGCTGACGGACGCTTTGTCGGGTCTGGATCCAGTAACAACTGTGAGGAAGATGAGAAGTGTTTTTCCAGCATATGTACCAGCAGCGGAATAATTTTTAAGTGCCATTCTCTAGAGGCAGCAGTTGAAAAATGTTTCCACTTTGATTTAGAAATCTCAGCCAAAGCAGGCACCTGGAGTAAGCTTCTGAGGGGAGGTGAAAGCACCTGCGGCAGTTCGGGGAGCTTCCCCTCTCTCAGGCTGTGCCACTCATTTCCATTTTGTGGCAGTGGAGCAGCACCAGCTGCCAGTAGTACAGTGAGGCCCAGAGCAAAGACATCTGCCTTTGGGAGGTTGCTGTAATCCTAGGAAGAGGACAGATTGCTGAAATGAACAGGTAAAAAAAACTAAAAAGGAACAAAAACACCAGGGCGTCAAATTAGACGCAGAGGCTTAATCCCTTGAGCGCACGAACTTGGAATACTAGATGGAATAATTCTTATCTCAAATATCCATCTGGTAAAGAACACACTATTTAAAAAAAAAAAAAATTATTCCTGCCAGATCAGCAAGAAGCTACAGCAGATCAAGGCCTCCTACCGCCCACGTCACCCACCAGGGCAACATGCCTCATGGTGTAGTCAAAGTAATGTAAAGCTGGCTCGCAGCCAAATCCATGAAGTCTCAGACCAAAAAAAAAGTCTATCTACTGAATATCTGCAATATGGATCAATTAGACTTCATCATTCAAACCTGAGGTGATCCAGCTTCACTGAAGGCTTTTGAGAACATACAATTTCTTACCTCGTGCAAGACCTCCCGGGCCAAAAAGCGGCTGTCACCTTCCTCAACTTGGGGGCTGCTAGCCGATGTCACATGACCCAGATCCCCTGCAGACAACGCTAAATATGAGAACGAACTACAGAGCAATACTGAGACCAGAAAATAAACACACCGACATTTATAATACCAATTTTATAAACAACTGCTGCGCCAGTGCTTCCGTTCTCTTCCTTTTCCTCCTCATCCTCCTCTTCACTGTCTGCGTCACCTGCAGCACTTGTGCAGGGGCGTTGGCAAATGAATATATTACCTACAAAGAATAAGCAAAAAAAAAAAAAGGATACTTTGAACACTGGACAATAAATACAACTATATGGAATAAAACATAATTGAAATGCGTAAACATACTTGGTTTGATGTCCAGGTGCACAAGGCCCAAGGAGTGGATGTATTTTAGCCCCATGGACACTTGCAACAGCAGATCTTTGAGCTCTGCTTCTGAGAACAGTTTTCCTTCAATCTCTTTTTTAACAATGACATCAAAGAGACTTCCGCCTGCACGCACACAGACAAATGAAACACACGCTGACGCTTCCGGAGCCACATTATTCTGTGTAGTTCACAACCTACGACTTATTTAGAATTGTAGTCAAGTAGTCAAGCCTCCCTAAAATGTGAACCTACCATCACAGTATTCATTCTGGATGATCATGTGGTCATCCTCTGCCCATGCTGAATAATAGCGGACAACGTGTGGGTGGTGCCCAAGAACTGCATGTGCATACACTTCCTTTAGGGCCAACTGCCTGTGAGGACATCATTCAGTCATCACTTCCAGAACAATACTTCAGGAAGAACACACACACAAAAAAAAAGGTGTACAGGATGCTGCTGACTCACTCATTGGCAGAGCCCGCCAGGGGTCGGCGAGAGCGTTTTATGGCGTACAAGCAACCATCCAGCCTCTTCACGCACTTGTAAACTGCCCCGAACTCACCAACGCCGATAGACTCCAGCTCAAGGAACTCACTCTCGTAGCGTGACAGCATGAACGCTTGGACAGCTCGTCTCTGCCAGATAAACAGACGCAGGGGCGTGTGGATTGACAAAGACAAATGTCTAAAACGAGGAACAGACGTCACGGAGCAGCTCAATCTGCAGTTAGATCACAGCCAGAGAGTCTCCAGTTATGGTCAGACTTTCATCTTTCTTATAAAAAAAAAAGGGAAAGCGTAAGAGGGCGGAACATTTTTTTTTTGGTTTGTTTGTGGAGATTCCTTTGAGAAATCCCGGAAGCACGACTGGCAGCATATAATTTTGGACAAAACAAGAACTGAGGAGGCGGCTGATGACAAAGCCTGATGATGAAATCATATCAGATAGAACTACCTCTACTGGAATGACAAAAATAGGCGTACCTTTGGCGGGAGAAAGGCTTCATCATCCTCTTCCGATGACGTTAAGCTGTGCTTCAACCTGGAAGAGGAAGAGGGCCTTTTTACACCTGAACAAACCACGCATGAGAATAAACGAGTGGGATGATCGTGACAGATAGATGGAGATTTATTAAAGGAAAAAAAACCCTCGTAAAACAAGTACACTTTAAGATGTTTGGGCTCATTCAAAAGTGGTGTTTGTGAAAAACAGATTTCAATGCAGCACTTACCTGCGTCCATAATCGTCATCATCGTCACTCCTACAGCTGCTCCTCCACTGCAGCTCACTGTTCCTGCGGACTGTTATAGGGGTGAAGGGGTTCACATTGACAGATGGTGCCTGGATGTAGTTAGTGGCAGCGGCGGAACCGAAACACAAGGTTTTCTGAGAGCAGCGTATCTTAGTTGTGGAGAAAGGTTGGGATGACTTGGAGAGCAGACTCTAGAAGCGGGGAAATGTACAAAATAAACATATTTGTTTTGTTGACGTTGAGATTCACCGTGGGAGGGCGTGGGGGGTAATTTGAAGACCATCCCAAGGGTCGCTTTGAATATCTTGGAGGTTCTTACCTTTGGTGTGCTGGGAGAGTCGCACAGCCTCAGTTTTTTCCAGGAGGCGTAAGGTATGGGGCTGACGCACTGCAAAGGCGAACCCACTGTGCGACTTCTACTGCGATGCCGTTGCGTTCTTGGGGTCCTGCAGGCTGAGCTTGGGCTCCCATATCTGGGGCTGCGAGTCCTCGGACTGGGAATCTTGGAACTGCGAATCCTGGAGGTGTAGTCATCGGAGCTGTTGTCACTGCTGCTCCCTTCCTCTCTCTTGAAGTCCAGCCGCTGGCTGATCCCGTCAAAGAGTGTTGCCATTCTCACAGCCTTAATTCCACAGAGATTCCATTAAAAACAAAAACACCAACAAACTTGTTAGTATTCATCAATTTAGAAGAAGTACTTTAAATAAAAAATATTTTCATATAATATTTAATTGCATGGATGCGTTTAGGTATCTTATATTACCATAACACAAGAAATCAAGCTAATAATTTCAAGCTAAAATGTGTCTGAAAAAACACCAGATCTGTCAGCACCAATTTTAGTTTTTATCTATGCACTTAGTGTTCTTTATTACTTTGTTAGCCTCAGTTTTCTAATTATTTTATTAATTTTTGTATTTTTTTTTTTTTCATTTGTTTGTATTTGTCATTGTGTTGTGTTATTTCTTCTGACCTACCGGGGACTGCAAATGGAAAATAGCCTCTGGCTAATTCTGGCATATTTACATGTACGTGTTCATCAATATGCAGTGTCCCTTTTAAATAAATAACTAAGAAATAAATAAATAAAAATTTGATTGATTAACCACCAAAAACTCGTCTGAACTTGTACAATTATAAACTGATTTCATAACGTTTACGTTATGGGGAGAGCAGCACATCAATGACGTTTAACGTCAATCAAACCTGTCTACGTAAGTGATGTTATGAGTCCTAAGCTCACACAACATCGTCCCTGAACAAAAGTTAGAGTAAAAAAAAAAAAAGTGCGTTTATCGTGTGTATATACTCACGAACGTAACGCCTTCCCCCTGCGCCGCCACGCACGAAATTAGCGTCCTGAATGAAAACAAACTTCCTGTATAAATGTTACAGGTCTACCGGTGAGTCCATTCTGTGCTCTGATTGGCTGAAGTGGATTGGCTACACACCTGACCCGTTACTGGGCTTTTGTAGAACCCGGAAGAATGTTGCGCATAACCTCTACCGGGGTGACAGTCTTACTAAAAATGAATTCCAATTTAAAGAAAGTGGCTCATAATACTTAATATAATGATAATTAATGTAACTTTAAAACATATTTAAAATATCATAGTCTGCTATATGGATATTAAAACACAGAAAGGAAGACTAAGCGAAGTTAAAATAAGTTTATTTTATTTTATTTTTATTTTTGTTTTATTTGAAGAGGACAGTGCACATTAATTTACATTCCTGTTATTTTCCTGTCAATGTGCCGTTGTTAGCAGTCCACTGGCCTGATGTTAAGAGCCATAAAAAAAAAAAAAAAAAAACGAGACAAGGGTCATATAATATAAAAATAGGGACACAGGAGACATAAAATTACAGTAAACACAACAGACAATGACACCAAATAGGAGAAATAGTAATAGTCAATACAGATACATACATGACCATTATGAACCGTTATGTACGGTGCAGTTAATAAATTTACAATTGGCGAGATGTAACTGTCAGGAATGGATAATTGAGACAGAGGTGCAGCAATGCAAAGACCGGAGGAGGGTTTCTTGTTGGAGTTGTGCTAAGATGGACTAAGAAACACCACGAAACCAAACATGTACAGTTTATTAAAGTGCTGCAGTGCTCATAGAAGATGTTGAGGTTCAGGATTTGCTGTCAGAGGTAAGTAAATGGAATGGAGGTGCAACAATGCAAAGACTAGTTTAACAACACAAGTGTATGTATAACAAACTGCAACATCGCAAGTATCTTATCCCTCTTTATTTTTTTTAGATGTTAACCCTACAATAATTAAAACTTTAAGCAAGATAATCCCACTAGAACCACAATTAGGTCATGGTATTAGGTAAATAGTAAGATAGACACGTGGGCGGAAGTGGGCTACGTCATCAAAACAGTGAGACAGGCGGAGGGAGAGCAGCTCGTCAGTGGATGTGACACGCTTACCAATACATAGAAAACAAGCGGCGAGCAGCAGGAAACCATGATCCGGCTCCAGCACCGTGTTTAGTTACATCGATCCGAGCGAGCAGCGGACTGTTGTCGCGTCTTCCAACCGTTTGGGAAGCCACCAAAGGCAGCAGCAGCAGCAGCAGCCGCAGCCGCAGCAGCAGCAGCAGCAGCAGCATAATGGTGAAGCAATCGGACCGAGCTCCGCTGCTGGACTGGGAGGAGATCCCGCCGCCCGATCCGAACCAGGCGTGCCCGCCGCCAGCACAGCCGCCGCCCGCTTCCCTGCCGCGGGACGAAGACGCACCGCCGCGGAAAAAAAGTTCGCAGGCATCCGGGCGACGCGCCGCGACCGACGTCTTGGCTGGCACTGGGTGGAGCAGCAAGTCCACCGCCATCACCTGCACCCCGGCCAAGTGTGGAACAGCTGTCGTCGCCGGAGGGGACGGAGGCTCGGGCCGCCCGCAGACCGTGCTCTGTGGGCAGCCTCTCGGAAGGGACCGTGCCCTCCCGTTCCCCGGCCTGTTGGTGAGGGACCAGTGGGAGGAAAAAGACCAGATCGTAGCTGTGTTTGTGGTGACGTTCGACACGAGATCGGGTAGGTAATAAAACGCCACGGGACGGTGGATTTGATGAGGATCATAAAAAAAACTGATTTCCTGAAATGTCCACCTTGTTATCGTGAGAAGTCGGCCCCATTTCGTTTTATAATGGGGATTTTAGGGCGTCATGACGCTGGAGTAAATGGGCATCGATTAGAACAGGTGGGGCTAGGGAGCATTTTACTTCGCAAGACGATGAAAAATCGTTTCACGTTTGATCTACCAGCCCAATTGCCAAAGATTGTATTCGGGATGGTTAAAAGTATGTTTATTTGGTCAAATACCAGGGATAACTTGACGTTTACTGCTGAATGTAATCATTTGTGGTTAATAATAAGGCAGGTCACAATAGAATGAAGCACTAGGATATCGGTGATTGATGTGTGTGCAGTTAATGTGTAGCTACACTGAGTCATTTTATTCCGTCTCTGACCTCTTGGCAAAGGCAAAAATGGCCAAAGTATTTTTTTGTATATAATAAAAGCATGTTTAAGTTTCTTTTCTTTTACTGTGTGTGTGTGTGGTAGGTAACATGGTCGAGTTCTGCCTGCCTCACGACATCGACCTGGACGGGGTTGAGTTCAAGTCGATGGCCAGCGGCTCCCATCGGATCACCAATGACTTCATGTACGTATTTCCCCACTTGTTTTCCGACAGACAGATGTCGGTCACTCTGCATCAATCAATCCCTCACCCGTCTGGCTTTGCCTCCTCCTCGGCCAGATACTTCCGTAAGGGCTGCTACTTTGGTCTGGCTTGTTTCGCCAACATGCCCGTGGAGAGTGAGCTGGAGCGAGGGGCCCGGATGAAGTCGGTGGGGATCCTGTGTCCCTCCTACACTCTGCTCTACCGCTACATGCACTTCCTGGAGAACCAAGTCAGGTCAGACATGTCCTCTGTCTATATTTGTCTATTTTAGCACCTGTGGTCCATCCTGTTTGTGCCCAGCGTAGCATATCTATCGCTGTGATGTGCCCACCTCCTTTTGTTGTTGTTTTTTTTTTTTTGGTCTATCTATTAATCATGAGCCCCAGTTACAGCTTCAGTCGCAGAAGCTTGTAACGCACGCTGCGCTTGTGTCGAGCGGAAGCACGGAAGCGGACGAGGCCTTGACGGCGTCTCCTGCCTTCGCTAACCCTGCTGCTCTGTCCTGCTCCTCTCATGCAAAGCCTCATATCCTGCATACCAGGGTGCCACAGTTGGTTAGGTTTTTGTCAAATGAAGCCAAGTAAAAGTGCGTCTGAATTCTAAATGGGCTGCGGTCACCCAGTGCATTTGTGGCCACAGAGGCGTTGCTAGAGACGCGTCAAGCCTGAGCTGACGTGGTTAAACCAAATAGACCTTCAGTGTTTATGTAATACAAGTGGCCTCAATTTATTCCACAATAGATGGAAACCACCGAGCGCAGTGTGTGATCTTGCATTATGGATGACCTGTGTGACACTCAATTCACTTCCCTTATAAACTTCACATTACATTTTAAGCTACCAGTAGTGTGTGAGCGGCTTGCGATGTTGCTCCACTTTGTTTTCCTTCCTTATTTATTTAAAGTATTTGTCCTTTTGTTTTTGATTGACAGGAAGTAGAGTTGTATTGTTTAGCATGTTTTTCCAAGCTAAGCAAGAAAGTTAACAGTATGTTTTCTTTGCTTAGGCATTCTTGTTATCAAATGGGCAGTTGTGTGTTGTTGCTTTTTTGTCATTTCACCTTGGTGACCTCAAGTCCCATATTGAGTTTAATTCACTTTACTAATATTTACTTTCTTTACTAATGTCATGTCTTTAACCTCCCCGCAATCGACATCCATTCTTTGCTTCATTTGCTTGCTGTGCCGTTCAGAAAGCGTGTGCTAAAATGCAAAGTTCAAGAAAGATCAACCTTTTGTGATATCACAAAGGGCCAGGTTAGTGACAACAATGCTGCCAGCCCAGTGTGAGCACCTCATGGCCGCGTTTTTTTGGCCCCCCACTGAATATCCAACAAAAACTAGGGATGTTAACAATTAATCGATTATCCATTAATCGTTGATTAAGAATTTAATTGATTAAATTGAATTAGTCGCAATTAGTTGAACATTTTTTACACGGGTAGTTAATATTATTGTAACAGTGTAGTGACAGGAAAGAGCCATTCACCTGTAGATACTGTGATGGTCATAATATACCTAGAACAAGTTACTTTTAAACAACTTGTTAAAAAAAAAAAAAAAAAGTTGAAATGTGACCCATTCGAAGTCAACTTAAAGTCTGTTGTTACTCTCCTCTAGTGTAAAAATTATTTTAATATTTAAGTGTTAAATAGTGTGTTCCTTACACATTTTTCATTGTGAAATTTAGGTTCTCAGGAAAAATCGCCACTTATCAATTAATCGTTAATCGATTGATAAGGTCAATCAACTGACGATTAATTAATTAATCGATCATTTGCATCCCTAGTGGAAACAGATGGCTAAATATACTACTTTCTGGAGGTCAACATTTTTAATGTATTATTCAAGGTTGCTCTAGTGCAGTCTAGGAGGAAAGATAAAGATCTGAAAGTGGCAATAGTTTGGGACCTTTGATCTACAAATCTATAAGACTTGGCCTTTTTTTTTTTATTGTTTTCTTTCTCAACTCTCATCCTTTGTTGTTTCCTGACAGACTCCAGCTACAGAGTCCAGGCCAGTACTCTCCACTGGAGGCCTTCTACGAGGACAAGCGGGCCGTCCTTCCCCCGACAGGAAACGGACTGGTGACGGCCTGCCCGGCATGGAGCGTCACCACCCTCAACCGCTGCATGCACCCCGAAATGAAGGTAGGTAAACAGCAAGGCGACATCCGCGCTCAGCTGAAAAGCAGCCCTCTGAACAAAAGTGGCTGAACTTTGTGACACTTTGTGCAGATAACACACCCGGCTGGCTGCATGTCGCAGTTCATCCAGTTTTTCGGCGAGCAGATCATGGTGCTGTGGAAGTTTGCGCTGCTGCGTAAACGCCTCCTCATCTTCTCTCCTCCGCCCGTGGGCGTGGTCTGCTACAGGGGTGAGACTCTTCACCAAACCAAACCAAACGAGCAAAACAGATTGAATCCGGTTTGATTCGACATTTTTTTGCGTTCCTCCAGTGTACTGCTGCTGCTGCCTGGCCAACGTCTCCCTGCCTGGAGTTGGCGTCTCCGTCCCAGAATTAAGACCTTTCTTCTACATCAACGTGGCTGACATCAGCACCCTGGAGACAGAAGTGTCATATGTTGCCTGTGAGTCAGAGCTGCTGGAGCTTTTTCATCTCCAGTTTTCATTTGACTCGAGTGTTCTCCTTTCACTTCAGGTTGAAAGCATAAGCTTGAAAAACAACACAAAAACAGTATTTGTTTCTGTTGGTTTCACTATTTAAGTTCTAGTTTTTTCTCAGCTGTGGTATAAGGAGGATATGATAGCTCAAAACTATAATATATCTGAATTATGTTGAATTAATGTGTCAATTCATGCAGTTCACGTTGTGTTATTTTACAAATTGCAGTTTTTTTTGGCATTAAAAGATAAACATTTTTTATTTCCATTGATGCTTATGAGCCTGCTTTCATAACTTCCCCAAGGTACAACAGAAAAGATATTTGAGGAGAAGAAGGATCTGTACGACGTTTACGTCGACAACCAGAACGTGAAAACGCACAGAAGCCACCTGCAGCCGCTGCTGCGACTCAACGCCGCCGACAAGGAGAAGTACAGAAAACTGAGTGAACAGAGGTATGCGATGCACCCATTGATTTTTTTTCCCCCCCCTCCCGTTACCTGATTTTAATACTTCACCACTCCCAAACACGACTTGCACAATAAGCAGAAATCGTGGCCGCTGGGGGTTTTGTCGGACTCCAGGTACTGTCGAGTACACCGGATAATTAAAACGCCAGATGATGCCGTCATTAATTTTGCTTGATGGCTGAAGCTATAAACACTCCTGCTCTCCCCAGGCAACTGTTGCTGTACTCCCAGGAGGTCGGAGAAGACTGCACATCTAACGAAGAGGATCTTTTCATCCTGTGAGTCCTGGACAGACAAAATGCAGCTTTAACTTGACACTAATGAAGCAAGTTACTTTCAAATTGTAACAATCCTCCAGTTACTGTCATCGAAATCGATTGCGTCACAGTATCTGGCCTCTCCGCTGTTCTTTCTTCACCAAACCGGTTTGTTCTGCATCAGTCTATTATTGCATAATAACAGCACGTGCCTTGAACCAGTGTTTTTCAACCTTTTTTTTTTTTTTTTTGCCATACTCATTTAATGGTTGGACCATCAACAATAATTTTTTTTTTTTTTTAAAAGAGGAAAAAAATATGTATATGTATATTTGTATACATATATATCTAATTTATGTATATATGTGTATATATCTATCTATATATATATATAGATAGATATATACACTGTATATATATATGTATATATATATATATATATATATATATATATATATATATATATATATATATATATATATATATCATTCCTCTGGTGTTACAACAACTTATCTGTTGTGTTTTTATGTATGTCTGTGTTTTTGTACTTATTTCTGTTTATTTTTAATATGGACCTGCGTCTGGAATAAAGTTGATCAATTATCTCACGTTACACTAGTGCGCTAGTGCAGCCGCGGTCGTTTAACAACACTGTACCACACAGTTATGGTGCTATTGCGAAAAGAAACACAGTCCAGCTCTAAAGTGACGCCGCCGCTGCCCGTGTGTCCCCCGTCGCAGGTTCTTCATGGAGCTGAACAACCGCATCTTCCAGACGCTGTCCGATGTGGCCGGCAGCGTGGACCCCACCCTCACCGCCGACCACGTGAGGGCCATGGGGCTGGACCCCCAGGGCGACCGCTCCTTCCTGGTGGACCTGCTGGAGGTGTACGGCGTGGACGTCACGCTGGTCATAGACAGTCCCTGCTGCACCTGAGGGGGGAATGGAGGGATTGGAGGGAGATGGACGGAGGGAAGGTTGGATGGAGGGAGGATGGATGGACGTACGTGCCTTCAAGGCCCACTGGACACTCGACACTGAAGACACTGCCTCCACACGTGGACTTCCACATCCGTTGCCTGCTGATTCTGTTTTTTTCCGACCCCCTCAGTGTGTCACGGACTAACCAGCGAGGACGTGCGCGTCTCCAGCCCGCGTGGATGGATGGATGGATGGATGACGAGGACACTCTTTTTTGCGCGGGCCTGTCGCACAGAACATTGGCGTCCGGCGGCCGCTCAAAAACCTTATGGCTTTTTGTACCATTTTTATTTTCTCCTTTCGTTTGTGCGTTTTTTGTTTGACTCTAATTCCGAACCCACGTAGCCACGACTGAAACACTGGATTCATCGTCACCCTTGCGGCGCCACTCCGGCGTCCGTTCTCTGGTTCATCTACATTCCACTGTAAATGTGCAGGCAAATACGTTTCACTAGACGTCTCAGTTCTCATCGCGTGCGACGCGGAGGGCCAGGAGGGGATTTTTAAAAGAAAATCATTTCCCCATTTTCCCCAGCGTTATACACTGTGTGTGGTTTCAGTAACTGAATTAATCTTTTTTTTATTTTTTATTTTTTTAAAGGAAGCAATAGGTGTAAAGTTCGCGGCCGTTTTCACACATCCGCTTCGACGGAAAGCTTTTCTCTCCTGGCTGAATGTGAGCTTCAGCGTTGAAATGCTTGTTGATAAAATGTGAAGAGGAGGAGAAAAGCTGTCATAAAAAAAAAAAAAGGAAAAAAAAATCACTGCTCAGCATCACTTAATATCTGACACTGTGTCGGAGTTGCGTCACCGTCGCTTCGTGCTTCTCGTGCCGGGATGTGCGGCTCCCGAACGCGACGCAGACCTAATGCGAATGCCGCACTGTGTTTACCACTGGACTGTTTCCTGACACACACGACTGTATCTCTTCTTTTTCCTCGATGATGCCGCTGATGACAGAACCAGCATCAATTGAAGTCTGTCTCTGAGCGTATGTTTGTTTCTTGTTCGTTTCAACATTCTCTTACGTTTGGACCCGAACCAGACGCTGGTTCTATCAGCTCGTGTGTCTTCTGCGCTCTTGTTGGGTGGCGGAGGGAGCGCCCCCCGATGGAAGCCGCGCGTCCTTTGCCGGTTGATTGGCTTCAAAGGGATCCTCTCCACTGGCCTGCGCTGGCGACAAAGATCTCTTTGTGGTGTCTTTATACTGCAAGGACTGGGCTCAAGCTTTAACCCCCCCCCCCTCACTCACCCCTCCTCCCTTTGACAGGCTGTTCCAAACCGACTGTTTTTCCCCTCTTCTTTTCATCGCAGTCCCATTGAGGGGAACCCGGACCTCCACATGAGCCAGCTGAATATTCCAAATTTCCCCCTTGGCAGACTAGTCCGCCCCATTTCTTATGTCACCAGCCAGTGAGAACTTTTCTTCTCTTTGCTGAAATGATCCAAAACATTTTCTTTTCTTACATTTCAGGGTTCAATAATTTCAAGCCTGGTTGCAAAATGCTTTTTTGATATTGTTTGACAAAGACCACAACAGCTCTGGTTTGTTTAATGAAATAAAGGCGAAGGGCATTGAGCTTTGTTTTTGTTTTTTTCTCTTTTTTTTAATGGGGCCTTAAGAAAATGCGATATTCTCAATGAGACTGCGGCAAAGCAGCCGACACGCCTCCTGGCGCGTCTACGGTACTTGCCGAAAGATTTGACATTTGCGCTCTCCGCCGTCTCGACTGAACCCACTGAGACCTTCTGCTTTTCAGGTGTTTGTTCGATGTTGACGAGAATGTACACAGCACTCAACACGCACACGCACACACACTCTCTACTGTATAAAAATGCCTTCCTTGTGGGGCTGTTCACCGACGTGTACCAGCATCACACTGTTTGTACAGCGTTCCGTGCTGCTGAATGTCAGTGGCAGCAGACGCGTCTCCCTCTCGATTGTAAATGTGAATCGTCGGCGTTCACACCAGTAACAAGTCGACACCTTCTACTAATGTGAAGTGCTTGGATGTCTGTATGTGTACACAAGAACTCAAAAGCATGAACAACTGTTAAGTTTACACTGTACTGCCACTGTAAAACAATAAAACATGGATACAGATAAAACCTGGCATTGTCTGTCTGCAGAATCACATTTTCCGTCCTTTTTTAAAAAAAAAAAAAAAAAGCTTGTTGGGATGACTGCCATCCAAAAAAAGGTCACAGCTGTTTTTAAATTATATTAGCAAAAGCAGTAACTCTATAAATAATATAAAATATAATCTATTTTATTTGATTTATTTGTTTATTTCGAACAAGTATATAAAAATAAAGATCAGAATTTAAAAAAAAAACATACAAAAACATTTATACTGTTCGAAAAGGGAATGGGAAAAAGTATAAACTTAGGGAATGGGAAGAAGAACATATACATACTGCATATATATTTTCAGTGTAAAACCACTTTCATAATATTATCAAAATGTGTTAAAAAAAACCCTGAATAATTCTTTCCAGTTGCATTTATGGCATTTATTAGTATTTTAGCCCATAAATAAGGACTCTAAGATGTCAATTTACTTTACTTATGTCTTAATACATTATAACACCATTGTCTGTATTTTAATGTGTCCCTGACATTCAAAGAAACTCACAAGTCAGGCAATCAAACACATTCACGTTACAGCATCGAACCAGACGCTGTCAACCGCACTTACCTTGTTAAATTTCTTTGGGCAAAAATGAACCTGGCCTTTATATTTTCCTAAACAACCAGATACGACAAGAGTCCCACCATGCAGCCTCTCACTTAATCCTGCAGATTTGCTGTCTACGCCATCTGTCAGATCAGACCCAGGCTCACTGGGGACTCTGCCAAACTCCTGGGCCCTGAATTTGGATCATCTGCAACTCATCTAAAATGCAGCAGCATCCTTATGCTCTTGAATACTTTGTGTTTTTACATTTACACTACCTTGAGACCCTGCGATGAACTGGCAACTTGTCCAGGGTGTACCCTGCCTTCGCCCTAAGACAGCTGAGATAGGCTCCAGCAGACCCCCGTGACTCTCAATTGGAATAAGCGGGCATAGAAGATGAATGAATGAATGATACCTTGAGACCAGGTACTTTTCGCCAGGCCCTGCAACTGCTGGATGTTTCTAAATCTTACTGGAATGAAGACACTTGGTGCAACAAACTTGAAACTGACTTTGTTTAATTGACCGATATGTAATGCGATGGAGACAGTAAACCATTCAGTGAGTGAACAGTAAGTCTTTTTATAAGACGATAAATGCAGTAGCTTTAAGTAACAAAGCCGTGGTCATTTTACACATTGTACATCATTAAATACTTTCAGGCCTAATAGAACGTTCAGATGATGTTAAGTATAGAAATACCATTATTTCTCTCTTTTTTCCGACTACATGGTGACACATTTGTGTTTCTCCAGACTTTGCGCTTTCTCTTCTCGTCTACTTTAATGTCTGTTCTGCGTCTCTGTGAGGAGCTGCTCCCTCCGCTCTGCGCTGATGAAGAAACGTAGTTTCCGTGGCAACAGTCTAACCTCCACAGGCATGGCCTCATACTCTTCGTTGTCTATGTTGTAGAAGCTGGTGGCACCCTGCGGAGACAAGAGAAAGTGTTCAGACATTTAGCTGTAGGTTCTGGAATGTGCGCTGCTTAAAATGAGGGGGAAGTGAAATTCTGCGGCGCTTTTACCTCAGGCAGATGCAGCTGACAAGCACTGGCTTCCAGTTTTGTGGAGTTTTTCGTGAATGCAGAGGGGTCCTTCTCTTTTACATTTCTGCAGTAAAAATATAAATGAATATTACGGAAATGCAAATTATCGATTAATTCATTAATCGTTAGTTGGTTGACCTTGTCGATCGATTAATTGATAAGCGGCGATTTTTCCTGACAACCTAAATTTCATATTGAAAAATGTGTAAGGAACACATTATTTGACCCTTAAATAATGTTGAGGGTCCCATGTGACCCATTATTACATTAGAGAACAATACAAACACCCTAAACATTAATCCTCTGACTTAAAGTTTAATTCTAATGGGTCACATTTCAACTTTTTTTTGTAAAAAAGTTGTTTAAAAGTAACTTGATCTAGACATATTATGACCATCGCAGTATCTAGGTGAATTGGTCTTTCCTGCCACTATTCTGTTATAATGATATTAACTACCCGTGTAAAAAATGTTCAATTAATTCCAACTAATTCAATTTAATCGATTACATTTTTAATTGACAATAAATTGATAATCGATTAATTGTTAACATCCCTAATGAATACACATGCCTATTTTTTCTGAGTTGCTTAAACAGCAATTTTGATACAACATAAAGTCTTCTTAACAGTATATGCTGCTTGCTAATATAACAAAACTAACCCGACAGTGATGAATTCGCCCACTGTGAAGTCGTTTGGTTCAGCGCATATCATCAGGGAGTCGTCTGTGCGCTGCAAAAGAGAAAACAGAAATTCAAAAATACAGATTGTGATGTAATGAAAGTTGGTGAATGGCTTTAAGAATTCAATTATTCAAGGACTAACCCGTTCAATAGGATTTTTGTTGTGCGTTTGAATATAAAGCTCCAGAGTGGAAAGCTGCTGCTGCTGCCACTGCTCTGGCTCTTCCACCGGAAGAGGAGGAGGCGCTGCATAAACACACACACACACATGCAACCCAAATTAAAATTGAAACTGTTTTACTTTTGCATTCAGATTATGTGATCACGCACATACTACCTTCAACAGGAGGGTTCCAGTAGTTCTTAAGTCTGCGGGCGATGCGATTCAGCAGGCTTGGTCTGGGTTTTTTTTGAGGTGGAAGGTCAGGAGGTCGAAGTGTCGGGGCCAAGTAGGATATCGAGACGTCCCGGACCAAAGGCCACTCCTGAATGATGTGGAACATTAAGAGATTGGAGGTGACAGGAAACAACAGTAACTGACCGAATACCATCTATTGCTTTTTAAAAAGGCAAAATAGCATTAAAAACGTTCTCTTACATGAAGAGTGCTGATCCAATGTGCTGCATATTTCTTCAGTGGTCCAAAATACCAATATCTATGAGACAATTGCACATATTAATATTTTTAACAGCCTTACGCAGGATGGTTATGCAACTCACAAACAGTGTTGTCTTACTTGCTTATTGTTGCAGCCGCATCTCTGAATGCACCCCAACGGAGTCCCATTAGAGCAAACACAGGCTGTTCTTTTTCACTCTAGAAACAATCAGAAATAAAACAGCGTATCATGGCACAGCAAAGTTTGATAATTGTACAACAATTTTAAGCCACTGTGATAACGACAATATCAGACAGACAAGAGGATAGTTCAGACAGTGTCTTACTTTGATTTGCAGCACATCCAGTGGTACCATTTCTCCTCTCAGAATGGACAGAGTTGCTGATGTGATGACTCTGTTGAGGATGTTGGACATACATTATTACTGGATTGTGTGGTGGCCTTTAATGTGATGCTTCTGGTGATACTTACTCGACTTTATTGTCACTCGAAAGGTTAAGACTTGGACTCAGTGAATTGTTAGAGCCCAGCGGAATGAATCCAATCGGTATGTTGCTGACTTTTTCCTGCAGTCATAAATCATCCATCAATCATCTTGTATTTCTTTGCACTTTGCAAAACCCATCAACCATGTGTCACATACTTGATCTGGCCTTCGCAGTAGACCTGTGACGACTTCCTGCACGGTCCCGTCCCCTCCAGCCACAATCAGCATGTCTGTCTGCTCCATTAGCTCCATCAGTTTCTTAGCTTGGCCTTCATAGTCTGTCTGAAGAGGAATAATCAACCACACTGTCGCATGTCTGGATCATCAATTGAAATATTTATGAATTTGACCGGAGGAAAACATATACAAACCTTTACGACTTTAACCTCAACACCAGCAAGATGTAAAATAGGTGCAGCATTCTTTTCAAAAAGGGCATTTGCTTTGCTGAAAAAACAAAGGTTAACCATGTTGAATGAATTGAGATGTCACGGTGGAAGCAGATGTTCAGTGATTTAGAATTCTTACCCGTTGCAAGCTGCTGGGTTTAATATCACCGTGGCCTTCCTTAGTTGTTCCTGTGGTGCTATTTGTTGACGCCCAAATTCCTAAGACATATTGATGGGTATTAGAACTGAAGGTCATCTGAAGGACTATTTTAATTAAGATCATAACGGGGAGAGACAACTTAGATGCAAAAAGTCAATAATGTCTTACCCGGGCCAGAATACAAGCCTCTCTCCGTAGGACATTATCACTGATAACACACAAGAGAGTAAGTGTAAGACATATAAAAATCATGTATACTCATATCTTCTTAAAAATGCTGTTCTACTCACCAATGTTTACCATAGAGCCAGTAGCTTCCGTATGATAGGACACAGACAGCAACTGTGGACTTCTTCCAATGATTCCGCAATGTTCGGAACACTTTGACAACCCGGGCCATGATTTGGATGAAAAAAACCACGAAACTTCTTGCAATGAGCCGATTTACGTTCAAATAGGTTGGTTAAAAATTACGTGCAAGGAATTCTCATCTCAGCGGTCAACGAGCCAAGGCAATTTGGCTAGCGTGTGTATGTCAGTGCAGCATCTAAATCATACCGAACCCAAACAATCGTTTGCGGAACCTTTGTTCATTGTATTTCACATATGAGGGTGGAGCTCAAGAAATAATTACCACAGTTGTTATGGAATCTCAAATAAATCATAATAATTTATAATAACTCAGTTTATGTTAGAACTCAAAATATTTGAACATGTTATTCTTAATAGTCTTATTTTATCAACTACACTTCCCAGCAACAGCAATAGCACTTTTGGAACGAAGACCTCGCCTGAATAAATTGCGCTCTATATAAATTGCGCTCTATAAACGCATTAATTATCCATAACACCCAGTGAATTGAAAGGCATGCCGGTAAAAACGGAACAAATGAAAATTCTGGAATTGAAATTTAATGAAACATTATGATAATATAAATTTTCCTTTTTTTATTTTACACCGGCAAAATCAGAGACGCTTCTCCTCCAGTATATCCAACGCATCATGGCGGCGCAGATGGCGGTAAATTCAGGTGTGTATTTCATTTAAATGAATTCTCATTTTTTGAAATGTACTCGTTTCTTTCCTTGGCAGTAGTTTTTGATATGAAAGTCCCAAACGCATACCCCTTGTCAGCTTAAGTTAGTTTTGTATCATAATGAACACATGGTGATGGATCGTGCAGTAGCTGTCTCCAGCTGCTAGGCTAACTTACTCTAAGCTAACATGAAAGTATTACGAACTTAATGTACGTCTACTTAGAATGCACCACTTTTACGTGTTGGGGGAAAAAACGTATGTACAATGTTCATTAATTACAATACAAACCCCGAATTGGAAACAAACACAACATAGATATCAGATGCATTTGCCGCACCACGCTGCAAGTTAAGTTATTCTCACGTTAATATTATTTACGTAGACGTCAAGTCATCATGTGTTTATGTTTATGTCGAAGTTAAATATTTGACATTGGTGAGTCCTAGCTGAGAGCATTGCGAACACAAACTGTCGTTTCCAAGAGCTTTCGAATGAATTAAAACGCGTTTGTTTTTGTTTTTAAATATCACCTATTATTTGTTTAGCGTCAGACACCGCTGTTTCAATGGCTGTTATATACGTACTTCATTTATTTTCATAAAATTGGTCTAAAAGCATTGACAAATAATTTCAGAACAGGAGAACATTTTGGGAAAATCAGAGCTTTATTAGTAGAAATAACTTCTGTGAATGCGTAATACTAAAAAACAATATTCCCAATCAGGAGCCAGTCTGTGGGGGCCGCTGAAGGAGTTGTGGGACACAGTGGATGGGGCAGTGTTGAAGAAACAGCCAGAGAGCATCCATCTCCTCGACCTGCAGCTGAAGAAACACAAAGCACACTTCCTGTCGCTCTTCAAGAACCCGGTAGGATTTTGCTGTTTTTGTGGTTTTGTATACCGTCAGCTACAGTACTTTTTGTATATGCTGTAGTCATAATGAATTCTTTGTCCATATTTCAGCCAAAGAGCGCTGAGCAGAGAGAGAAGGTGCGCAAAGCCAGCACAGAAGGAATCGCCATCCAAGGTCAGCAAGGGTCTCGTCTCCTCCCAGAGCAGCTCCTGAAGGAGGCCTTCATACTCAGTGATTTATTTGATATTGGAGAGTTGGCGGCTTTGGAGCTTCTCTTGGCAGGTAAAGTGGATTTGACTTGCCTTTTGTTCAATAATATGCCGTTTTTTTGTTTTGATAATGATCTTATTTAGCGTTCCTCTGATTTTCTTTTGATGTTTCCAGGTGAACAACAGCAGCCCCACTTTCCAGGACTGACACGAGGCTTGGTTGCTGTGCTTCTCTACTGGGATGGAAAGCTGTGCGTGGCCAACTCTTTGCGCACACTCATTCAGTCTCGTCATGGCAAGACATTTACCCTGGACTTGAGGTAACACTGCCCTAAAATTGCTCTTGCTCGGTTTTATATTTTGCTCATTATTGATATGTAAAATGCTGAATCAGTTTGTTTTTAATACAAATTAACGGACATTTGTCATATTTGTCTTAGCATCTTGAAATCAGTGTCTGAAACATGAATTATCTTCCACTGTACAATGTATTTTTTGTTTAATTTTTCAGTGTGACAGAAATGAAATATCTTTAGACTTTTCTTCTAGATAGTTTTTTCTGTTGGCAATGTCGAAATAATTTTTTTTTGATAAATTGTGTCCTATCCTGGACTATAAACATTGTCATACTGGACTTTTGTGCAGCTATTCTGTTTAGTTTCTGTAACAGTTTTGTTTTTTGTTTCCTCGTTCAGTGAAGAGCTGGTGGCGTTGACGACACGTTTTACAGACGAACTGATAAATCAGGGTCTCACCAAGCGCATCCTAACGCTGGTGTCGGAAATCAATGTGACCCGTGAGTTTGAACGTCTGCAGAAGGAACGCGGCCTGGGCAATGAAAAGCACAGGAAAGAGGTATGAGTGGATCCTGTCCTCATTATAAAACCACAATTAACTTTTTTTTTTTTTTTTTAACATCATGCCTATATGAAGACAATACATTTGGTGAATGCCTCTTGCTGCAGGTTTCTGACCTGATCAAAGAATCCAGACAGGCGCTGGCTGACAGCCTGTTTTCATGGACCTGCCAGTCACCTTTGAACAAAGACGACACCTTGGCTCTTATTGGTCACCTGGAGACGGTCTCTGCTCAAGCTGACGGCTCACTGGACAGCGTGAACCTCTCTCTGGTTATGGCACTGCTTTACTGCTTGGATCTCAGCTTCATAGAACAGGGCACAGAGGATAGAGAAGGTGAGAATGCGCAGACTAATTTCCAACGTGCTTGAAAGCGCTGTTCATTTTTGCTCGGTCCTAATGTGCTGCCTCTGCGTCCGTGAAGATCTTATTCAGGTCCTGCCGCTGCTGACGGAGAGACAGTACGTGTCTGCGGTGCACAGTCGTCTGATGGACAGCCAGCCATGGAAGCTCCCCGGCCTGCAGGCTCTGTTTCGACTGGAATGGGCTTTATCTCTGAGGGTCCTCTCTCAGCTACCACAAGGACTGGGTGAGATTAAAGTCCACATGTTGAAATGAATCCTGCGAGGCAGTGGCAGTTTGAATGCAGTTAGTTTGTTTTGCAGCTCTGGTTGAATTCACCGAGGTGGACGAAGCGCTGGCCGACCAAGCCCTCTTGGGAAACGTCTTCCTGTTCATGAAAGAGGGCATCCTGGGATGCGAGACTTTCGGCCAGGAAGAGTTTTACATCCGACGCCTTCACTCGCTCATCACAGACTTCCTGGCACTCATGCCCATGAAGGTGAGACAGGAGAGTGTTGACGGGGAGGAAAAGTCGTACTTTTCCATGCACGGATGAAGTCACGAGAGAAGCATCCACTTTTTGTCGTGTTTGCAGGTGAAACAGTTGCGCAACCGCGCTGATGAGGACGCCCGGCTTGTTCACATGTCGCTGCAGATGGATGGCGAGGCCCCATCATCCCTACGCAAGGACTTAGAGCACCTTATGATTCTAGTAAGTTTTTTTTTGGGGGGGGGATAAAAAACGGACAAAAAAAATAAACTAAAACTGATTCTTGTAAGTTTTATACATTTACACTACTTGAACTGACATCGCCTACCAGCTAAATTTCAAAATGACAATGTTGATCACCACTTTTTTTTTTTCCAGATCGGAGAGTTTTACAATAAGGATTTCTTCGGGCTTGAGCTGGCGCTAGAGTTCTGGTGTCCCACAGAGTCTCTGCATCACACGTCCCTGCAGGGATCCTATCTTGGAATGGCACTGCAACGGCCTCCACATAAGCAGGTAGAAACTGTGTTTTTGATAATATAAGACCAGACCAGGCCAGACGATTCATTTTTTTCCCCCTCATAGACTGAATAAAAAGGCGAAAGTGGGGAGGATGTTTTACTTTTTATCCCGGTTGATGCCTTCAAACAGGTTGTTCTGTCCAAGTTTGTGCGTCAGATGGGAGACCTGCTGCCCTCCACCCTCTACATCTCCTATCTCCGCATGTTGAAAGGCCTCGCTAACGGTCCTCAGTGTGCCCACTACTGCTTCAGCCTGCTCAAAACCAACGGAGCCACACACAGTAAGTAAAGTTTTATAGTCTGACATCTATTTAAATCTCTCATTTTCTTTTTTGGGCCTTTTTGGGTGGGAGAGTCTCTCACAACTATTGTGGCTGTTGAGAAAACTAAAAAAAAAAAATCTGCAATGACTTCCTCTTCTTCTTCTATTGACTAACTTATAGCTCATATGATGCATATATTTGCAGGTGATAACATCCAGGGAGTGTCGGGCAACCCGGTGTCTTGGGAGCATTTCTTCCACTCACTCATGCTGTACCACGAGAACCTGCGACGAGACATCCCAAACCCAGACGCCACGCAGTACCGCCACCCACCCATGAGAGGCATCACCCAAAGAGAGCTGGAGGGACTCACATCGTTTCTGCAGTTGCTCACCACCATCATCACATGGGTAGGTGATGCCACTATATAGGCATTTTTTTCTTGTAAGGTCAAGATGTATTTACAGTAACTAAACAGTGGCTTGTACCTGAGAGAAGCTGATAAATTCACCTTTCTGTGTGATCTTTTTTCCTCCTTTTTCTTTGTCTAAGAGTGAAAATGCGCGCCTGGCGTTGTGTGAACACCCGCAGTGGACGCCGGTTGTGGTGATGCTGGGGTTGCTGCAGTGCAGCATTCCTCCCGTCCTGAAGGCTGAAATCCTCCACTGTTTGGCAGCGTTTGGGAAATCACCAGAGATCGCTGCTTCGCTCTGGCAGTCGCTGGAATACACACAGGTTAGCTATGGCTCTATCTATGGCTAGAAACAAATTATTTTTTCTCTTAAAAGTTATTTTCCAAAACTGCAGAGTTTGATTTAAACACTGGAAAGAATACGTTGATAAAGAGAAAGAAAAGCACTGCTAACATCAAGGTATTTTGATTCATGGGCCTGTTTTTGTCACATTACACACATTGATAATACACATAAGCCACTGCATTTTATTAAACTGAATAATAAATGTGGTCTTTGGTCGGTCTTTATATTTAAGACTGAACTCATTTGATGTCATCACATTGTGCTGCTCTGCTGTGTTGTTATTAATTTCCAGTAAATTTAAGCATGTCAATGTTCTTTCGTTGTACTAACAGATCCTTCAGACAGTGCGGGCCCCAGGACAGAGGCAAGCAGCTGGAATCGAGGTTGGTCAATATGGAACGAGACTTTCAACCACCGGTCCCACTTTAACCCACTTTTTTGTCATTGTCATTTTCATTGAAACTGAACAAAAAAAAGACTCTTTTTAGAAACCTGCAACATTTTGTATCTTGTTTGTTTAAGAGTAATATCAGATTGAAGAGTTAGGAAGGAAGATAGTGGTTTATATTTAAATGTATTCTTGTGTTTGAATGTTGATGGTCTACAGAACAACAGGTAACCAAGCCGATATTATTTTGCCGCTGTAGGTGGAGCTGAACGAGATTGAATCGAGCTGCGAAGAATACCCGCTGACTCGCAGCTTCTGCCACCTGATCAGCACTTTGGTCGAGAGCAGCCTGCCTGTTAATTTGGGGGCGGGGCTGCGCGTCCCTGGATTCCAGCCCTACCTGAACTTCTTGCGGGACTCTGTGTTCCTGCCCTTCCCCACCAGAGCGTACCGCCGTCCTGCAGAGAAGGTGCCGAGTGTTTGGAGTGTTTGCTTGAAATAATGTCCAGAAGCATCCAAGTTATATTAATTTGTGATTCTCCCCCCCGCACCCCTATAAAAATTTGTGTTGACCCAGTGGGAAGTTGCAGACGCTGTCCTGGAAGTATTCCACAAACTGCTGCGGGACTACGAGCCCCAGCCGTCCGACTTTGTCCAGGAGGTGGTGGAGCTTCAGGGCGAGCAGATCGCAGCTCACAAGCCCCCCGGACACAGCATCATGTTCCACCTGCTCAACGACTCGCCCACGCTGACGCTCTGCCTCAGCCTGCTGGAGGAGGGCGTCCGCCAGCTGGACACCTACACGGCCTTCCCTGGTGAGGGCGCGTATGTTCCTCAGGCCGGTGTGCGCTATCCATGGGCCTTTTATTCTGACGCCACCCTCTGCTTCTCCTCCTCTTACCTTCCTCTGCAGGCAAGAAGCACCTGGAGTCGGCCGTGCTGCACTGTCTGTGTCTGCTGGACTTGACCCTGCAGAAGGAGGTGATGTTCATGGACCTGCTCAGGGAGAGCCAGGCCTCTATGTTGGTGTCCCCGCTGGAACAGCTCCTCCAGGGCGTCAATCCACAAACCAGGAGAGCCGATCACATTGTAAACATAGCCAGGTATTAGCCGCTAGCTTCAGTAAGGTGTTGTGCATTCTTTCGCCTCTCTACTGCTTATCCTGTCATGCCTTTTTTCTTCCTGAGCAGCGTCACACATCCTTATGATTTTCTTTTTTGTCCCTCTCAGGTATTTGTACCACAGCAGCTCCAACCCAGACGCTGCCTTCCAGAGTGCCAAGATCCTGCGTCGCATCGCCAACCACCCCAATATCCACGGCAGACTGGTGGGCGATTTCACTCATGACCAGGTAATAAAGTCAAGAATTAATAGAAATACAGTTGCAGACATGTTACGTACTTGATTAGCTTGATTAGCATTGTGCATTTGCACTGGAGACTTTAGCTTCTGTTCTCATCTCCGTCCTTCAGGCTGTGAGCGACAAGCTGATGGCCGGCTTTGTGGAGTGTTTGGACAATGAAGAGGCAGAGGAGGGAATGGACAAAGAAGAAGGTAAGAGCAAAAACTAGTGTCTAAAAATTATTAAAGCCAATGCTGTTTCCACTAAATAGCATTCTCACACATTCTTTTTCTAACTGACCAAAACGTTCAGACGCCGAATCACAGAAGAAGGTGGCGAGGATCCGCCATGAAACCCAGATCCACATCCTCAACCTTCTCATCACTTCCCTGGAGCTGAAGCCGCCCAACCTGGCGCTGTACCTCCTGGGCTACGAAGTGAAGAAGCCTGTGTCCTCCACCAACCTGCAGGACCCAGGTGACACCCCGGCTGAGGGCCGATGGCTGACAGCCACCGTCGCAGAACCAAATACTCTCATTGTGGCTTGGATCGCCGTGCTGTTGGACTGACTGTGATTGGCTGTGTTGCAGGTGTGTTGGGCTGTCCGCGGAGCTGCCTGCACGCAATCCTGAGTCTGCTGCAGAAAGGCACCGAAAGACGATCGGGACCCGTCATCACACAGCAGGCCCCACACCTGGCCGAGCTCTGCTACCAGGTGCGCATCGCTGTTCCGGGATCAACTCTCTCCATTTATTCCCAGTATTTGAGTGTCTTTTTTTTTTTTGGCTTCCTCTCTCAGGTGATCTACCAGCTGTGCGCCTGCCCAGACACATCAGGACCCACCATGCGCTATTTAAGGACCAGCCAGGACTTCCTCTTTTCCCACCTGCAGCACTTACCTTTCAACCTGCCTGGTGAGAATTTAAGGGAAGTGGGGGACGGGGTTTCACACTGGACTATTTGGTACTGTTTAATAGATGTGGATTATAACAAACTAACCGAGATCCCTTTTTCAAAGTCTGCGGAGAACAAACTCTGGTTCTTGTTTAGCCGCATTCAGACTGCCAGCCAAAATCTGATTTTGAAACCAGATTGAAACCGGATGGCTCTCTTGTAGTCTGAACAGTCACAAATCGCATGAAATCCGATTTTTGCAAAACGGATTGAAACCACATTCGGGAGGTAGTTTCAAATCACAACAGCCCCAGAGCCAGATCCCATTTGGACACTTACTAAAAAACAGTGTGGACAGTCAGCCCTAAAAATCGGATTTGAGAGGGAATCTGATTTGAATCAGATTCGCCTGCAGTCTGAACGCAGCCTCTGTGGCGTCATCCGTCACTGTGGTCCTAAGTCCTTTGTTCTGCTCTCGCCAGGTAATCAGATGGCCGCCCTCACCCAGATGTCTTGGCTTATGAAGACGGCTGCCATCGAGCTGAGAGTGACCTCACTCAACCGGCAGCGTTCGCACACGCAGCGGCTCGTCAGCCTCCTGCTGGACGACCAGCCGCACGCTCAACACACTGGTACACACAGGCCTGAGCCCTTTGTCATTGTTGACTGAAGTCTAAAGAAATGTCTTTAAAATCTTGTCAGAAACAATCATTATGCAGGCAGATGAGTGTTGAATTTTTCTGGTTGCAGCTGATGGTGAATCAGGCATGGAAGAAGAAACCAGATCGGTCAGTGGCTTCCTGCATTTTGACACAGTCTCTAAAGGTTAGTACCAAATCAGCTATTGCTAAGTGAATGCCACACCAGCGCTGTTGAGCTCTCATCTGAAGGTTTCAGTCATATTTCATGACTCGCCTCCCTTTGTCGGACTCTGTGTTGGTTGTGCCACAGTGCGCAGGAAGTTGCTGAGCGTGCTCGACAGCATCGACTTCAGCCAGGACATGCCCGAGCTGCTGCAGCTGGACTTCTTCGAGCGCACGCAGATAGAGCAAGTCATCACCAACTGTGAGCACGTCAACGAGCAAGGACACACCGTGTGCAATGTTAAGGTGAGCTCCCAAACTTTGCCCTTTCCGTAGTGGTTTTTGTGCTTATTGATTATTAATTGGCTGTTTTGTTCGCAGTTATTGCACCGAGTGCTGGTTGCCGAGGTGAATGCGCTCCAGGGAATGGCAGCCATCGGGCAGAGGCCGCTGTTAATGGAGGTGGGTAACCACGATTGAACATCATGGTTGTATCTGTTTGAAATGTGTTCTTTTCATTGTCCTTTTTTTTTGTTTGTTTGTTTGTTTTTTTAAATCCACACTCATGTTGAATTTCCAGGAGGTGAACTCCATCCTACAGCAGGTGGTGGAGCGCAATCGCGTGCGTCGCAGTTTGAGTGCCAAGCGAAATGCGCTGCAGTCGTGGAGGAGCCTGGTGGAGACGCTGCTGACCACCTGCCCCGCTGACCTCATCCCCGCTGAAGACCGGCAGCTCATCATCCGAGACCTGCTCTTGGACCTGCACGACAAGGTCAGTGTGGTGTTAACAGTAGAGTAGCATTATAAGGCCTGTTTGATGTAAAGAGTAGAGTCGTCAATTGGCAAAGTTTCTGGAATTTTGGAAAGTTTGATTATTGCAGTTAAAGGTCCAGTCTGTAGTATTTGGCTTGATTTATGATTTTTATTTTGGTAAAAGCTTTATGTACTGCCCATAAATACATTAATACATAAAAGTAATTTGGTTTTCCTACACCTGGAATGGTTTATCACACACACACACACACACACGCACACACACGCACACACACACACACACACACACACACACACACACACACACAGGAAGGGTCTTGCTCCCAGTTAGTTGCCATCTTGCATCACCATATTTCTAAGGAAGCCTGGTGTGGACAATCCAGCCCGCCTGACAGTGTTTCATAATTACCGTGAAAACTCGCGTCTCCAAATAAGAAGCTGTTGGACGAGGGATCTGGGTTTGGGTGCGCAGGCTAACGTAGCTCACCAGCAAGCTCAGTAGGGGGGAGGGAGAGCAAAAGACGCTGCAATCTAAAATGCGACCACTTGATGTCGCCGTTTCTTCTTCAAAATCTCCATATCCAGATATTACACACTTAACCTTCAATGTACTGAATAGATGCCAAGGGAAAGCTGCAGAGACGCTGCACTTCTAAATGTTGCCGCTGCGGATGCTGATTCCTTCCAGGTGTTGTCTGACGACACGGCAGGAGAACTGATGTCCACCGTCGCCGGGGCGGTCTTCACTCTGACAGCCCACCTCAGCCAGTCCATTCTGTCCGAGCAGCAGCAGGGGGTGGGCTTGGAAGCGTCCTCTGGCTTTGCCTCCATCGCCAACTCGGCCCTGCATCTCATCCTGCGCAAGCTGCTGGACTTCATCCTCTGCACTGGTTGGTGACGAGTTTCAAATCCCACTTTCACCCACTGCACTGGACGTTTGTCTCCCCGTTAAACTCGTCTTCACATTTAAAGGAGGCGGATACCAGCGTTTGCGCGCCAACCTGTACGGCTCCCTCCTGTACTACCTACAGATTGCCCAGAAACCTGAAGAGCCGGACACGCTGCAGTCAGGTGCAACACGCAAACACAGGCTCAGAAAGTCAACAATCCACTGTATGGTTGTTTAGATTGCTGGCAGCTCATCATCTAAACACCTGTCGTGGTATTTTTTTGTAGCAGGGAAAGCCATGTGGGAGCGACTCACAGCCCCTGAAGATGGCTTCTCCAAACTGCAGAGGGAGAATCTTGCCATAATTGAGAGCTACGGCAAGGCTCTCATGGAGGTGGTGTGTCGGGATGCCTGCGATGGCCACAAAATTAGCCGGGTAAGAGACACGCTAGTTTAGTTTTATTATTATTTTATGTTTTCTACAGTTACTAGGGATGCACCAATACAAGTATCGTAGGGTTGAGTCCTCTACTCGTACTCATAAAAAATACATGCAGATACTATGACGGTAAATGCGGTGGATCCGGTTTATTTTCATCGTACACAATGTGCTGGATTTAGTTTTTCTACGTGCTGGATTTTCCTGTCAGACGTCACCGTGACGCATCGGCTTCAACGCCGTTCAGTTCGGCTGTCAAATAATAAAGCAGATTTCACTTTAAATTTGAAACTATTCCTATAATGTGTACTGGCCTTATTATATACTCGGTATCGGTACTTGTACTTTACACATTCTGTAAAAAAGTGCTATAGGTGCATCCCTAAGAATAGCTGGCAAAATAATCACCCTGGTCTTCCTCATTCTCTCCCCCGAACCCTCCGCTGTCAGATGCTGGCGATGGCCGTGCTGGACCGGATCCTCTCCATCAACCGTCAGAACCAGTGGCTGGTTTACATCTGCAACAGTGGCTACCTGCGCACCCTGGTGGAGAGCCTGAGGCAGGACGACGCGGAGCTGCAGAGTCTGCTCAGCCCTCAGCCGCCGCTCCTCAAGCCCCTCTACATCTACGAGAGCAAGATGGTGAGACCAGCGCTCAGGCAGAGGAACTCACAGTCCTCCCTTCATTGTCCTGCCACTTATTGGAATATGTCAATGACTCTGCGAGGGTTTTTTTTTTTTTCCTCCCCCTTCCTCAGGCTCTGCTGACCCGTGTGGCGAAGATGGACGAGGGAGCCGTGGAGCTGCTGCGCTGCGGCCTGGTGGCCCAGCTGATCGAGTGCCAGGTGTTCGACATGATTCCCGACAGTGACGCGCACAGGTACGGCTGCAGGAGAGGAGGCAGTGGGGGATCACACTGATAACACTGTGTGACATAATGTTTTTCCATTTTTATTTCGTTTGTTGAGTTAAAACACAACAATTAGACAGACAGACATCTTTACAACTATCTACACTGCAGATAGATACCGAAGACATCAAATACATGAGCAAGATATATGTAATTATGCAGCAAAGAAAAGCATGAAAAATATGCTCTTTATGAAAGGTGGCTATTTTGAAGGATTTAAATATAAATTGTTTTTCAGTTATTTTTCACTTTTATTGTTTCCTACATAAACACATCGTTGCTGCCTTCAGTGAGAAACTGCAATGTCAACAGTCATGAGAATGAAAGGAAAGGCATGAAATTCACAGGGTGCGTCCAAACTTTTGACTGCTAGCGTTTGCGTGTTTCCCTGTCGGTGCCCAGGATGATGAGGGACCCCTCAGGCTTCATCCCCAGCCCCATGGACCGCTACAGGAAGATTCTCCTGCCAGCACTGAGGCTCTTTCAGGTCATCCTGACCTCCACCACCATGAATCACCAGCAGGGGGCAGCACAGGTAAGCAAAGAATATTTGAATCTCAGGGCGTCTTTATTGACTGAGGCTTTTTAAAAAAAAGATCCACAAATAAGGGAAAAATATATTTTCCTAATTTTGCAAGTGCTGTATTCACACTCTTAACACTGTGTGTGCGTGTTCAGGTTCTGCAGTGGCTGATCGTCCACGCAGACACCATTCAGTCCCTGCTGCGGTGCCAGGAGCTCAGCATGGGGACTTTGCAGGAGCTCTCTCTGCTGACCGGCATCATCAGTAAGACGGCTCTGCCAGGGGCCCTTGAGATGGGCGGGGACATCCACCATGCAGCCCTCCTGGAGTTCCAGGGCCACATAAACAGATTCCAGGTTTCTGCGCTGTCTAGTTCACACCAAGCCTACATTTTAATGACCTGCTGCCAATTATTGTTGTAACTTTTTTTTTTTGGTGATTTATTTGTTTTCTTTAGCGCCTGTGTCTGTCGCTGCTTGGCCGCCTGGTGGGCAGCGAACGAGAGCGGCTGCTGAAGCAGGCGGAGATCGCTTCCCCTGGAGACTCCGCAGACAAGCGGGAGGAAATGGAGGTGGCCATGCAGCAGGTGGGACAAAACGCGGTCCCTGATTGTCCCCGTCGCACTCGCTCGGGAGCCTCCTATTCTTTCCAGCCTCGAACATTGATGACGAGCGGAGACGTGTCGCTCTTCCTGTGCCCAGGTGTGCGCCAACATCATGGAGTACTGCCAGACGCTGCTGCTGCACAGCTCGGCCCAGGCTCAGTTCAGCATCTGCCTCTTCAGCCCGTCGGGCAGCGAGCCGGCTGGCAGGGACGGAGGACGAGCAGGTCAGTGGTGTTCTGGTCCACACCGAGGAGGCGGGTGCTCACACTAGCTGCGTTTCCGTCACAGTTTTTCACAAAATAAAAGCGATGTTTCAGAAATTTCGGCAAGGCACAATTGCGATTTGCAGGTTTTTCCATTGAATGGTGTGAAGCGCATAAGCCGTAATTCTCGTAAAATCTCGTCCCGCGAGTTTTACGAAAATTCCGTTTGCTTTTGTTTGTTCACGTTTTTTTGCTGTCAAGAATGGCTGTTAGATTTTTCTCTTTGGTTACTTGTAAAAAATATTCCGTTTCCTACTCCGTTGAAACACAATGCGCCTTTTTCACTTGGAGTGAACTGGTCACATGATCCCGTACGTCATAGATAATTACACTAAATGCGAAAAAAGTGTTTCCATTAGACTTTTGCGATATAATTCAATACAATACTTTTAGCGATATTAGAGGTTTTTCGAAGTTTAGGTGTTTCCATTACCAATTTTTTTGCAATACTTAGGTTTTGCGCAATTCTATGGCTAATGGAAACGCAGCTACTGAAAAGTGTCTCTGCGAGCGGCTCTTCTTTTGAATTTGAAACAGCTTTTTGCTTCACACTCTGGTATTTCATCCATGCTGTCTCTTTCCATTTCGTAGACTTGTCCTCCACTGTGCCATCCATGGTGTACTCCCGGGCCCCCAGTCTGGGCCTGGTCCTGTACCTACTGAAGAACAGCACTGCGGATTTCTTCCAGTTCCATCAGAGTCACAGGCAAAGCCTGGGAAAGCTGCAGAGCCTGGATCAGCTGCCTCCCGAGGAGCTCAAGGAGGTAATTATGGACAGGAAGTCCCTCAAAGAAAAATGAGAGAATCTGGTTAATTTTTAAAATAAAAGCAATTTTATAAAAATAAAATGCTGCGATTATATAGGTACCGCGATATATAAAATAAATATCTTGTCAAGTTATATATGGAGCACATTAAAAAATTTAAGTTAACTCGATTGAAAATTTTAATCGACTGACAGCCCTAGTTTTTATTGATAATATAAGCAATAGCGAGTTGATTTAGGGATCTTTTGTGGTATACACTGCTACAGGGCTGATGTCTGACTTTATGTTTGCAGTTGTGCCAAGGCCTGGTATCGGGCGCTGGAGGGGTGGAGAAAATCTCATCGGTCCAAAGAAACCTCCTGGCCAAGAGACGCCTGGTCCAGCTGATCAACAACAGAGCCAAGCTGCTGGCCCTCTGCTCATGTATCCTTTAACACACCGTCGGTGGAACTCAAAGTGTGTGTGTGTGTGTGTGCTTAAGAGGTGCGATTAATTCAAAAAGGTGATTTATATCCACGATACAGAAGTGCCGCCTTGACCTTTTCCTTCAGATGTTATCGAGACCTGCTTGTTTGTGTTATGGCGCCACCTTGAGTACTACCTGTTGCATTGCACTCCTTCTGACCCCAAGGATTCCGTGATGCCCGGCGCCGCTTTGTTCCGATCACGCCTCACAGACAGTACGAAATGATTCTCCACTTCCATTTCTTTTTAAAACCAGAGCAGGAGATCCTGCATATGAAGCAGAACGTTACGTTGAACTCTTTGGATTTTCTCTTTCCAGGCTCATTCAGTGGATTGCAGGCAAGTGGAGGACGTGGCCTCAGCCTTTCCCGTGTTAGCCAGCAAGACTTGGACTCGGTAATTGGCATTTTTTTGACAATTTGTCTTGATTTGACTGCCTAGTGGCTGCATTTTCACTGATCCTCCTGTCTTGTGTGTGCACGTGCAGCTGAAGAGCGACATGGCTGCTGCTTTCGGGGAGGCTCTTCAGAGGAAGCTGCTGGAGGTGGAGGGTCTGTACAGCCAGGTACGCTCCCGCTACACCTTCATCCAGGCTCTGGTTCGCAGGATCCGCGGCCTCCTCCGGCAGCCCAAGAGTTGAAAGCTCCCAGAGAAAATGAATAGACTGACCAAAACCTTCCAGCAACACTTTGCTGGTTGAATGGAAACCTATGCTGAGCAACAGCAGCAAAGTAAACTGGCCCCAACTTTCGAGCTTCTTTGCATCACTTTGTGCGTTCTGTGTGACTAATCCTACATTTTTTTCTGACAAGCACTATTTGAAAATATGCCACAACTGATGACAGGATTTTTCTTTTACCAATATAAAAATGTTTTTGTTTGATAATGTCTCTACTTGATATTTTGTGAAAAATAAAACTTTGTAAAGCTCTTCAGTACTTGTGTATTTGACACACACACATACACACACACACACACACACGAGAAAGGCCTGGGATTGAACTCACAACCTTCTCAAGCCAAAACATGCTCTTAATGTAACAGATTTTCTTTTAACAGATTTGCCTTAAACTCACTCGGACGACTGTTGTATGGTAATGTAGCACGGAAAAGAGTGAAGGAATGCAAAATCTCAACATGCATTAAAATTGACAGTGATGATAACCGCTTGGTCAGCTTTTCTTCTTTTTCTTAATTGAAAAAAATTATGCATTCTGACCACACAAATCAAGTTTTTGTGATATTTGGAAAAAAGGTTGAAGGAATGCACAATCTCAACATGCCCAAAAATAGACAAAAATGCCGACCATGTGGTCAACATTTTTATTTGAAACTTTCAGAATTATTTTTTTTTTACGACTCATATTTGCCTGAAACTCACTGTACATACTGTTCAATGATACAATAAGATAAAAAAAAAAAAAAAGAGAATGTAAAATCTGAATGTTTACCTGTTTGAGTCTATATAAAAATAGGACCTAGAAATATTTTGGATCATCCGTGAACACTTTTTAGATTGTGCTTTATTTGCAAATGTGTGATTTTCTCTGTTGAAAAAGTGATTATTTTTGAATAACTATAAGAATAAAATAGATTAAAAAGAAATCTACATTTATGTTGCTTGATAGACTTGTTCTGAGTGACGTAGGCCAAACGTGAAACTTGGAGCCTGTCCCTTTGTCATCGTCACCTGAAGACGAGGTGAGGGGAGAGACAAGAAAATAGAGAGAAGGAAAGTTAAGAGAAAGTTAAAATAAATAAATAAAATCCCTTTGTGATCCAATTTTCAAATAAGCACCTTTTCAGGACAATGAGCACCGGGTCCTGGGTTCTGTGTAGATTCACCAGGCGGGAAGTTTCGGCCTGTCATGCTGTACGACGGAGCCTTTTTCGAATAAATAGTTTGGTCCACAACTTTGTAGGCCGCAGGGCCAGGACCCTGGAAAAGACAAAGACAACAAACATATAATGGCAAAACACAAAACCCATGATTAATGACATGATGAACTAATAATAACTACTTTGCAAGTACCTTTTTCATGCCTTCATGGAAGCTTCCTGTTTTGATGCGTCCATACATTGAGAAAGAGGGAGCTGTGGATTTGACCAGTATATTGTGCGCCAGCATTGGTGGCAAAGAGTACGCAGCTGGACCTGGAATATGAGTCGTGAGTCATGAGCGATTGCTTAATTGCATTTGGTTCAAAATATTAAATTTTGACAAACACTAATTTTAAATGACACTAAATAGAAAAAGTCACCTGGCGATTGGCTGGATTTGAGGTCTTTGCTCCTCCCAGTTAAAGAAAAAGCCGGGGCGGATCGGAAAATCCACTTTTCCGATTGATTTGGAGAGTATGTCCCTGAAATGCCAAGAAAACACATCATTGGACGGAGAGACTTGACGGGCCAGTGACAAACCTGGGATGTGGTGTTCTTTTATCCAGTTCACAGGTCAAGGTTTCGGTGAAGATACTGTCGTATTTCAGGATCGTCTACTGACCCGGTCCAGGAGTCTGAACGATTTTTGGCTCTTTATGGCGGCCGTGGAGTGAGAAGGCAGGTGTGCCATCTTGGCCCACTCGGGTGAGGTTGGAGGCAATGTGGTATATTGGCCCAGGAGAGCAGTCAGAGGTGCTCTGACTCTGACGCGTCCCAAAACTGAATGTTGGTGCCTTATATTTGGTGGGATCATGGTTGGATGTGCCTTTATTGAGCAAACCACACCACACAGTCAATAATAATAATAATAATAATAATAATAATAATAATAATAATAATAATAATAATAATAATAATAATAATAATAATAATAATAATCGTGAAACATTTTTGACTACCTGTGAGTCCAGGAAGGGCGTACTTTGGGCCCGGGCTAGTGTAGTGGGCAGCTATGGGACCTCTTGGCTTATGGGGCCTCCATGTTCCAACCCAACCTTGGTCAGCAGCCATGTTCCTGAGAGGACGCAGAAACCACTTCTGTCACTTCCTTTTTCAGAATTCTGACTTTAATCCCCAAATTCTTGTTTTCCTTCAGAATTCTGACCTAAAGTCAGAAATTTTGGGGGGTTCTAAGTTAAGTCAGAATTCTGACTTTTTTCTTAGATTAAAGTCAAAAACTGCCAAAGATCAAAGTCCACATCTCTTCTGACTTTTAAGTAAACCATCTTGGGCAGTTTGACATCAAAGTGAAGTTTTTTTGTTTCTCTAAAAGAAATTCATACACAAAGCTTAGAAGGCTTTCCTATGCAGTGATTGCAGCTGCTGCATATTCCAGGAGACAATGCATTCCGACACATTACATTGCTTTTGCCAAAAGGCAGCAGCAATGTTGAGTGATGGGAACCACTCCATTGAAGATTCCATTAGTTTATAACTACTTTCCTTCTTTGTCAGTTGTGCTTCCTCCTCTCTGCTTATTTTAGGCTGACTTCTTATTATGTTTAATGACTCACCTGATCAAATGAAGCTTCAATAAAAAAATAGTGCAACCATTTTTAGATCCATAGAGGGAGATGTTCGACTAATGTATCTGACTTGTCTGCACACAGCCATTGCAGAGACTTTACAAAGGGGAAATACCATGCGCATGTGTTGTTGTGCTTATCATCAATTATAGGACAATATGGAGCAAAATAAGCACTGCCGCTCTCTAGTGGCGCAACTGATGTACTGCACTATCATGTCCTCAAACCTTAAACGAGATTCTATGGTGTTTGTTTGAGATCAAACATGTTTAATGTGCTTATACACAACTTAAGCTGTTTTTTTTTTCCGGAATAATATTATTTTCCCCATAAAATGGATAATTGTATATCGATTGTTATTCGGGCTAAAGCAGCCCATTAAAGTGAATTCTTCTCAGCTAGAGATGGTGCATCAACGCCTCTCTTGAGCTCCTGAGAACATGTAAATTATAGAGCATACGTAGTGTGGTCCGTCCTGCAGGCACATAAAGTATAAAATAATGAAATGCGTACTAATAAGTATGCTTTAAAAAAAACCGAATTCACATTTTATTCAATAATTTGTATTGTCATTTTTAAATAAGCTGTTTTGTTTCAGACTTTGTCTCACTATTATAGAGAAACTTACCTTTGAATACTCACCACTTGAATACTCACCACCTGAGTGGATATGTGTATATATTTATTCAACAATATATATATATATATAATATATATAAATATTCCCTGAGTTCACACCATGGTCAAATTCAGCATGTCTGTTCTCTAAACTTTCAAACCCCGTCCACACATTTGTAGCTGCAAGTCGTTTAAATACGTAGTTTAAAACTATTGATTTTTTTTTTTTTAAATGAGTCCAGCTGCTATCATTTTACCTTTGATCAACACTGATCCTGCTGAGTTTTGTTGTCCTCGTGCTCCTCTGCCTGCGAGCTGTGCACAGTGTTTAGTGCTGTTCAGTCTCACTATGACAATGTCGCCATGGTGCACAAGCATGTTGGTGTTATGACTGAAAGTTTCGATGTGAACAGTCAAGGAATTTCCTCCATGCTTACACACAAAGTCAAACTGCAGTTTGTTTGTTTTTTGCTCTTTATTGGGAATGAGAGGATTTGACAGGCTACCGTGTCGTACACACTATTTATCTAGGACACCTCAATGTTGCATTTAAGGGTAAGAATTATCTTTTAATCTGCTTTTCACAACGCTAAGAAATTCTGGTGCATTAGGTAAGCCAGGGACATCTTAAAATTTCAACATTCTTTAAAAATACATATTTTTCTTCACATGTATTTAGCACATAGCCATATATTTATTTCCCTCTGTGAGAAAACAACACCTGCTCTGATATCTGTAATAGCTAAAGGTGAACATAACTTTAGCCAACAGTCAGAAGGCCTTAACTTTGATTATAAAGTTAATTAATTTGCAAAGGCAATTTGAAAGACAAATGATCAGAACTTTATATCAGATTTCACTTCAAAAAGTTCTGTGATTGTGGGAAAAAAAACATGTGCCATTCAAAATATCAATCGGTGTTCAGTTCTGTTCAGGCAACTTTTTACTGAGCCAAAATTAAAAAAAAATAAAAAAAAAAAAAATAATCAGCTTCAGTGCAGAACTTTTACATTTCAGTGTTACTGTTCAGTAGGGGGGGTGAGCTATATAGTCACAAACATATGTTTCCTCAGCCAAGTCTGTTTGATGCAACAAGTTGATGTTGATTCTTCAAATAAAATACGTACTTTAGTAATGCTGCGTGCACGTGAACAGCAATTCAAAGGAGGTCATCTTTGCTCTGAAAACACTCACCGCGTTGCGTCCCACTTCGACGTGCGCGACACGCTTCCTGCCACAGTGGCTCCTTGTTTTCTCCACAGTCAGGTGAGCAGTTCGTAGGGCGACCAGTTTGGTTTTTTTTTTTAATTTAAAAAAGCAACGCATTTTCTCAAAGCGTGGCGGTGGTGCTGCGGGTCCGCGTGAGGTGTGTGTAGCTGTGGGAGGTTTCCGTCAAACTGCTCTTCAGGACCTTCGCCAAAGCCGCCAGGCTTCCAATCTCTTCCAGGGGGCGCTGCGGGTTTTAGACGTAAAAAAAAGATTTAAAAAAATAAATAATAATAATAATAATAATAAAAAGGCAATTAATTTTTACAGCACACTTTTAGCGTTTTGGGATTCTTTTTTTTTTTCAGGATAAATAACACCAAAACACAAGTGTTTGCGTTACCCGTGTCAGTGCCCGAACGAGCCGCTGCAGCACCGCCTCTTCTCTGTGTGGACACAGGCTGGTCACCGTGCTAACGCAGCTTAGCAGGCAATACACGGTGTGTCTTTGTGGCTGTCAGGAAAAACATTAACATACATATATTTATTTTCCCAGCCAGAATGTTTATCATTATCATTACTAGTCAATTCCGCACACATTCGTACCTTTTTGAGGACGCTGAAAGGCTTCCTGTGGTTGACTTTGCGACTCAACCTCTCCACATCCTCGGCGCTTAGAACGGGCTCCTGGGTCAGACAGACAGAAGTACTGTTTGTTAGCTTTATTTAATCTGGTTAATACACTGAGGCAAGCCTCATTTACAGCAGTACAGATGAGCGCACAAAACAAAAATTAAAATAAAGGTCAACACAGTAAAATACAGTAAACAGAGATGATCATTGAAAACACGTCCAATTGGCCCTGCGGGCTTCAAAGACATATTTTGTTGTAATGCTTCTGTCCATTTTCAACTGACATTAAAACACGTTTTCTACGTATCCCATGAGGTGGGTCACCAAAACGCTCCATCCTTTTGCTCCCAATTTGAACCCACTGCGGCCCACCAGTCTAAAAGTTTGCCCAGCCCTGTCTTAAACTCAGCTGACCCTCAACTTGTCCAGCCACGTCCACAGCAGACAACTGAGGACTTGAGGGTCCGACTCGGTGACCAGCAGAGCCCAGCCGCAGTCGCTGCTGTTCAGCTCCTCCTGTTTGAAAACCGGGGAGTTCGAGTTAATTCAAACAACTTTTGGACCCCTTACTTTTTTTTTACCCCCTTATTATATTAAGTTCATCACCTGAAGCAGAGCTGATTTTTGCAGGACGGCCTCTCCCGCAGGGCCCTGCTCTCCCATGGCTTTGGCCACAACGCGTGCAGCCGAGGTCGCTTTGGAGTGGCTTGAATTTCGGCACAACTTGGAGCGACAGAAAGCACAAGTGAGTGCACGGACTCACACGCAGGACTGCGGACTTCCACATCTCTCACTGGCGGTTCCACTGACCTCAGCGTTGGAGCAGTATTTCTTGAATTTGGCAGCTCCATTGAGCGCATTGTTGGACCTCTTTGCGTGGCTCTCTGTGTTTTTCGCGTTGGTCGCTGAGATGTGAAACGTGCGAAACTCTTTTCTCTTTTGGTGCGGTGAAAGTGCGGCGACGACGTGACTGACTGGTTTCAGACCTGCTCCTATGAGATCCTGCACGCACCAGTGCTTTTCGCCTCCGAGGGAGGGGATCCAGTGTGGACTCAACTCTGCATCCTTCCAGACAGACAGAGTGAGAAAAGTCCATCAGACTCGTTTCCCTCTGTATTTAAAAGTGTGCCAGAATAAAAACACTCAAATTCCAACCTCCAGCACTGCAATCTTGGAGAGATCGGAGTCGCTGTAGCTGCGTTTTCCCGACAGCACCTCCCTCTTCCTCTCCGAGAAGACAAGCGGCTCGTCCCAAGACGACACCGATCCTGCCCATGAGCCCTTGTGGTCTTCCCTCAGTAGGTGCAGGTAGTGGTTGGACACCAGGGTCTCCCTCACCATCGTACTCAGGGTTCTGATTGCTGACCTCTTCTCCAGCTCCGCCAGGACTTCCGGGGGAGCAGCGAGACCCAGGGCCAGGCAGGACAGACGGACACAGAGGAGGTAGACCACCTGATGAAGAAGGAGGAGGAGGAGGAGGAGGAAGATGAGGGAGAGGAAGTGGAGAAGGATGAGGAGCAGGAGAAGGTGGAGAAGGAGGAGGATGTGGACGGGGGGAAGAAAAGGAGTGTAGAAGGAGGAGAAGGATGAGGAGGTGGAGGTGCAGAAGGAGGTGGAGGAGGAGGAGGAGGAAGAGGAAGAGGAGGAGGACGGAAGGGAGGAGGAGGGAAGGGAGGAGGAGAAAGTGAATAGTAGAAGGAGGGGGAGGAGGAGGAGGGGAGGGAGGAGAAGAAGGTGAAGTTGCAGAAGGAGGTGGAAGAGGAAGAGGAGAGGAGGAGGAGCTCAGTGGTGCTGCGGTACCATCCAGGATGTGCTGTGGCGGCTTCATCGTCACCTTGGGTGTGTGCCGCAGGGTTCGCGCCTCCTGGCCGTGCAGCAGCAGCGCCTGCCTGTTGAGGTAGTGCTGCAGGCTGAACGGGGCTCCGTGCCGCAGCCGCAGGTCCGGGTACTGGACCAGCTGCGTGGCCAGCAGCCGGGCGAAGTCGAACACCTGGCTGATCTGCGTGCGGGTCTGGATGGAGCGAGGGCGCCTGGCGCGCACGTAGTGCACGGCCTCGCTCGGGCTGACGCGCAGGGTGTAGATCAGGTAGCAGGCGATCAGGACACCTGGGTGGACAGAAGGGGGCGCTGAGTGGGGGAGGAAAGCAGGGGAGGAGAGCAGGGGAGGAGGGCGGGCAGGTACCTGTGCGGCCCAGGCCTGCGTGGCAGTGCACGGCCACCCGTCCCTGTCTCACCGCAAAGGCCAGGACCTTCACGCCATCGATGATACCGACGAGGGAGGACACGCCGAAATCCGGCATGCCAAAGTTGTAAAAGTAGACTGAAAAAAATACACTGACACGTCAGTGCCAAACATCCAAACTCATTGCGGCGGCTTCATAATAACTTTGTGTTGTTTCTAGTGGTGTTTGTGGTGCTTGATGAATCATAACTTGCATATTGAAACCAAACAAAAAACCACAGCTTGTGTTTTATGAAGTGTCATGAAGTCTTCTGAGCGCTAAAAAAGGTAAACATTGGTATATGACAGTGTTATATACCAATGTTTATATATCTATATATGTATATATCTATATCTATCTGTATTTGCAGAATATGATTTTTTGTGAGTCTTTGTGTTCAGTCTTTCTCAGCAGTCTGTAAGTTTATGTTTAAATTAGTTTTCAGTGGTACAGGAGTATATAGGTAATGCTTACTCCTTGGTCATGTCGGTCAGCGTGAATTATTTATGTGACATTATATATTTAAATATATATAAGTCACACCCAGTATAAGTCACATGACCAGCGATATATATACATATATATATATATATATATATATATATATATATATATATATATATATATATATATATATATATATATATATATATACATACATATATACATATGACATATGACATCGTATAACATCAATAATATCATATATGATGTAGATCTGTAGGTCTTACTGTCATTGTCCATGAAGATCTGTGGGGAGTATGTGAAGCCACTGGTGGGGTCAAGGGTCGGTCCACAGTGGCCGTGTTCTCCTGGAAGCTGCATGTTGATTACTGATCGGATGTTCAACCTGACAAAAAAAAATTGCTGTGTTCATCAGTTCAGTTTTTTCATATTTAAACATTCAAGTATATATCGAGATATATTCACAAATTTCAGCATGAAGCTGTGTATGCGCAGGGAGTTGCCAGATAAGGTCCCCTCTTGTTGTCACACGACTTAATAAGGCTTATAATCATGCCACTGCTTATGATTCATGCACCTACTGTATGAAGTGCACACAGGACGGCCATGCAAACAGATTCATGAGCGGCAGTTACCTCTGAAACTGTTCGACGATGTCATACTTCTCGATTAGGTGATTGGACGGTCGGGCCATGGCGACGATGTCATCGGTGACCCTGCAGAAAAACATGATGCAGGAGCGAAGAATATTATTATTACTCTATTGCTTCTAGTCAACTTTACAGATAAATATGTAAAAAAAAAATACCTATGGTATAAACTAAGAAAACGGCAGTTGCGACACTGAAGGTTCAGTCTCACCAGGAGGAGAAAAGGCCTCGGATGGCCTGCTGATTGGCCTTCCAGCACTCTGGCCCTTCATATCGGCAGTCCCTCCCCCCGCAGGCCAGCAGACAGAGCAGCTTGGATGGGATGGCCCTCACCAGGTTCTCCCTGGCCTGAGTGTAAGAGGGCCGGGGCACTGGCATGTGCAAGCTGAAGGTCGGCATCATTCTGCGCAAGAGATCGAAGGAAATTTCCCTCTGCTGACACGTAGCTTGTTTCGTGTGTACTTACCTCCAACTCAAAATGGTGCCATATTTCTTTTCAAAAAATTCACAAGAGCATTAAAACAAAATGCTGACTTGTACAGCACTAAAAAAGACTTGCACCTTATTATTATCTCTATATTTAGCTTTAATCCACTAAGAGATTCTTGAACGTTTAAATGTTTAATCAAGCTAAAAAAAAAAAAAAAAGCGAAGCGCAGTTCCCTTTCGTACAAACGTATTACAGACATAGTAGATATAGACATAAATATAGTAAGATTAGATTATATTTTGAATAACTATCATAGTTTACATTTCAAGCATCTATTAAATGCTGTGAGTTCAAAGTTTTACCTTCTTGATTACGTTGCCAAAAATCCCATTCAGCGCATCCGGGAGGACGAGAGTTCCAAAGAGCGATTCAAAATAGTTTGACATGCGCTCCTCAGTGCTGATGAACCACACAGTGGGGGACAGAGAGATATTCACACACACTCACACACGGACACTCGCACTGCGCTGACCCAGCTTCACTAAGCCTGATTATCAGCCATAAATGCATTACAGCAGCTGTTGAAACATTAAAGCAAGCCAATTATGGTGCTCGTACCTTCACTTTGGGAGCGTGCATAGAACCTCAGCAGCAGCTTCAGGCGTGATTCTTCAGCAGTTGCGACACATAGAGAATATGTGGGCTGCAAATTTGTCGAGCAGACTTCAACTCTTGCTCACACATTTGAAAAACCTTCCCGGTTTCCTTTCTGCCTTCAGCTGTCACCAACTACTGTCGGGATTCCATTGTCAAGTGTACAGCAAAGAGACTTTGTATCAAATGATCTCAATTCCAGCCTCCAGTTGGCTCCTTTGCTTTACTTGAAGCTCATTTTAGGGGTTATAATGAGCAGTTTTGTTACAACTCTGAAGACCAGATCTAAAAATGAGCTGATTTTGAACTTTTTGTAAAGATTTAGATTAATCAATGCTTCAAATTCATGTCCTAAACAAAGGGTCAAATACTATATATTTGTTTGTAACGCCAACTTTATTCAGAGCTTTTATGGGTGGAAAAGGGCAAAAGCTTGAAGAGAGGCGTCTCCAGCAGCTATAGGCACAATTTGGAATGTATACATAAACTTTTGACAGGACGTAGGATTTCTTTTTTTTGTCTCAGAAGGGGGTATAAACATTAAGAATACAACACAGTACGTCTCCCTCAGACAGCCTCAGCACTGAACCGTGGCTGCCATCACTTTGCTTGAATAAAACTCTCTTGCAACACTGTGGCGTCTGTCTGCTCTTCATTTCTATTGTTTCATTTTCAAGGCATAGAGTTGCTACAACCTGTTGTCGTGCTAACAACCTGTTAGCATGAGAGTTGCTACCACCTGTTGTCGTGCTCACAACCTGTTAGCACGAGAGTTGCTACAACCTGTTGTCGTGCTAACAACCTGTTAGCACGAGAGTTGCTACAACCTGTTGTCGTGCTAACAACCTGTTAGCACGAGAGTTGCTACCACCTGTTGTTGTGCTCACAACCTGTTAGCACGAGAGTTGCTACCACCTCTCTCGTGCCAAAGCATTGCTGATTTTTCCATTTGGTTGCGTTAGTGGTTGTGCAGCTGCGTTCAGCATAGAAAAATGTACCGACACTATGCTTTCAATAGGTCCTCGTGATTGCTCTTCCGTTACAATCCCACAAAGACATTGCAAAGTTTAGAATGACACATTTTCTGTAAGACTCGAGACGCTGTTTTGGTGTTTCTCACCTCATGGTGACTACAGCCAATAACAGAAAAGACCACTGAATAGGCTTTTTCTATCCCAGTGCTCAAGTAAAAGATATCCCAATAAAAGAATAGAGGAATTGAAGATTTTATTTATCAATTTTCCAAAGATTTGGTCATAAAAATGGTAGGAGTGAAGGGGTCGGGGGGATCCAACACAAGCAACCAGATTAATATCCTGCTAAATCAGATGTTAAGTTGCATAAAAAAAAAGCCATCAACAGTCACACTGGTGAAGCTCCATTGTTCCTCGGTACACATGGCAACACAAAAGGAGGTGTCATTTTTTGTCATTGTGTTTTGAGTGTCGCTTAAGGAGGAGAGAAGACACAGCAACGGGTGTAGTGGAAAAACAGAGGGAGGGAGGGTAAAGCGGGAGCAGAAGGCACATGGTTTACTTTTTGGGTCCATCAAGTGTGACGCCACCAAGTCTCACACACATCCCTCCCCACATTTTTACAGCTAGCATGGCATCAGGGTGTTAGCAGTGAAAACTGAAGGGAGTCAGATACCCACTGGGGGGCCGGGGGGTGGTTGTGGCGGCAACCGCAGCCGTCGTGTCCTCGAGGACACTGGGGCCCCACCGTCAGCATCCATCAATTGTCAAAGTGGTTCATTACAAGCAAATGCTGAGCGGAGAAAAAAAAACAAAACAAAAAACCAAGCATCTATGACAGAAAAAAATCTTCCAGTCGTCTATTTGCTCAAATTGCGACTGAGTGTATTTACAAACCTACTGCAAAGTTTCAGTTTTGGAGACCGAGGGATTAAAAAGAAGGAGCGAGTCAGGAGATAAAATGCTTAAAGTACATAATACAAAAAAAACAAACAAAAACAAGTTGATGTGACAGAACTTTCCGAAGGTGATGAAACTGTCCACCAGCCTCGTCCTCCCAGCGCCGCAGCGCCAGTTGTCGGACTCGATGTCTTGCGTCTTCTCTCCTTCCCTTTCCTGCGGCGCTAAGTGTCTCTCGATCTCATCCGCTCGTCCCCGCCGCTCTTCACTTGGACAACTCTTTGGAAAGCCAGTCGAGTCCCTCGTACAGCCCCTCGCCCTGCGTGGCGCAGGTGGACTGGACGTGCCACTGTGGGATCACAGCATCGCGCACCGCGTGTTTAAGAATGCGGCCGCAACTTATTATAATTTTTTTTTCTTCTTACGCGCTCAGGGATTTTCTCACGCTGTATAATTTGGAATATTTTTTTTTTTCTTGAGAAGTACTTACAGGTTTGTTGCGATACTGGTTGAGGCTGAGTTTCTCTGTGAGCTCTCCGACCGAGAGGGCGTTGGGAAGGTCCTGCTTGTTGGCGAACACCAGCAAAACGGCACCTTTCAACTCATCCTCCGTCAACTACGGCGGGGGAAGAAACAGATGAAGAAATCAGGGACCTGATCAGAGTGCCGCACTAGGGACGCAAATTGTCGATTCATTTTTTAATCGTTAGTTGATTGACCGTATCGATCGATTAACGATTAATTGATGTGCGGCGATTTTTCCTGAGAACCTAACTTTCACAATGAAAAATGTGTGAGGAACGCATTATTTGATCCTTAAATAATGTTGAGGGTCCAATGCGACCCATTTTTACATTAGAGAACAATAAAAACACTATAAAGATTTATCCTCTGACTTTAAGTTGTCTTCTAATGGGTCACATTTCCTTTTTTTTTTATAAAGTCGTTTAAAAGTAGCTTGTTCTGAGTGTATTATGACCATCACACTATCTAAAGGTGAATTGTTCTTTCCTGCCACTACACTGTTATAATATTAACTACCCATGCAACAAATGTTCAATTCACTGCGACTAATTTAATTTAATCGATTAAGATCTCAATCGATAATTAATCAATAATCGATTAACTGTTAACATCCCTATGCCGAACCGATTGCAACAGTGCTGATGTGGTGAACTGTGTGAACGGCGACTTCAGGCTCGATGACTGCAGTGTTGCATCAGGGTTCCTGCCGAGAGCCTCAAAAAGCTCCAGTTGTGAAAAGCGTGCAGCCAGAACGCTGATGAGCTTGAAGAAACATTTCACACCTGTTCTTCTAACGCCACTAACTCCTAGGCCACTGTACCGTCACATGATGCCCGTGTTGTGACTAAGTTGATGTTGACAGAATCAGAATCAGCTTTATTGACCAAGTTTGTGCATGCCAAACAAGGAATTTGACTCCGGTTTCTCTCTATCCCACTACTTATAGGAACTACTTATATAGGAAGGTCATTGTATTGTGCATAATGTTGAGACATGCAAGTACATTGTATCCAAGTGAGACGATGCAACTCTTGATTTGTTTCCTGTATATTTCTCTGCATATGTTTTTTGTAAACTTCTGACGGGAAGCCACAGAGTTTGATTTTCCAAAAGACTAATAATATAAAAACAAAAAACAAAACAAAAACACAGCACCATTTTCACAGTTGCTTTCAGTGCACTGTTCTGTGGCTAATGTAATAATGTGGGAAAAAAATTTCTATCTTATCTAATCTTAAATAGGGATGCCCTTTGCCGCGGCGGATCAAATTCTACGAAGAGCACATGGCACGTGTTCGCAGCAAAAATGATTAGTTTAAAGGGGAAGTCAGTCAATAGATGTGAAGAAACAAAACATCAGAAAGAGTTGTGGGAAAAACACAATCATTTGCTCACGTTTCAACACAGAAAAACACCACTAGTTCTCAATCCCTTTTAAAAACAACTTTACAAAGTAAAAGCACAAAAAAAAAGAAGAAAAAAAGTGACACGTAATTTTGAATTCACGGCCAGGTTGCTCAAATTTAAACTGCTTAATGTCTTTGCTATGAGGTTTCAAGCACTAGATTTCATTATGCATCCACGATGACACTTTTTAAGCAGCGGAATCCTTTTGAGGCAACAGCGCACACTTCACACTCACGGAAACACATACGCACACCAGAGGAAGGAAATGTGACATCTCAAGCGGGCTACAGCTTGCAAAAAGGTCTCAGCTGGGCAGTGACGGAATAATGTCACTCTGCCGAGGAGCGTCGTCTCACGTTTTTGACGAGAGAGGAACAATCGCGTCGTTTGTCCAGGCTGAACAACGCCGCGTTTTCAGAGAGCGGAAATTTAGAGGAGGGCAACTGCGCATATCATGACAATGCTATCGCAGTGGCAAAATCACCGCAGCTCATCGCAGAGCAGTCGCGTGGAGGCGGGTAATGAGGAATAAATACCTACCATCTTTGAAAGCTCGTCAGCAGCCTCCGTAACTCTTTCTCTGTCGTTGCTGTCCACTACAAAGATGAGGCCCTTGAGGAGGAAAAAAGAAAAAGAAGAAATTAATAAATGTGTAGGTGCCTATTTTGAATGAATAAATGAGTGGTTAATTTTGGTCAAGGTACAAAAACATGACAAATACTATCAAAATAAAGTGCAATTCTTCTTCTAAATCTTGTTCTGCATCTGCAGGGACAGCTTCAAGTCTACATTAATAACTACTGGCCAGTGCATATGGATAGGAAGCATTTTAATTATAAATCTCTACAACAGCAGTAATAATAAGAACAGATCCTAGCAACACATTGTAAGCGTTGCTGTCATTTCTATTTCACACTGCCAGATACTGAAAGCCACCCTGAACCCAGATGCATCTTTTTTTTCTCTCATGTACCTGTGTGTTCTGGAAGTAGTGCCTCCACAGAGGTCTGATCTTGTCCTGGCCACCCACATCCCAAACAGTGAAACTAATGTTTTTATATTCTACCGTCTCCACGTTGAAACCTGAAGAACAGAGGAAGGAAATGAGCGCAGGTCTTTCATAACAAGTCATCGCTCATATCACATTCGTCATCATGCAAGACATTCCAGGTGCAAACGCGCAGCAGATTTGTTGGTGCATTTCTTACCAATAGTTGGGATGGTGGTGACAATTTCCCCGAGCTTCAGCTTGTACAAGATAGTGGTTTTTCCAGCAGCGTCCAAGCCAACTGGGGAGGGAGAAGTGACTGCGATTGAATATACTCCAAAAAGCACTCGGTTGTTGTAAGTTTCAATAGAGGCTCTGAATCACTAGATGAGCTACCAGATAGGTTAGCAACCAGATTCCGTAAGAGAAACAAAGATGTGAAATGCTTTCGTTATGGACAAATAATGAACAAAAAATTATCCACGTATTACTTCATAACTTCACGCAATCACGCCCTTAAAACGTCAGACAGTCGGTTACCCAATAAAAAGATGTCTGAGGCAACACTCACAACCCAAGCACTCTAAAGCACCACTTTTAAAACGAAAAAAAACAAACAACATATTTTTGAATTTGTCGTGACGTCGGAAACGTCTTACGTAATTGCGGCTGAGCAAAAAAGTTGTTTTCGGGGGGGCCAACTCTTGGTGCCGTGAGGAGGAATTATTCATTAATTATGTTTTCTTTCTTTCGACAATAACATTTGTTTCAGGTTTCTACGACTCTCCTGCTCACCCGACAAACACACAACACGAAGCCGACACCAACACTAGCAAAACCTCCTCACCGACACTTAGCTCGCCTGGCTAACGGACGGTTAGCCGCGCTAGCACCCCGCTTCAAGTTTTGACGCCGCTCGCCCTTTCCCCCGTCACTTACCCATCAAAATCCTCATCTGCTTCTTGCCAAACAGCTGGCTGAAGACTGAAGAGAGAGTGAGCCCCATATCTTAACTGAATATGATCCCGAATGTCCCAAAAGGAGGACCGTTACTTTCCACACACCTTTGTTTTCTTGTGACTAGAGAGGCTCAACTACGACGGCCCACTGCCACGTCCGGGCCAACGTGGAACGGTCGACGTCATCACTTTCTTCTTCTCCTCCTCCTTTTTTCTCCGGGGGTGGGGGGAAGCATCCAAAGCTCGAACGCGTTGGATTGTGAGAGCAATGTCACGTCATCACGTTGTCGATTGGACGAACGTTTTCTCACTGCGGTCAGGCCAACCAACAGTTCGGCAAAAAGCGTTCGAGCTAGCAGACACTCGATTATTGCTGGCTACGTGTACACCAGGTATTACGGTAATCACCGAGCACAATGGGGAAACTAAATAGAATCGCTTTTCTCTGTACTCAGTTTCAGATGAATATTTTAAGAAAATTCTTTATCTTTATCTTTCTCTGTTATCAGTTAATTCTTCCGTGTCCGCCTTGTAGTACACCACACAAGAAAGCCCCCCACCCAATGTCAGTAAATTCTGATGTAGTGTTTCAAAAATAAAGTCCATCCCAAAATGTACCTTTTGTGGTTGGCTTAAAATTTCTGAGAAATTCTGAGTTTTCACTCCACGATTCCACTGCGGGCTGCTAGTACACCTCCCCAGGATGCTTCACAATAATTTTCAGAAAATTCCGATGTAGCAAAGCGAGTGTCTGCTGGCTCGACCGCTTTTGCCGAACTGTTGGTTGGCTTGACCGCAGTGTTTCCTCTTCTTCTTAAAAAACAACTTAAAAGAACAAGTGTAGCATAATTAGTACGATTTTTTCGTAGCAAATTTTAGAGGTGAATTTTTGTTCTCCTTTCAGTTTCTCTTTTTATTTGGTGTCGTCTCTGAGGAGTTAAAACTGAAAATTGAATCAACCATTTCATGCACCAGTCAGGCTTCCTCCTGCCAGGGCTGTCTGTCTTTACAAATTGATGTTTTATTTTCGAGCCATTCTCCCTCGATTTGACTTTAAAAAGACAGATACTTTTCTCATGGTGGAGACCAGGATTAATAAACAGCAATGTTTAGATGTTGGTCCAGTGAATAAACTGCAGCTGCAGGGATAAATAGACAGTTGGTCATTTAACACAACAAGTGGAGCTGAAATGTTTAATGTCCAATTTTGACTGAAATATTCTCCTCGCTCTTTTAAAATTGAATTAAACGAGAGTTTGAAAAGAAGGAAGGGGAGCTAGCTAGCTAGCTAGCTAGCTCCATTTACCTGTTTGCTACTTCCTGTTGATCTCAGTTGAAGGAAATTCCATTGCATGTTGTACCTCTGGGCCACGCTGGGTTTTGATCCTGTGATCTCCATGTTGCTCCCCACAAGACCATCGTCAACGCCGATGACCAAAGAACTATGAAGGCCATCAGTGCATCACTGTACTTGTCATTTAGGCTCTTGTGTGCATGTCAGCTGGAAGTTTATCTCAGTCATTAAGGCAGAGCGCTGCGCTATCGGAGGAACTGGGTTCAATCCTAACCATCTCCACTGTTTTTTCTAATTTCTTCCCCTTTCTCTCTCCTAATGTCTTTTACTTAACTTTTGTTCTCAATTTCTAAGTACAAATAAGAATACAAAACAAAAATAAGCTTAGCTGAGATCCACAAATGACTGTGTCAGCACAGGCAGCAGAGCAAGTGACAGGAAATCAACGAAGCAGCCGTACAAACAAATGACAGTACAATACAGTACACAGTTAAAAAACCCCGAATGCACACGATGACACAGTAAAATGAAGAGACAGTATTAGAAATCAGTCAAAGTGGTCTCCTAAACCAAGCACTGACTAAATACATTAGCGGCCTCCAAATCGTTTAGGACGGTCTGAAAATTGTGAGACTTGCTCAGTCAGCATTAAGTCGCTCCGCAGCTCATGTCATGCAAAGTGAGCGGCAGACAAAGGACTTTCCTCGCCACTCAGTTCTGATCTGACACAGAAATAAGGAAAGGCCCCTGGGAGCAAAGGTTGTAAGTGTAAGTCTTCTGTGAGATGAGGTTAAAAGATAGGATGGAGGCAGGCCCAGAATAGAATGCCAGTGTTTTACTATCCCAAGGGGCAAAGGAGACCAACTAACGTGCAAAATCAGGAGCATCTTGCCAAAACTGATTACGATGGTAGAAAATTGATTATGTGCTGCAATGGACAAAAACAAGAAGGCCTCAAAGTGGCCTTGAAGGACAGAATAATCAATTCTGCAAGTAATCATTCCATCCATCCATCCATCCATGTGAGTGAAGATGCCAGTTTATTGAACTTTTTGCACCACAGTTGACCCTAATTTATTCACGTTATCATTTATATTCATGTTTTCTGTTGTTATTGGTATTATACACTTCATGTTATGTGCCACAGTTTGCACACAGCAGTAAACACCCTCAGTCGGGGATTAAAACGGAAAGGAACCGTCGACATGAAGTTCCTGCTTTCACCGCTAGATGTCTCCGTTCCACTGACGTTCTAATCACGGACGTCCTGCGAATGGCGGGCCCGTCGTGACTCCACAGGTGTTATTATGCTGCTGGGCGGAGTCAGAGGAGCGACCAGGTGACCAGGTGTCAGACATATAGTAGGTGTGCCTTTATGAGAGAACACAGTTGTACAAAGACATGTTTAAGATTGCCCGGACAGAGAGCTTGGTTTCATATCAACAGGCTTCTAGTTTTGGATAATTATCATGGAGGATAATTCCACTTTCAGTGACGCTCAGGTAGGCTCAACTCTTCTTTTGTTATTGTACTGTACTTTTCAAAGACACATTAATGAGGATTAATACTGATATTTAATTTAGTTTTTCCTGCTGTCATTTTTCCAGATTGATGTTCTTGAAAAACTGTATTTCGTGTTTCTCACTCCCAGGTAAAACGCCCATGGCTCTTTTTAAGCATGCACTTTACTCGGATTAAAAACACTTGTTGGCAGGTTGCATTTGCACTTAAAAGTAATATTTCATTCAACTGGCATCGTTGTTTACTGCTCAACTTTCCCGGACAAAACAATGAGTCAGTGCATCCCAAGGCCACCTGCAGATTTCCAACTTTAGATTTAGATTTTACATTCAGTGGAATTTGACTCCACGACACGTATTTGCTATAGTTTCTCCCAGTGGACTTGTTTTCTGTGGCTCCCTGGATGTTTTGGTTTTCCCCTGTTGCTTGTGACTGATCGAGTCATAAAACTATAATTTCAATGACGTTGGAGATCTAGGTGATTCTCGCTGACTTAATAATTCCAAGTGAGCGATTGACTGATTTTAATGTGTTAGTATCACACCTCAGTCTGGCCAGCTAACACTAAAGGTTCTCTTAACTCTACCACCTCCCATGTTACAAATGTAAAACAGCAACACCTCATCGCTGTTATTTAACTACAGCTTTATTTAAAACTTAACCATGAACTCTTCATTCATCAACTTGCAGTTTGATCGGGAGTTTCTCCGTCCTGGTGGTCTCTGTCGTCAGGTGGAAACGTCTCAGCGAACAGGTAAGTCGTGTGTCATGCATTGGTGTCTGTTGGTATGTGTTATATACTTTAAGCTAGCAGCACGCAACATATATACAGTATATGTGACTGTGCCTTGGCCGTCCCGTCTTTTGAAACTCTCACTCTCTCTCACGCAAAGCGTTTGGTCCCCACTGAGGCAAACGTTGGTTCTGCTGCTATTAGCAGCATTCTGCAGGCATGCTTTTCACACCAAGAGGCGTTCCTAACATTTCCTCCCCCTCACGTTTGTCAAAAATGTGCTAAGTTTGGCGCCACCTAATTAAACCACAGCCTCAGTAGAATAGGTTGGATAACATTTTATGGCCATCTGTTTTACCAATGGGCCTCAGCAGTTTGCTTCCAGTTGTCAAAGTATTGCATTGTTTATTATTATGTTCTCTGAAAATGTTGGTGTCGTGATGTTTCACGGACACAACCGGTTGTAGAAATGCGCTTGCTTGTGTTTCCAGGTGCACGTCCTGGTGCAGCTCGCCCTGGCAGACCTCTTGGCTGCTGTGACGCTGATGGTGACTGCCTTTTTGAGCAAATACGACGCTCAAAAGAGCGTGGCCTTCTGTCCATTCGGCCTGCCTCTGGCACTGGTAAGCTTACTGCCGATTGGATAAAATGTGATCGTCTTTCTTTTTCCCGGTTTTCTTCCCCTGGTTTTGGACTGCCAGATGTATTTAAAAGCTTTCTGAGTTATTGTCACACTTCACAGTAAAGATGTGGCTCAGAAAAAAAAAAAGAGCGCTCAGGCATGTTGACTTAACAGGTAGCGCACAAAGGAGAGAATACTCACATGCTTGGTATAGAATGTGGATTTTTACTTTCATAATGCCGATAGGAAAGGTATTCATCCTTTATTCTCGAAATGTATTGAAGGAAGGAAAAAGCGTGTCAGGTTTCCTCACAGGAATGTGAGAGAGGAGAGGGAAAACCTGATAAACTGCGAGGCAAATTGCGATAAATTTGCGCTTGCTCTGAATTACGGCCCGGCACAATATTAACGTTCCTGTAGGAAATCATTTTGAGTGCATGTGTTTTAACAGCTGCTCTATCAGTAATGTTTGGAAGTGAGTTTGGAGTCGAGTCTTTCTGGCTACTGGAGGCTTCTAACTGAATCCAATTAGGAGGTTTCAACATTCCTACCATACGCAGTGTTTTTCAACCCTTATTGAGCCACGGCGCATTTTTTACATTGATAACATCCCATGGCACACTATGAAAAATGACAATATAGTCTCTTCATTTATTTATACTCACTCAGTGCGAAACATGGGCCTGTTTAGATGCCCACAAATGTCCTGATTGAGGGAGGAAAGTCGCCTGACAACAGAGCGTTGTTGTTATTTTTAGACCGATGAAGTAAAATTGGGATAATTTTTCACGGCACACCCGGCATTATCACGCGGCACACGGTGGTTGTGCTGCGTATCGAGCTCGTTGCTGAAGTCGTTCAAGTGTCTTTATCTCGGGGAAACGTGCATGTGTGTCTGTCTGTCCTGTTTTAGACGTTCTATTTAATTTCCTCGCTGCTGGTTTTGGTGTACGCATGGAAGTCAAAGTGCATCATCCAGGGGTGGAGAACGAGGCCCACGGAGGAGAGGAACGATTGGGTGAGCGGTGTGCTGGCGGGGAGGTGAAAAAAAAAGAAAAAAAGAAAAAAAAAACGACTTTAAATGGAGCCAGAACTAATTCTGTGTACTCTTGGATTTACAGAGTGGATCTGGACAGAAAAAACTCAGCCTGTTGTTATACGTCATTGCCTGGTAGGTCCCCCCCCCAAATATTCCTGTGCGCTGCACTCTGACCCACCTCGCACCCAGCCTTCCATATCACTCTAATCTGCGTTTCACCCTCCTGCTACCACAGGTTGGTCCCTATCGCTTTCTATTTGCCGTATGCCTCCGTCGTTGCCAAACGCAGCCCGCCTATTGACATCTTTCAGTCGTCGAGGATGTGGAACGTTAGCAACAGCAGCACCTACTGCACCAGGTGAGCACGTCGGCTTCGTCATTAACCCGGCTGCGTTGGGACGAGCCGCACAGCCCAACTTGTTTCACTGTGTTTTACGGCCTCCTGCTTTCCCTCCCTCAGCTGCATATTGTTCTTGCACGTGTCAGGCTACTCCTGCGACGTTTCTGTGAGTAAACCCCCCCCAGCTGTTCTGCATTTGTTCTATAATTCCGTTCCGGGACGACCGGCTGTCTATTTCAAGCAAGCCGTTGCGTTTCATTGTACTTTTTTTTGCTGTTTCCATCGTTGCAGGAACGCAACCGCAGCGTGTTTGTGCGAGTGACTCTCATCGTCACCGTCTTGACAGTGATTTGTTTCTGCTCCGTAAGTCACAGTTCTTTTAAGAGGATTTTCTTTTTGATTGTCTTGTTTTTTTTTTTTAAAGGGTGACGTGAAACGTGAGACAGATTGACCGTCAAACAAATCTGTCGAAACCCTTGACGTGTATCAAGAGGGGAGTCTAAAACCTACGTGTTACGCTGCGTTTCAGGCCATCTACAATAAGATCGGTAAATGGTACAATCAGCAGCAGCAGTGGTGGCTGTTCCCTGTGGAGGGCGACGGGCGCTCGGGGAGGAAAGTCAAATCCACGTTGCAAACGGCGAGAAACATGATGATCGTCATCTTATTCTGCTGGGTACCAGGTACACACACACACACACACACACACTTACATTTTAAAGGCAAAATGTGTAAGTGTCAGTCACCTTGATCTCACGTCAAATGGCTATTTGTGTTTCTTCCCGCTGCAGTTATACTCCTCATTCTGCTGTCCCAAATCCAGCAAATCACATTGCGCAACCTGTTTCCCCTCTACGTCATACAGGTGAGCGTAATCTCTGGTGGCATTTTCCTACCTCGCGCACGGAAAGCAGCTCCATCTAATGCCAGTACAATGGAAGCCTATAGGCGATAGGGGCCATTTACTCAAATGTAAAAATCAAATAAAACAAACCCAAGAACAAATGCAATGAACAAGAGTCCAAATTATCCAAACCGGGCGACGAATCGCCTCTAGCTTTCAGTTGCCAGGATGTGCGTTTGCGTCGTGAATGCGCTACGTTCCGTTAGCTTGAGTTAACTTTCCTTTGGGCTGAACGCCTGACGCTCTGAGGCAAACTGAGCCTGCTGCTTGCTTTCTGAAAATTCAGATCAGACGCGTGGATTGGAAACTGTCACCAGAGGCCTCCGTCAACGAGTCCTGGGTTTTTATTGTCGCTTCTGGTTTATTTCAGGCAGCCACGGTGTCGCTGCAGGGCTTCCTGAACAGCATGGTTTACGCCTGGAGGCGGCCCAACTTCACGGTGGCCGTCCTCGGGGAGCCCACCCCACTGCTGGGGTACCAGCACCTGGCCTTCTTTGAAGAGTCGCTGACGGACAGCTAATAGCTGCACACTTGAACTTTTTTTTTTTTTTGCACTTGATACCGGACTGTACTGCAGTTTCAACGGATGCACAAAATGCACATTGGAAGTAAGAGAATTTGAAAAAACAGGGTACAGACGAAGGAACTCTGGGAGTTTGTCCCGAGACTGAGTTAGTTTTTCTGTTTGTTTTCAGGAGTTTTCCGAAGTACCTCACGCTAATTTAAAGAAATTAATTTGATCGCACCGTTTTATGTCAAGGCGGTCGTTCTGGTGTTTCACTTTTGCTTAGAATGTGACGTCGTGTGTTTTTGTACTCTTCAATTAAGACGTTTATAACCTTTTCCAAAATGTTATGTCGTGCACTTATTGTTGGGAAAGACAAGAATGATGGCAAACCTGTTGGGTTCGTGTTCTTCTGCTGCCCGGTAATCACCGTCACGCGGCAACTGAGATGATGTAACGATGGCTGTTGGTGCAGCATGAATTGGCCGGTCCTGCAGTTAACTGTGGGAACACGATTGCTCTGCAGTGGCGTGCCTGCGAGAAGAGCAAACCTGCTCTTGTAAAAATGTCGCGTAAAAAACAAAACAAAAAAAAACGAGGCTCGCACGTGTGTTGCTGCGCTGGGACAACAACGCAGGCACGCGCTGTACAGAAATGTCGTTTTACTGCGAGCTGAGACGACCCGTCCGGGTCTGTGTTTTCCCCTTCTGCCAATTAAAGCAGCTGTGAATAATTGGCAGCCCTCAGACGAGCCTGTTTCTTCTTATGTAAGCGGACACCTGACCTGCACACTCGCTCTGACTCGTGGCTTCGCTTCGGTCCTTTGCTTGGGTGCACCTGGTTCACCTGGGACGAGGCATGCGACTGAAAAAAACCCCAACAAAACAAGTTACACAAGACTTGATCAACTATCTGCTGCAGACATAAGCACATGCATGGGTTTTTGAATTGGAGGCAGTCTCGCAGATCAGATTTGCTCCGGTCTGAACGCCTGGACTCGGTGCGAACTTGCTTCGGCTGGTGCATTCGACAGAGGCTGAGCTGTTAAGAGGCCGAGATTGGCTTATCAGATCGTGACTACGACATGCAGCTTCACCTACATTTATGGACCTGATTGAGTTTACGTGACCCACATATGGTGCCTTTTTGTAATTATGGAGCAAAAGGCAATGCGTCATGTGTGGACTTGTCCAGGCGGAGCACCATGAGCAGCCACAGACAACTCTCTTTTTTTTTTCAGGTCAAACCAAGAAATGAATAAAAGATTTGGGGGACATAAGGAAAACAGCTGTGGCGCAGCCACCTCGCTGCATGTTCCTATTTGGCAATGCGCTCGCATACTTTCCCCCATTAATCATCTGCCCAGTGAATTTTCTGAATACGATGAATAAATTGCACTGAGTCGCTGACAGCGGCGTTGCAGCCTGTGAGTCTGGGATTCTGCATTTCTGAATGTCCTTGCCCTCGGGCTTGGCGGTGATTAAGAAGTCGAGCTTGCAAACTAAAAAGTAAGAAACTACTGCCACAACATTAAAACGGCTATGTATAGGCAAGCTGCATTGTCGGCAGTGGGTTTCTAAAGAAGTTTCTACAACAGTCACTTGCAAGACCACTGATTGGACACGAGGCCTCTCGCGAGGGCTGACCAAGGCCGGCACATTTCGCCTTCTAGAGTTTCTATTCGCCCATTCACCTCAATCGAGCGGTGCGTCTCCATCTGACAAGTTTGCGCTGCTGTATCTCATGTGACAAAACCAGGCCGCCAGAGTCCAAGATGGCGGCCCATTCCTTTCAATGAAGCAGCTCGCACGCAGTGCCTACGCCGAAAAGGTTTTTAACTTCTGCGTGAATGGGCCCATAGAGCGTGCGCAGTAGTGTGACTTCCCATCATGCCTCTGTAACTCACATGATCTATTTGGCCAATCAGAACGAGCTGAGACACAGCAGCACGTACGATCGATGTTGTGACGTCACGCTAGCAATAAACTCTATTCTGGTGATTTTCTGGCCTTCATCATTTTTTAAAATGACTAAAAGACCATAACTAAAAAAATCTACGATAGAAAGATTTGCTTTGAATCGCGTTTCAGGTCACAGTCGTCAGTACTTCGAGTGGCCATTGGTAAAATTGGTGAGCTGCCATATGGCCAGTCCGGTATCCAGTTCTAATAATACATCCATGGACATAACTCGGAAGAAGAAGAAGAAGAAGAAGAAGAAGAAGAAGAAGAAGAAGAAGAAGAAGAAGAAGAAGAAGAAGAAGCCGTGCCTGTCAACAAATGCTGCAGGGTTACTAAAAGGCGTCCTGCTGAAAACGAATGGAAAATATTTTTTAGCGCAGTGCCGGACAGGTCGGTGTTTTCACAAGCTGTAAGCGTGGTTAATATGTCACTCACCATGCTGTCAATAAAAACAAAATTTAAAATTTACCACCGGTAAGGCCATGTCTGTCTGTGTGACTCACCTTTAGCGGAGAGCTCACATCCTCAGATTCCTGTTGACGTGACACACTTGTTTTGCAATGAGCAATAATAAAAAAAAACTCTGCACTCTATTAAAATCCGATCATGTTTTCCTACCATCACAACTGCACGTACTTCTGCCTTGGCATTAGTCCTTGATTTTAAGCAACGTGGAGCAAATATCTATTGATTTGATTTTCACAGTTAAATCACACACGCTTAAATCTTCTAGATCTCCAGAATTGCAACCAAGTAGCATCAGGACATCCATCCAGCTGCTCAGTTCTCGACTTTAGGTAGCATGTAGCTCACGCTTATTTGTTAGCCAATAGCATTTGAAGGACATAAGCAGCCCTCCCAGCAATACTTCACCCATTAGCTAGCCGTCGTTAGCGTCTAAAAAAGGTGTTTTTTCTCTACTCTGTCTCATTTACTGCTGTTCCATGAGAGCTCTACTTGCTCCAGCTCTTTCTGGGAGGAAGTGGGTGTGGCCTTGGAAGGAAGCAACAGCAGCAGCTGTGCAGCAGGAAGCATTGCATTCTGGTAGTTGAGGTCTTCTCACGGTTGGGAGATGAAACTCGTTCTGCCTTTGACTGCCACCAGAGGGTTTCCATTCAATGAATAACTTTTTTTTTTTTTTTTTTTTTTTTTACACCTTTGACCCAAATTTCAGTAGACACTCTTTCCAGGATAGTGATCCTGTCTGAGTAGAATCTTCAGTGGCTTTCACCCCTGCACTCACCAGCAAACCAGGTCGAGTCAGCCATGCTGTGCATTATGGAATGAGGCACCGAGTGGAATTTATCCCGTGCGCTAATTCTGACCAATGCAGACCAATAAGCATTCACAGTTGAGAAAAAAACATCCCGGGAAACATCTGGCCAGCGAGTGATGTCAGTATTCTCACATGACTTCTGTTGCTGCATTTAGTTTCTCTTCACCATCTGATCAGCTGATTCACACTTTTTTATTGGACACTGTGTTATTATTGCTCACTTGCACCTGTTGCCCTGGAATATGAAATGGCAACATTATGGTTCCATGTTTTAATTACTTAATGTCATCACATTGGTTAGTCATTAGATCGTTTACAAGATGTTTTGTTGAAAAAAAACAACAACAACAACAAAAAAACCCACGTATTTTAAATGTGCCCACTAAACTTTTAGAGGGCACATTTAAACATACTAACTTTTTGGATCACATTCCAATTCACAGGACGCACGTGTGTATACAAAAAAACAAGTGCAAAAAAAGAAACTCATCCCTCTTTTTTCTTTTTTCATCACAGCTTTTCTCTCACATCTTCTGAACAGTCCTCAGGAATATCAGGCGACCTGCCCAGGAATTCTTCTGCTTTTAGGTAGCATAGCGCTAATATGTAGCGACTTTGTTTCTGAATGAAGTTTTACTTTCACTTTTAAAGGATACAGTGACTTTGGAACATCGGTAACTTGCATCCAAACCTGACTGAAAAACAATGTCCAGGAAGAGGCTGGGCTCCTTCTTGTAAACTGTGCCAAGATTGGTCAAGAGAGTGACTCCTTATTACAGCGGCAGACACTGGCCCAGTCACTCAAGCCCTCGCTCCTTCTGTTTCACTTGTAAAACAACATAAAGCCAAGATCTGCTCTTTACAATATAATTGCTGGCGGAAATCTTATCGCTACCATTAAGAAAATGACTCAGTGTCAAAGGCAACAATGTTTTTCTCAAGTGGTGGTGCAGAGGTTGAACAATTTATTATTCAGCGAATGTATGAACAGATTCAACAAAGAAGATTCTTTTCCCCTCATTGTAAGGTTGACACTCTGCTATTTCAATAAAATGTAGCTACCTTGCAGGACAACGTATCTGACAGAAAGTATGGACAACACACAGTATCATCGTCTGTGTTCCCATGTAAACAATAAGTTGTGTCTGTGTCCCAGAACAGTTGGCAGTGCTGAAGCTCTTGGAGAAGAGAAATCAGTCATCGGCTCTTTTTTTTTTTTGTTCTTCTTCAAACTGATCTTCGTAAGAGGGTCACGGTCAGACGCTCCCTCTCCGCGCCCCTGAACTGCGGCAAGGGTTTAAAAGCTGCAGGACTGAGCGGCATCAGAAGTCCATAGACAAGGATCTTTGCTGAGCCATCTCAAAGTTCCCGCGTCTGCTCCCCGCCCGGCGGACGTAAACGTCGTACCTGCCGTCGTCCTCCTCGTCCTCCTCGTCCTCCTCCATCACGCGGTCCTGCCGGCCCAGCCCCCGGTCGCCCAGGAAGCCGTGGTGGTGGCCGTACGCGCGGCCCGGTTTGACGCTGGGCCAGCTCTTCTTGCGCAGGCTGCTGTTGAATTCCCCGACGGGCGGGAAGACGGTCTGGAACTCCCCCCGGAAGGGCGGCAGCTCCATGGAGCCCCGGCCGAAGGCGTGCGCGCCTTTGCCGGCCTTGACGGAGTTGAGGGACGGCTGGGAGCCGCAGTGGTGCTCGTGGATGCAGCGGGAGCCCGACGACGATCGTCGGAGCGCCTGCAGGGACTGGAGCTCCTCCGACAGCTCCCGCAGATCCCCGGACATTTCCTGAAGGCGGCAGATTAGTTTCAGTCGGGGCTGCTGTAGCCAGCTCTCATTCAGACAAATGAAGGAGGCTTCCCGCAGTGCCTGGGGCCATGAGCGTCACAGGCCAGTGGCTCGCCAGTAGTGGTAAATCATTACTTAAAACAGGGTTTCAAAAAAGTATATGCTTCATATAGTTTGAACTGCTTTGTTCCCAATAGACATTAGAAATAAGATGAATGTTTTAATCGTATTAAAATCTTTTAGTTGAATATATTTTGTACACCACAATCAATAAAGTGCAGGATGGACGGCTTTTACAAAGGAATTAAATAAATAAAGCTGAAAAGAACAAGCGATCCTGATTCATAGCCAACTCTACGCAAGCTAGGCAGCCAGTATGCAGTTATTGTCAATGGTTAGCGCAATGGTATTGCCTGTAGCTAGGTAGATTACGATTTTAAAAGCAAACTCTATGGAAATGAACGTGAGTTTGCATCGAAAACAAAGTTACGTTTCAGACAACTTATGCTAGAAATATGGGACAAACCCGTGTCGATTCAAAACGGGCGCACCACTTCATTGTCAAATACGGCACAATTCTGTATTTTAAGGGACGGTTGGCAACTCCAGTTGGAGCAGTGGTTCTCAACTGGTGGAGTCACAGCAGCCACTTTTTTTTTTTTTTACCCTATCATGAACCCAATTTATTCCACAAAAATAAAAACGCTAGCCCACATGTCTAGAACCTATCATGTCTAGAAAACAAGTTATTGGAATTATTACACAGAAACATCAGAATCCAAACTGACCTTGTCCCTGAGGGTGAAGAGCTCGTAGTGCGGAGGGTCAAACACCTCCTGCAGGTCTCCCCGTTGGAACAGGTTGCTCTTTCGAACCAACACCTCCAAATAATAGATGAATAATAATGACATAGCTTCTCTGTCTCGTTAACACTCGTTGATCAAACGCTCCTTCCATTTGTCTCCTTTACCTTCTTGCGAGGCTGTTTGACCTGAACCAGGACGGAGAGGACGAGGAGCAGCAGCACCACCCCCGTGGACACGCAGATCACCGTCCCGTGCGTCTTTGTGATCTGGTGAAAAATGCCTTTGCTCTTTTTCTCTGAGGATGGACGACGGATGACGGGGGCAAAGACAAAGAGGGATGAATTAAGAGGGACGGTTAGAGTCACATTAGTCATACTGTGGCTGCCGCTGCCGTCGGGACAGTCTGGCACTCGGGGTTTTTCCTGGAACAACTCGGGTTTCTGACTTCAAGATTAACAGCCATTCAAAAAAATTGGGGTGCCAATAAACAACTGGGAGCAGCGTGTGTGTGTGTGTGTGTGTGGGTGGGTGCGGTCGGACGGGGTAGGGCGGGGCGGGGGTGCGTTGGGGGGAGAGTCACTTATATCAAAGAGCCAATAAAGATGAAGAAATGGCCGATGTCCTGCCAAGAGGACGTTTCAGAGGGAGAGTCTGGACTTTCCAGCGCTACATCATTAAGCTTTGTGTTGTCAGGGTGGAGAACAGCGTTTGAAAGGAAGGACAAAGCATGCGGGGTTGGGGCGGTGGGGGGTTGGGGGTGAGCATCCCGCTGCTTGCGTCTAGAAGCTTTTTCTTGCTGCGGATCCCCAAGGAGGCTCAATGTGACACAACAGAGTCAGACATGCATCATCTTCAATGTGGCACAATTTGCTGCCCTTCGCAGTGGCTCAGCAGATTAATTTTTTTTGGGGGGTGATGTTGGCGGCTGCGAAGAAGAGTGGTGGTGGTGGTGGTGGTGGTGGTGGTGCAGCAAAAATAAACAACCCACAAATACCTTTGCAGTTGCTTTCATCCCAGGGAAAGACACAGTTCTGGATGCCGTTGCACACCAGAGAGGTGTTGACGCACATGTTGCTGTGGCAGAAGAACGTGCTGCCCACACAGGGAGCTGCAACACAAAAAGCATAAGTAACACCGAAGGAGTAATCAGAATGAGCACTAACAGCAAATCAATCCGCCTTCTATTAAAACCCGGCTAAACCGTCTGGCTAAACCACCTCGTTAAGAAGAGTGCTTTGTTTTTTTTTATGACGCACTGTTTGCATGCAGCCACCGAGAGTAATAAAAACCCTTTGCAATTATCAGAGCAGACCACAGGAGGTTGCTCTTACAGGGCCTGTCCCTACGGTGGCCGACAAGGGCCAAAGTCAGCTTTCGCCTTAGTTGGCGAAAGCAGCCGCAGGTATGGAAACGATGCAAATTCACAAACACAAACGCAAGTCTAAACAAGGTACAACAAGAGGTCCTGCGAGACATAAAAACATTTACTTAATCATCAAATGCGCTGCAAACAGAGAAGCAATGCAAACAACAGATGCAGACAAAAGAACGCTGCATCAACCAGTCACGACAACAGAAGTGCTGTTAGCCGAACAGCTCAATGGAGAGACACACAGGTAGACCCAGGACGGCTGACTAGAAAGTTTAGAGTAGCTACCTGTGGGTCTCTCCATTGAGCTGTTCCGCTAAGAGCGCCCCCTGCAGGTTTGGAGCACTTGCGTCGTAGTGACTGGTTTATGCAGCGTTTTCTTTTATGTGTTTTCTTGGTTTGCATCCGTTGTGTTTTGCATCGCTTCTCTGTTTGCAGCTCATTTGATGATCAAGTCTATCTTTTATGTCTTGCAGCACGTTTCGTTTCGTTTCGTTTGCACCACAATCCTCTTTTTATACCTTGTTTTTTAGACTTGTGTTTAGACTTTGTGTTATTTGCATCGTTTCCACAACTGCAGCTGTTTTCGCCAACTCAGGCCCATCAGGCAGTTGTATTGCGTTTGGCCCTTGTCGGCCACCGTGTGTCACACTACAGCGGCGCACACACAACGTAGAATGGCAAAGGTTAACGACAATTGGAAGGAGGGACTCACGGTCGGCAAAAGAAGTAAACAGCATCCGGAAACGGCTGAGACGACTCGTTTCATCGGCCCACATCCTCACAACTCCCACACCGGTGTCCAACATGACGTCATTAGCTACTGTGCTACAAAACTTGGCCTGCAAAGAAACCACACATCTCTTTATTGCCCCCCGCCGCGCCTGATGTGTCGTCTCACCGACGCCAAGGTCTGTAGGACAGTTGCTACGTATTTGCGAGACGGGAAGAGGGAAAACGCTGGTCTCCGGCTATCGTTGCGTTACCTTCAAGTCCTCGATGGCACTGCTGCCATCGTAAACCGCCACAAAGTTCTTCTTGCACTCGTTGGAATTCTCCATCTGATACTCCAGGAATCTCAAGTAGATCTGGAACGAGCCAAAAAGGCATGGGCTTTAAATTCTCTTCACTTCTCATGCAGTCAACGACCCAAAGGCTCATGACCCACTACCCTCTAACACTGCATGTTATCTTAAGCCGGTGCAATCATTCAAACTCATGTCTGACGGTCAAATGTAATGGTTCACGTTGCATAAGGTGAATTTGCACAAAGCTGTATTCGTACTATCAGTAAAGTTAAAAGGGCAAATAACTTGCTGCATGTCACTGTCAAGTTCATTTTGCATGCATTAAATTATTTTTTAGATAGATAGATAGATAGATAAATAGATAGATAGATAGATAGATAGATAGATACTGTAGATAGATGGATAGATCCACACCCTATTATTCTTTGGAGCTCGTATCGTCCAGATGCAGTCCACGGCTTGGTCGGGCTTCATTTTGTACTCCTCCTCCACCTGACTGGATCGGATCAGGCCGTCGGCTCCCGAAAGCTCAAACTGGCAGTCTGACCCACAGACAGCGACACGAGGTGAATACAGAGGCAAAGGTGGGGATTAGAGGCGAAAGCTCGTTCTCACTTAAGCAAGCACAAAGCCGAGACAAAACTGGTCGTGTGGCTCTGACTGTACCGGGGATTGGGTTTAGGAGTCCTCCGACGTGCAGGTGGAACTCGGGGTCTTTCAGAAAAAAAAGAAAGTGAGCTGTCACATGATCATGGCAAGTGTATTTTATTATAATTTGTTTTAATTAGGGCTGTCAGTCGATTAAAAATTTTAATCGCAGACTTTAATTGCTCGTTAAAAAATTAGTGCCAATAAAATGAGTTTTAACGTGTTAACCTCTACAGCGCTAGTTTTAATTATTGCCAATTTGATGAATACCAATGAGGCTGTTTTGTTCAACTTAGCCAGATCCTTTCTATCCTTCCTTAACAGCTGTCATACCACACCATGATATTCACAGATACTTCACAGAAAGAAGTAATTTGTGGGTTTTTTGGAAAATACATTTTTGTTTCTTTCCAGTTGTAATGCCAATGTGCCTCCAACCAACCCTCTGCATCCTCCTCTCTCACACCAACTAACTTCATGTCCTCCATCAATACACCCATAAATCTCATTTTCCTTAATCTAGACCTCTACGACCACTGACATATTCACTGCCCTCCTCTGTACATATCCGAACCATCTCAGTCTATCCTATGCTATGAACTTAAAGCTCTCTGCTTTTCTCAGTAAATTCATTTTCAAACATCGTGTCACATTCAAAAAACCAAATTGCCAATGTGAGACAACTGACTGAAGATCCAGCGAGCACTGGAAGGACATTTCCTTCAAAACCAAACCATCCTCTTTACCACGTACTGACCTGCGGTGAAACTGTACTGGACCCGAAACCAATCCCCTCCAGCTCGTCGTCGCTGAAGAAGCGGATCCACATGAATCGCCCACTGGAGAGGACCAGCCCGGGACTGACCGAGCCGCAGAAGCGGTTGATGAGAGGCGAGAAGCTGAACGGGCCGTCCCGCACCTCGATGTGGTCGAAGCGACACTCAAAGGAAGCCTCGATGAAGAATTTCTCATCAAACAGCAGCTCGATCCTCTGACGTGGCAGGGCTGAGGAGAACATGGAAGTGTCAGATCTGCAGCCAAGGACGTGATTACTGGAAATATTTATACTGTGCAGAACTGTGCTGAGAACACATTTTTCTTTCCGATTTTTCACTCAGTTTTATGGATATTCTTAATTTGAAGTTTTAGTTAAAGCAGGTCGGACGTTTCTTTCATGCACCCGTGGTAATTAAAAGATTTTAAACATTTCTAAAAGTTTTTACATTTTTGTAACTTAGAAGACCATAGAACTACAATCCAAAGTTCCAAAGATCCAAAGGGGAATTTTATTGGATTTAATTCAAAATCCACACCCAAGTTTACAACCGCTGCAGGTTCCTCAGGTGCATTTTTCCCAGTTACCTTCGAGCACGTACAAGCACTCCTTGTTCGGAGGGTACGTTTGGGGATAGTTTGGAGAGCTGAAGCTGCCGCCATCTGTGTTTCGCACCCAGTTTCCACAGTGACGAGACCGATCCGGTCGCTCAGATGGTTTAACCCCATCTGCTGCTGCCGCCGCCGCCACCTTTCCATCTGAATCAGTGCGACAGCCAAGAAAATCGCAGTTGCTGCAGTGAAAGGGCGGCTATAAAACGATATAGGTGATAAAACTTGACCTATCTTCGGGTGAATTAAAGATCTGTGCCAGTGTTCTCTGACAATAAACTGTCTGGAGTCTGTCAGTGAAGTGGCAAAGAAAAAGAGGAAAGTCGGTCATTCGCTACTGTTGCTGTTCCGCTGTTTGGTTGGTAATGTGCAAAACAAAAACACAGCTCTAGAAATCAGCCCTTTGTGATGTCAAAAAGGGTATTTCTTCATCTCCATGGTTTGTGACAATGCTCCCCCTGCACCTCGTTTTTGCCATCTTACCAACACGTGGATAGTCGATTATATCAGATGAGATTAGATTAGATATTTATTGCCATTTGTACAAGTTAAAAATAGGTTGTCTCAGGTTGAGTCCATCCACTGGAACAGTACAACAGCACAACAAAGCACTGACTTTAGCCAAAAGCGAAAATATATAAATATATAAATATATAAATTTCACTCCAATGACTTTGTCTCCGATTACAAATAGAGATCCGAAAATGCGTATGATACGGGACTTGGAAAACACTTTGTGCTTATCACTGTCCTTTTATTTTGTAAGGGGGCCAACTTGCCGTTCTCACCTTTAGTCTTTTGTGCCAGAGCGAATCCCTCCTCGATGAACAGGAGAAACATCCAAACTGTGGGAGGAGACAAAAGGACATGAAGCAACAGAGACAACAGACAGGAGGAGTCTGTTGTGCATGTATATCTACTGAATCCATGCACGCATATGAGGTCAAAGGGTGGAGAGTTCAACAGGTTAAGAATGAAGACGTCTCACTTCAGCCATCTGCTCCTTTACTCTCCTTCCTATTTTTAGACCCTCTTTATCCTCACAAGGTTTATGAGAAACTGAGACGAGGAGAATCTGATCTCTGCGCTCCAGTGAAGCCAAGCATCAACATCTTGTGGAAAATTAGAAAGTATCAGGAAGTCATATCTCGCACCCATTTTTTGTCATTTCCATAAATGGTGACTTGAATAGAGTTGAGAGCCAAAGGGCTCCTGCTGAAAATTAGAAAAAAAAATAAAAAATGACTTGGGGTTGGTTTCACCAACGTGGCATAAGACTGGGAACATCCACGCTGCATCACACCAACCAGCAGTTTCAGTCTCACTCTGTTGGAGAGAGGATGGTTTGGCTTGTTCTTCACTGGACCCTGCATCACTGTTGATTTCTAGTTGACTCATAAACGATCTGATAATTGACGTATAGTCACAATGGATTCTGGAGCTAATTGTGTGATGTTTAATTTAAAAAAAAGAAGATCAACTCTAACTAGTTGTGTTAAATTACTGGCAATAGTGTTCGGGGGAAGCGGATCAGCCACGGTATCAGTTGGCAGACTATAGACTAACTAACTGTGAAGCTCTACTTTCAACAATTCTCTTCCACCTTTCAAAAAGAAAATATCTCCTGTCTTCTCTGTTGTCCTTCCACCCTGGCCCTGTCCTCTTTGCGCTGCCACGACTGTATGTAAAAAATGCAATGCACATGGCAAAAACAAAAGCTGTATAATCTTGCCTCACATCAGGGGATGCACAAATCATGGAAAGCTTAAATGCGGAGCTGTCACTTCAGCACCACGGATCACACGAGCAAAAAAACTCCCACGGATTAGTTCGGGCATTTCCAAGCGTCTTAAAGTAAATAAATGAAAAGAAAAAAAACACAACACTGCGTGATTTCTTTATCTCTCTCTCTCTCTCTCTTTATAAAAAAAAGAGAAAAAAAAGAAAATCAATATGCAATATCGCTTGATCATTTCGTGCTCATTTCGTGCGAATCGGAGCTGGGGGATATTAAAAGTTCCCCGACCGTCTGGGCGACGTGCACGTCTGCCGCCAAAACCTCTTTACTGTCCAGATTATCAAAGATTACAAAGTCCTTGCCGCTTTCGCATTGCTTTGGCGGCAGACATGTCATCCGTGCCTCCGACAGCGGTGAATAATTAAAAAAATAAAAAAATAAAAAAGAGGGAGAAAAAAAAGTGAGAGCAGGCGTCAAAAAGACGGACTGCGGCACTCACCTACGAGCATCCTCCCGGCTGGCTGGTTGGCTGGCTGGCTGGCTGGCTGCCTCCCTTCACTCTGCCTCTTCAAACTTGACCAAATTAACAATCCCTCACATCCCTTCTGCCGTCGAGCCGGATTAGAGCCCGTTCGGACCGCTGATTTAGGAGGAAAGAAGAAGGAGAAGGAGGAGGAGGAGGAGGAGGAGAAGAAGAAGAAGGAGAAAAAGGAAATGGAAGAAAATCTATAAACCTTTTAGATTTTAATCCCGACTGGGTCAAAAAAAGAGTGAAGCTGCCGTCGGACAACTGTCACATGACACGCTCTCCTCCTCTCCGCGCGTCCGTCCCCTCACACGAGCCCGGCATCTGTCCGCACGGTTCAAGATTGGGCTGAGTTGGCGCGCGAGGCGAGCGGTGCGGGCCAACTGCGCATGTGCGCCGTCATAAATTAGCAATAAATAACGGGGGGATGATCCTATCACTGCTTGCTTCCCTTCTTGTCGTTAAGAGGGAACCGGGCTGTTTCCTCATCTGAAAGTTTAATGGACTGACTCTTGGACACACACACACACACACACACACACACACACACACTGGGCATCCGTGCCAAAAGCATCTACCTAAATCAGTCAAGGCGATGCCCCCTCCTGCACATTAATGCAGAGCAGGGAGCAGGCTGCGTCTCCTGTTGTCTTTTCTCATCTGTCGCTGAGGACACGAAAGACGCCCCAAGCCTTAAAAAGCCAGCCAGAGCAGCAGACGGATGGAAGCAGGAGCCAAGAGTCGGTGGGAAGGATGTTTTTTTTTTCCTTCCTCCTTTGATGCGTTGCCTCTTAACAACGGGACCCGTCACCTTGGCCGCGGGGCAGATCTGCGCCTCTCCGGCTGATTGTAAGTGCTTGAAAGCAGCAGCTTTGGCTGGAAGAAGCAGACAAGGTGGCTCCTGGCAGTCGAAGACAAGCTCGCTTCTGGTTGAGGCAGCGGTTGCAAGTGACTGATATAACCTGATATCTTTCCAGGCCGTGCACGTGTCCGTGGCCTGGAGGCTCGGTTTTTGGAGTGCGAATGAGCTGACATTTATCTACTGGGACGGCGTGACAAAATAATGCAACAGTATTTTGCAAACCGGCTCTACGTCTGTAGTTTTGGTCGACGGTAGCAACGCAACGACACGGTCCAAATGTCACAATTTAACCGTCGCCGGATGTGTATGGGAATCATCTTTTCAAATATAGGAACATAAGAAGCACTCTGACACTCAGACCTGTGTGCGTTGTGGAAGCTAGAGGACCAGGAGGGAACCCACGCAGATGGAGGCAGAACATTCAAACGCCCTCATCTTCTTGCTGTGAGGCGACAGTGCTAACCACTGCACCACCCGTTGCAACAGACTAGATTAGGCGAACAAAGTGCCAAAGCAACAAAGGGCGCGGGTCCCGTAGGTCCAAGTGAGGCTTTTATCCACGCATGTAAAAAGACTGAAGACCAGCGGTGCATTTAATTGCATACTGCAGATTGGAGAGCGCCGGCTATTAGTTTTCATTACAATTTGCATTAGAGGTGCCTTGGGGGGAAAATAGGCAAGGGACACACAGCGCGAGATGCGAAGGCTGCTTGAGGGCGTGAAGACAAAATGAAGTCAATTTTTCACTGGGATTAAAACTGTATGAAGTTGCAGCGACCAATCAGCATTCTCTTCTGTTGTGATGAAAGCAGGAAGCAACTGCTGGGTCTCTGCCTGTACGAAACGCAGAGGATGACGAAGACAATGAGACAACGACTGAAAAAAAAAAAATAGTTTTTTCTGCGTGTTAATCAAAGCAGCACATTGTAGCTAAAAATCTGGAAGCCTAAAGCTTTTTGCGAGCAGGATAAATGACAGTGGAAATAAAAATCTGACTGGCTGATGCTGAATTCAGAAGGTCTGTCATGTCCACTTTCAGTCTTTATGAACCCAAATACAGCCACATTAGCAAAATCTTAGGGTTATTAGATTTGTTCTATCTGCTGCGTTAGCTTCACGTTGGGATAATACAAAGATGGATTGGTTTAACCAGGGTCTTCCTCAGTAGTACGATAAGGAGCTTGGAGTAGAGCTGCTGCTTCTTGCTGTCCAAAGGAGCAAATTGAGGTGTTTCGGGAATCTGATCCGGGATTCCTCCAGGACCTTCGAAGGTGTTCCGTCTACTGGTGCACAGGCCCCAGGGTAGATCCAGGACCTGCCAGAGGGGCCAGGAAGTGCCTGGGGTTCTCTCGGCTGGGAAAGTTGGAAATCACTGCTGGCTAGAGCGAAACATGGAATACCTTGCTAAGCCTGCTGGCCCTGCGACCCGATTACAGATAAGCAGGATGAAAATGGATGGATGGATTATTTGCGACCTTCTTCTGATCATAATGACTTCAAATCCTTTTTCTTCTCTCTGCTTGTTTGTTTCCGTTTCTTATGAGCGAGAAGAAACTTGGCAGAGAACAGCCTGAGCGGTTAGTTCCACATCCTGCCTGACAGCCCAGAGGCAACATATGAAAGTCTCTGCGGCCGTCATTACTCGCCAAGGTGTGACTCATTTTTGCAGTAACAACAACCCCGGGGCGCTTCGAGCACGATCACCCACAATGTACTTGCAACAATCGTAAAGTTGCATCATCTGGGCCTGTTCCCTCCGCCGATGTCGTTCCTTTGTGATCGCCTATAAAAAAGAAAGCGCCTCAGACACGTGAATCATCTGGGTTTTTTTTTTCAGGTAACGGTTGTTTTTTGAGGAGCTGCTGCCTTCCGCGATAAGCCCTTAAAGAAATCAGGCTTCGACATGCGAGTTGTCACCCCTTTGTCAACTTTTGCTGTTTGTCACCGTCTGTCGTCCACACCGGCAAACTCTTGCGTCCACATCTTTGTATGCACTGAGCATCAAAAGGGCTGCAATCTGTATCTGTCGCCATGGCAACTAAGCCGGTGTCATGCCGGAGTTTCTTCTGAGGCAATCAGGGACCTGGAAGGCGCTGGTTGTAAAGGTTTTGACGCAGACAGGGATCAAAGTGGGACAAAAAAGACATGAAAGAAAATCAAAAAAGTGTCTACCTGTGCTGCTGCCACCGTGGCCAAAGGCTTCTTTGCCGTCACCCGAAGCAAATGGAAATCATGCGCTTTCTTTGAAGCTTTGGAGAGGCTTGAAGTCTTGAATTTCCCTGCCTTTGCAAGACACCATCACCTTGCTGTTTGTCTGACAGGACAAGCAGCAAGACAAACGCCGCGGTGCACGTGTGGGCTATTCAGAGAGTTGTTGAAGCGGAACAATGACTAAAACCGGGCCGTGAAAGCACTGTGCTGGACTGAGACATCTGAGACAAGCAGTAGAAGAACAGCTTTGCATAGATGAGGATAAAAAAAGTGAATGCTCATAAATGTAAAATATAAGGGAGAGTTCGATATAAGCAAAATAGCAAAACCAGTCCGTCACAGTGGTAGCAAAGACAATCATGCGGTTCCATTCAAGCAGGAAACTACACGGCTTCTTAACTAGAGACTGATGTCTCAAGAAAAAAAACCCTAAAATCAATAATTTTGATTTTGTGATAACCTAGTAGAGGGGTTTAAGTTAAAATTGAAATTTATTTCTATGCATTTTTCGATTTTCAGAAGGTACATAAACAAAACATTTGGCTCTGGAATGGATGGATGAATGGATGAACCATACAGTCACCTACTGCACCAACAACATAACTGCTGACAGACTTGATCCCAATAACAAGATAATCAGTTAAGCCGTATACATGAGGGAGAAATTCAAATTCCAATCGCATTATCGCGGTGTTTCAATCGGAGTTCTCCGATTCCAATCCGAGCTCTCAAACTCCGATCTTAGTCGGACTAGCGCGTTGACGTGCACCTCAGTTGTACGATCACAATCGGACTAAGGCAATAACTCGGTTTTCTCGAGTGTCATGTAAAAGTACTGGATGTCACAACCATCATGTGATGAGCTGGGTGGGATATGTGACCAGCAAAAGAGAGGCGCAGAGTGGACCTACAGCAGAATCCTGAGGTATTTTTATATCGTCAGGATGGTAAATTAGCATTTTGATTGCCCCCCCCCACCACTTCACCAGGCAAGTGATTGTTCTTATTAACGTTTGCTTAAGGATGAAATGGAAATGAACATCTCCAATTTGGCAGCTTCCACGGCTGAGTGAGTTGATTGACGGCGATGGAATGGAAATTGACTTTCGCCGCGCTCATTTAGACTTGCTTTGCAACTGTGGAAGAACACGTGCGCCCACTTGTCCAGGGTGGCACCCCCTCCTTCACCCAAAGACAACTGGGATGGATGAATGGATGGAAGAACCCGTGCACGTCCCCTTTAGCGCTCCAGAGGTACGCGGCTCAGCGGCAAACACGCAAACGACAACCAACGAGGCTGAGAGGCTCAGACTCCCGCGAGCCCTTTGATTTTTTTTTCCCCCAAGCACATTATGACTAATAACAAACTGACTGCACTCTTTTTGAACCCTGGGTGGGGGGATTGCTTGATCTGCTCGGTTCCCGTGAAACACAACAGATTGACGAGTTCACACGAAAAGCACTTTTATCAGCTTCCGAGGAAAAAGTAATTAAGACAGCAGCGAGAGGCCGTGATTGGCAGGAAATCCCTGTGGATTTGGCCTATTACAGCTGATGAAGAGGCAGGACATCCAGTGTGAGTGTGTCCCATGTTGAGCGGATGGAACTTTTCCCACTGTAGCAGTGACTTTCTCATTCGGCCTCATATTGGATTGTAATATTTTCCCTGTCGTAAGTGGGACAGATTTTGTTGTGTTTGCTTGCTTTGACCCGCTGGACGGACTGTTTGTCTCACAACTGGCCTGGGAATGACTCGGTATCCCCCCAGTAGGGTTGTCAAGTCTGGGCAGCCCTGTTCAGATTGCCACCCTTCAGCAATCTGGCCCTGGATATGCAGAGGAAACCTTACCATACTTTTGTCGTCTGAACAGTCACAAACGACATGAAATACGGTTTTTGGCAAATGGCAAATGGGCTGATTTTGCACTAAATAACACCTACAAGGGTGTCAACATGAAATGATGAGATAAAACGATGAAGAGTGCGAGGAACGAACAGCAGGGTGAACCTACTTTGCTGACAGTTGCTATTTGGATGGAAGCCTTTTTTCAGAAACTAATCCCTCAGTATGTGCAAAATCCTGGGACACTGACTCACACCGTCACTTAAAAGGAAAACTAGCGCTGAGTCAATGGCACAAATTCCTACAAGACCAAACAATCCCATTTCAGGCCACACGCAGGTGCAGAGTTGCACCTTGGGTTGTGTCAGATTACTGGGAAGTGCAGCCGGTTAGTCAACACAGAGACAGTAAATATGTGAGAGAGAGAGAAAAATGAACACTTGACTGAGAGCAGAGACAAAGCGTTGCTTCTTCCATTTTCTTATCTGAACCAAAAAATGCAACACAGATTTAATTCAATTCAGCATAAACAGCTCAACAAATCAACGCAAATAAAACAAACCGATGACTCTCTTCACGTCTGTATAAAATAAAAGTAGCGCTTTTCTTGAAGCCCTGCGTGGCAGCCCAAACTACTGCTTGACGCACTTCATATTTCCAAAGGCCAAAACACACCAGCGACCTTTGTTTCAGTCAGGGAATGGATAGACGCTCGAGTTAATCATCGCGCGAAGAAAATTTCTCGCACAAGCTGGAAAGCATCCTCCTCTTCCTCCTCTGCTGCCTCCTGTGAGCTCTGCTTTCTTCTTCCTTCTGATACGTATGCCGCCTCCTGCATCGCCGGGTTTTCTCTTGAAGTTGAAGCCCTCGTCGTCGTCAACCTAAGTGGGTGACAGTGAGTCATTGTTAACGCAACGTTTCAGGTAGCAATCTACAATTAATATATGAACATTAATTTGTTTGCAGCCAATTAATGAGCTGGACAGAAATGAGAAAAGTCCATCCTTTACTTTAGCCTCGTTCAGACTGCCGGCCGAAATCTCCAAGCTCCAGGGCAACGAGTATCGCAACAAGTGCCGCTGTCGCAATGATATGACGTCACACACTACACGCTATGCTGGACGACGCCTCCGCTCCGACGTCGTTGCTACAGCAACCTGTCAGATGGGTCAATAATGTGGCCCAGCCTGAACAGAGCCACATCCCATTTGGACACTTGCTAAAAAAACACTGAGGATCAGAAGGAATCTGATTTGAATCAGCTTCGCCTGCAGTCTGAACGCAGCCTTACTGACTGCGTTCTTCTACGTGTTGCTGCTGCGAGTCGCTAATATTCAACAAATCATCCTCATGTCCTGGAGTTAAATCAGATTCTTGGCCTTGCGGTGGTGGAAGCGGGGGACGACCACGAAAAGCCATGACATCATTTGAGCAACAGCATAACTCCTCTCTTGAGGAAAATGTATAAATAACCTAAACTTTGACATTCACTTAATCAGCCACAAAGATAATTCTTTTCTTAGTAGTCAGCTTAATGACCCGGTCGCTACGAGGAAACGCAGACATTCTGTCTTTGGACGGATTTAGGCCTATGGCATTTCAGGCAGCAAGAACTGTGTGACCCTAAAATCTGTAGATTAGAGGCAGAAAGAAACCAGGGGGAGACATTTGGAATTACAGCAGAAAATAACTCTGCTAGAAGCCTTCAAAAGCACCCGGAGAGCAGCAATCCCTCCTCTCAAAGACATGGGGAGTTGTAATCTGGCTGATTGCAGCCGAGCGTGTCTTCGGATATTTTCCCTCTCATTCGGGATCGCACACATGCTAATTTGTCCACATGCTAATAAGTTACCCTGCTTTTTTATATGAGCCCAGCCAAACCGCCTGCATCGCTGTGCACGTTCAAATCTCCGAGAGTGACACTGGCTTCTTCTCTATTGTTTCTTTGTTTACTGTTTACTTGTTATTCTGTCACCGTCTGTCAGCTGGGAATTTGCTCTTGCAAGGCTTCACCTTCATATTACAAGGCAAAAGTAAATTGGTGGCGTTCTATTTAACGGTCACGTTGAGGTTGCGCATGCTTTCCGCCGGGGACAGTCGCCTCCAGGAGTGATTTTCCGGAGGGAATGTAAACAGGAAATCACGGGCCCTGCTTTTTGGGCAACACGTATGGATAAGAAGGACATCGCCAATTAACATGGGTAATTGCAAGTGAGCGGCTGCTGTGCTGACAAACGGTAAAACCTAGCGAAAAGGCACCGGAAGACATTGCCTTGGGGCGCTGTTGTGTTTACACTCTGTGCATAATTGGCTCCCTTGTGTGTTGCAGAAAAGCAACGCCAAGTGGGAGTTTAAAGAACCCGTCAAGCAAAATCACTTCTGAGTCTCCTCAGGTTTCAGTCCTCGTGTCAAAACGCTGGATTCCGTGGTGTTCTCATGTGTTAGCGAACTCATAGAAAACCTCAAAATGAGGAGGCGCTAAAAATCAAATATCCTAAATCATTCTGCTCGGCAATGCCGGCCTTCCTAAATCTGCCTCTCTGTTGCCATATGGCCAATCACAAGGGGTGTTTCTGGGACAGATGGCCAATGGCAATAACCCTTAGTCAAAGCAGGGTTAAGCCTGGGAAGACAACTAGAAGATTACTGTGGTGGTCATCAATTAGGGCCCTCAGAGGAAGGAGACCATGCAAGGATAAAAACGAGACAAGATATAGATTACATAAGGGAAACAATCTCTCAGTGTAATTTCCACAGCCGGTTTGCCAACATCCAATCTGCATTCCCATTTCTCCACGTCGCCGTCTTGTCTTCACGTCAAAGGCTCAATTTGTAAAATTTTTATAGGATTTATAGCACAAAATGGAATTCACGTTTGCAAAAAGTAAGAAACTCTTATCATTTCATGAAATAATATTTTCACATTTACTCTGCATTTACATAAAGAATGCTGAAATGGCCATAATATGGCAAAACTTAACACATAAGACAACTGGTGTCAGAGAGATATGAGCTCAAGCGAGACAAAAAAAAAAAAAATCTTGGATGAGCTTTTTTGGGACATGCTTTTTTCGGAATTAGATTCTAATAAATCACACTCAGCCGGCATTTTATCAGGATCTCACATCGAACCCATAAATCATCTAGAGAGAGGATGGATTGCAACCACAATTATGATAATTACAGCCTGTTTTTGTTTGGCTTGACAAATCAGGCCAGGCGTTGAGCAAGAGCGCAGCTGCGACGTTCGGCAGGCGCAGCCACGTCCGTTCATGTTTGACCCACAAATTCTGCGGCAAGTCAAGCAGTGACAAGCTTTTCTCCATGAGCAAGCAGAAATCTTCTTAGCGCGGCCTGATCTGCGATTGTGGCAAAAAGCCCGAAGGAGGAGCGCTTCAATGCCATTTCATGTTCCTCAGTGAACTGATAATGTGTTGCAATTTAGGCGATTATTTAAATCGCGTTGTTGCCCGGAAAAAAAAAAGATATGCGGAAAAATGCAAAATATAAACACAGCGACTTGTTTTATTACTTGCAAGACATTTGTTTAATCTGTGCAGTCCAGAAGCCTTGAGGATTTTCCTTTTTTCAGAAACCAAATGAGCAAAACAAAAAACAAAACAGGACGGTTGGTTATTATACATGGTAGATTCGGTTTACTGGTGTAAATAAAAAATAACATGCCATGAGATTTGAAGCCTTTATCCGTGTTTTGACACGTAATCATGGTGTTTATCCCGCCATGTCGTTCCTAAAGTGCACTGAACTTTGAAGCTTAAGGGAAAGTGACAATGTGCGTGCATCTGGCTGCTAACATGCTCTTTGCTTTGGGATTTCTCTCTCTCTCTCTCTCTCTCTCTCTCTCTCTCTCTCTCTCTCTCTCTCTCTTCTCTTCCCTTTACTTTTTAATTTGGTCAAATAAACAAAGCTGGTATTTGCAATCAAGCCCTAAGCACTCGCCGGACGGGGGGCTTTAGAGACATAATTAAAGGGCCTGAGTGAGAGAAGGCAGCCTTGGGTACAAAGTGACAGAAAGTGAGAGTCTGATAAAAGGCTGCTTTGAACATTAGAGATTGGACTGGAGAAGAAGGATGACAGGACTTTGAGTGAAAATGTCTTAATGGCGTGAGCCAATGTGCAGGAGCTTCTGGCGGCCAACGCAACAATAATTTGTTATCCGAGCGGACAAATAAGACTGTAACTGAAAGGTTAAAATGTACTTTGAAAGTAATACAGAGTATAAAGATTTTCTATCACACAGATTTATGTTGGTGCCATGAGACCGTTATTGATTAATAATTTAATAAAAGAAACACTCATTAAAATGTGGGAAGGAGCAGCAATAAAAAAAAAAACAAAAAAAAAAAATCAGTGAGAATAATAAAATAATGAAAACAAAATCAAAGCCAAAGAGCTACAATGAGTGAACTGAGAGAAATTAGAAAGTGCGGACTGAGAGATGTGAGTTGGATGTTAAGACCTCCGAACACAGTTTTGATTACACCGCACACCAGTGGAGCCCTGATTAATTCCCACCACGAAACTGCGCAGAGTTTGAGTGTGCGTGTGTACGTCTGTTGTAGCTGTGGAAGAGGATAAAGTTCCGGAAGGAGAGGAAGAAGAGGAAGAAGAGGAAGAAGAGACGGACAACACTGGATGAAAGGAGTTCTCTCATAGGCGCATTAACATTTGACAAATTAAGTATGTTTCATGATAATGAGCATAATGTTTTCAAGTTAAATGTCAATGTCCAACCCCTGATTCATTTAATACCATTTAAACGTCATGCACTGGGCTTATCAAATCAACACTAAATGTGACGTTATTAATTTCATACATTTATGAGATCATTATGTACACGAGGCTCTGCAATCAAGCACAAAACATACAAATTAAAAGTAGCAAATACGTTGGAGTTTCAGAATTCTACATAATGATTTGTCAGTTGCTTTAGGTTAGGGACAAATAAGATGCTTCTCGATTCAATTATAACTAACTGAGGCTTGTGAATGTTTTAGCGCATTGAGTTTTTGTCCGCCACGGGGCGCCGTCCGTGATCCAGGTCACGTGCCTAAAACCAAAATAACAACGTTCTGTCCCCTTTCGCTGCGGTTCCCATTCATCGAGGATCACAAACGGTAATATACCGGTTACGGTCCCCATTGCATGGCTCATGTGAAGTCGTGCGACACCGGCAGAGATGTCTGAAAAGCGTCGGGCGCTGCCGCCCTGGATGGCGAAGAAGGAAGAGAAGTCGGAAGAGAAAAAGGCGACGATGAAAAGAAGAAAACCGAAGAAACCAAAGTAGGTAGCGTGTGTAACATGGCCAAGTCTCCGCTTCGAGCTTCTGTTAAAACGGGTCGACTTGTTTTTTTGTTTTTGTTTTTACTTTTTAACTGAGGCGTTCGCGCTCTTGCGTTTTCAGGTCTATTTTCTACTGCATGAACGAGAGGGAGCTGGTGGAGACGGCTGTTTCGCTCCTCACCCAGGCTGCTGACAGCCACGACGCGGTTCTGCTCGCCGACCACAAGGTGGTACTGTTTCTCTCTCTTTTCTTTTTTTTTTTTTAGGAATTGGACAGTGTTTAAAAGTAAAACGATTCGATCATGATTGATGAAGTACTTAACATAATGACTGCATACATTAATAATACGACCACTGTTTCTGTCTTTTTTGCTCGCTTTTGTTCCACTTAAAAGGTGGAAGCATGACACTTTTACGGACTGTAAAATAATATTACAAATTATATAAACACTTGTTAAATTTATTAATTAAAGTTATTTTATTTTCTAATAATCATATTAGTATCCAGATTGAAAATGTAACATGTATGAGATTGTGATACAGACCTACATTTAACATCTTCTTACTTGTTTATTTGTTCACGCTAGACTTACAGTGTTTATTTTCCCTCTGGCGTTCACCTACCCAAACATTTTACAACATTTAAAGGGACAGATTTTTTTTTTTTTTTTTTTAGCTTTTTGCATTGTAATCCAAGTGAAGCACACAAAAAAGCATATTTAGCCCTCTGTTTCCAGCACCCAGCATAAAAACTTGGTGTTTTGTTGTACTTTGCACGTTTGTAAGGGGGTGTGTGTGGGGGGATGCTAGCACAGAGCTCAACCAACACCTGGCTGTGGTACTGTCACTAACCTGGGAGAGGTGTTAGTGCCCTTTGTGACCTCATAAAGTGGTCAAATCACATTTTTGTGAAAATTAGAGCAAGTAAAATAAGGCCGCGTTCAGACTGCAGGCGAACGTCATTGAGATTCCCTCTCAAATCCGATTTTTAGGGCTGACTGTCCACACTGTTTTTTTTTAGCAAGTGTCCAAATGGGATGTGGCTCTGTTCACACTGGGCCACATTATCGACCCATCTGACAGGTTGCTGTAGCAACGACGTCGGAGCGGAGGCGTCGTCCAGCATAGCGTGTAGTGTGTGACGTCATATCATTGCGACAGCGGCACTTGTCGCGATACTCGTTGCCCTGCAGCTTGGAGATTTCGGCCGGCAGTCTGAACGAGGCTAAAGTAAAGGATGGACTTTTCTCATTTCTGTCCAGCTCATTAATTGGCTGCAAACAAATTAATGTTCATATATTAATTGTAGATTGCTACCTGAAACATTGCGTTAACAATGACTCACTGTCACCCACTTAGGTCGAAGACGGCTTTGCGGGGAAGACGAGGGCTTCAACTTCAAGAGAAAACCCGGCGATGCAGGAGGCGGCATATGTATCAGAAACGGACCTGGACGTCTCCGAGATGGAAACGCTGCCATACACAAAGAGCCCAACACATCAGGAACCCGGGGGTCAGATGTCAGAGCCAGGTCGGGGTCAGGGCGCTCGCAGGAATGTTGGACTGGAGGCTGGAAGGAAAAAGCAGAACTCACAGGAGGCAGCAGAGGAGGAAGAGGAGGATGCTTTCCAGCTTGTGCGAGAAATTTTCTTCACGCGATGATTAACTCGAGCGTGTATCCATTCCCTGACTGAAACAAAGGTCGCTGGTGTGTTTTGGCCTTTGGAAATATGAAGTGCGTCAAGCAGTAGTTTGGGCTGCCGCAAGAAAAGCGCTACTTTTTATTTTATACAAAAAGAGAGTCATCTTTTTTTTTATACAGACACTGAATTTGGACTCATCGCTTTGTTTTATTTGCGTTGATTTGTTGAGCTGTTTATGCTGAATTGAATTAAATCTGTGTTGCATTTTTTGGTTCAGATAAGAAAATGGAAGAAGCAACGCTTTGTCTCTGCTCTCAGTCAAGTGTTCATTTTTCTCTCTCTCTCACATATTTACTGTCTCTGTGTTGACTAACCGGCTGCACTTCCCAGTAATCTGACACAACCCAAGGTGCAACTCTGCACCTGCGTGTGGCCTGAAATGGGATTGTTTGGTCTTGTAGGAATTTGTGCCATTGACTCAGCGCTAGTTTTCCATGTAAAAGTAGCAACTGTCAGCAAAGTAGGTTCACCCTGCTGTTCGTTCCTCGCACTCTTCATCGTTTTATCTCATCATTTCATGTTGACACCCTTGTAGGTGTTATTTAGTGCAAAATCAGCCCAAACCTTTGTTTCAATCAACCCAAACCAACTCCAGTGTCCACTCAGAATGCATGTGCACGATAGTAGAAGACAGCGAATGTGCTTTTCATGGATATGTTTTTTATTAATATAATTTCCATTACAGGTACTGTATATTTTTTGCATTATAAGAAGTAACAGCAGTACTACACTTCAGGTGATTGAACAAACCGATGTAAAATAATAAAAAAGAACACAAAAAGTTCAGCAGTCAACAAATAATGAGGTAATCAAAAAGCCCATTTCATTTGAAAAGAGATGAGAACATGAATATAATTTCTTTTAAGCAAACACTGTTTTTTCCTTTATAGGGAAATCAATGGTCTTGGAATCACAATTCAAGAGTTTTATGAGGACAAAAGGATGCCAGCATCTCCCAGTCAGGCGAAACCCTCCTTCCTGTCTCTCGGGTCAGATAAATTGTAACAACCAATTCAACTTGAATGGCCGCGTAGGCATAAAACCAGGGCGCCACGTGCTCCCAGCTCCAGTACCGCAGGTTGAGAAACACATAGCTAGCCAGGCCAATCAGGATGATGAGCCACGACGCAGCCTGCAAAGCCGCGCTCAGGAAGAACAAAGCGCCATCTCTGCCGTAGGTTGCAAACAGTATGGAGAGGCCGGCAAAGGACAAGAACACCACAGGTGTGAGCTGACAGACGTGGAGCACAGTGTTGACGTGTATCCCAGGTTTGACGAGGAGGGGCATCTCAGGGTGGAAGAACTCCCCACTAGACAGCACCAGGGAAGCTAGGATCTCGGCCAGGATCACCAGGAGTAAAGCAATGACGGAACCACAACGACACCAGATGTTGCTTCCATTCTGATTGAGCATCTCCGAATATGGCTCCTCCTGCTGCAGATCGTTGACGCTTGACGGAGAACAACAGAGGAGATGTACACAATTAGTATTGACAGTACTAGACAGACAAACACGCCAACTGTCAGTTACACGAACGTCACACACACACACACACACACAAGGTATTGTATCAGAAATCGACAAATAATAAAGGAATTTACTGCAGCGTCAGTTTCAACTAAAGTTCAACTTAAAACACACAGACACACACACACACACACACACACAAAAAAACGTACATCCACTGTATAATATCAGAAATCGACATATAATACGGACACTTACGGCAGCGTCACAGTTTACCCCTTCAAAACAGCCGAACAAAGAGGTTTCATTTCTGGCGGCCAGGTGACAAGCTATTTGTTTGAGTAATTTCGAAAATGAAAGTCCAGAAGTTGCGCATGTATTTCTTACATAAACAAGAGGCAACAAGTGGTTTAAATGACGTTAGTATGTTAATATACTTGAAACAGACACGCGTTTCTTCTTCTTCTTTTGTTTCTATTTTGAAATAAAGCTGTTGTTCTTTTGTTTTTTTTTTAAAATATTTTTTATTTTTCAAATAAAAGTGACAAAGGGTACGTGATTTGTCGAAAAGTAAAATCAGCGATTAAGTAAAAGCTTGCTAAAAATACATTTTTTTTTTAAACTTTAAACTCGTATTCTTACCTGTTTTAACCGACGTACTGTTGCTCCTCCGCGGCACTTGCTGCAACACAGCTGCGTGTCTTGGAGAGGAATGCGCCCCCCAGTGTTCGAAAGATGGTAAATGCGGCGCAGTTGTATACGCCCCTTGCGCGTTTCTGCTGCGCCAAATAAAAGGTGTGGGACGCGGCGCGGACGAGCGAACTTCTCCCCGCGGTACGAGACTATCCGAACCAGAGTGTCGCAGAAGGACAGAAGCCGCTCCCGCAGGTAGGCTACGGCCACACGCAGATCCAAAATTCACTTCTTATTCTTCTGTCACTTTCTTTGAAGCCGGGATCGCGTTTTCCCTCGTTCTTTTTTTTTTTTTTTTGCTTCCACCAGAAAGCAATTAGTGTCGTGTTTGGGGTTTTGTGTTGCCGTTTCCCCCCCCCCCACCCCCTTTCAGAACGTCTGCAATCAGGACACGGTCGGTCGATATATCTGCATTAATGATATTCAAACTTTAGAGGTTTGCTTCGCTTCTAAAGCGCAGGCGTTTCAACAACAGAGCTCCGCAGTCACAAATCAGCTGTTTGGAAACAAACGAGAGAGAGATCCAACTCGCTCTCTCTATCAAGAGGGATTATTTGATGCGTCAAAGTGCGGGTCTCAACTTGTCCACACTAAGTTTGCATGAACTGGCGTATATTCTCTTATCACCCGCGGCTTATAAACTGAGAACTCACTAGACCGGCTCAGATCTATACTTGCGCATGTTGTACATGGAGTCCCAGGAGTCCCACAAGTTTCTATGAGGGAACACTGTGTACCATTACACGCATGCCGCTGTGCCTCTTCTGCTCACCTGTCATTTCTATGTTGTTGTTTTTTTATTTATTATAACTTAATTTTTATGCGTATTTTATAATATTAAACAGCAGGTTTGCAGACTAATCCCATTAAATCATTTGTTTGAATTGCTTTGACCAGTTGTTTTTTTCAGTAGAAATGATCATCTCAGATGTTTTTGTTGTAATTTGTGCAGATTGATCATGGGCAATACGTTAAGAAAACTCAGCAGCACTGACAAGGCTCCTGTTCAACCGAAGGCTGCAGCGGAGCCGGTGGCAGCGGAGCCGGCCCCAGTGCTGGCTCAGGAGGCTGCGGCCTTGGAGAAACCCCACGCAGATGCTGGCGACGAGCTAAAGTCCACTTTACCTGCTCCAGAGAGCCAGGAGGGAAAGGCTCCCGATGCAGCAGAGCCACAGCCGGAGCCGGAGGCCGCACAGCCTGCAGAGGAGTCAGGAGCAGAACCGGCTGTGGGAGCAGAGGAACCAAAGGTGGACACTCCTTCTGAGATCAAAGAGGAACCAGAACCATCCAAGGATGCAGAGCCGGAGCCAGTGGCGATCGACACTCCAGCTCCAGAACAAACTGAGCCTGCAGAGAAAACACCCGTCACTGACACACTGCCTGCACCAGAACCAGAACCAGAACCAGCTCCAGCGCCTGTCCCGGAACCACACTCTATCCCAAATCTAGTCCCAGAAGTGGAGATGCCCACAGAGCCCGTCTGCGAGCTGCCTGTGCCCACCGAGCCCGTCTGCGAGCTGCCTGTGCCCACCGAGCCCGTCTGCGAGCTGCCTGCGCCCGTGGCTCTCGAGCTGCACAACGAAATCCTTAACCAGGAACTTCTGGTTGAACCAGCGATTTGCTCACTCCCTCCAAGCGTGGCCAGCGCCTCAGGCGCAGCTCCAGACGAGACCTCGGACGTGGAGGAGGGCCAGGACGGTGCGGAGGCCTCAGCGGCCTCAGCAACAACCGACCTGCCGGCGTCTGAGGACGAGTCGGAATCTCCGGAGAAGCCGACGGAAGTGGCCGCAGGGAACCTGGAGCAGGCGGTGAGCGACGGCGGAGAGGAAATCAGCGAACTCCTTCAGGACTTGGCTCTGAAAGGAAGTGACATGATCGTCAACCTCGCGCCCGCCGACGTAAAGACCCCAGATGAGCCGTGCACCTCAGAGATGTGCGAATGAGCCGACCGGAATCCGCAGCGAGAAGCGAATGGACATGTTGTTTTGCTCGGTTGAAAACCTTCTTCAGTCGTTGCGTCTGGCAACAAATCGCAATCAAAAAAAAAACAACAAAAAAAAAACAAAGTGCCTTCGAAGTAAAAATGATGCTATGTGACAACCAAAGAACTCCCACAACTTTAAAACTGTAAGTATGTTTCTTTATCTATGTGGAGGAGCGGGTGTGTTGTTTGACAAAGGGAGACAAAATCTCTATGCAAATGAAACCTCAGAAAAGATCTTTGACGGGGCTTTGAATAAAAAAGTAGTACTGCTTTTTAGAAATAAACTTTTTACGGGAAGACCAATGGATAAGAAATAAACTTTTTCTTCTTCTTCTTCTTTTTTTTTTTTTTTTTTTTTGAATAGAGTTGAGTGTAATAGGTGAGGGGCAGTAGCAATGCAAGCTCAGACGCAGCACTGCAAGTCATCAGTATGTGCGACAATACAAGTGTCAAAGCTTTGGCCTTTAAAACTTGTTGTATTTCTGAAACAAAGACGTGTTTTCTTCTTAACAATAAAAATATATTACACCGGTGTGACAGTGATAATGGTGATGATGATGCAAGGGAATGGGTCCAAAGTTTTCCGGCACTGTGAATGCAACCGAAGCTGTCGACTTTTTTTTTTTTGATTTTGTTTTTTACACCAGCCCGCATTGGTGGGGTACGGAAGAGGATCAGGGCCACAACAAGAGAAAACAATGAAGATAGATTTTTTTTTTTCCGAGTTTCCAATTTGAGAATAAAGTTGAAATTTTGAGATTGGAGTCAAAATTTCGAGAATAGAGTTAACGTAAAAAGACGAAATGCCGTAAATAAAATCGAAATCTTGCAATTAACGACAATGTGAAGTAAGTCAAAATGTGGAGAATAAAGTCGAAAGGCTCTGCGCGCAAGTCCAGTGGAGTACTTCCGTTTTCGCCAGTTTCCTCATCACTGTGGGTGAACCTTGTGGGATACACCTGTTTTTGGCAGTTTTACTTTTAACTGTGGGTAACTCGGTTAACTGAGTTAATCCACCATCCATCCGGTCTACTCGCCAATTTCCACTTTATTTGCGTGGTCTTTATTCATGAGCTTTCTACTTTGTTCACGAAATTTCGTCTTTTTTAACGTCGACTTTAGTCATGAAATTTTGCTTTATTCATGAAATTTTGCCTTTTCCCCCAGCCCACGAAATTTCGACTTAAAGCTCGAAATGAAACCTTAAATAAAAATCTCCTTCCTGTAATATTTTTTTCCCTTCTTGTGGCCCTAACCCTCTTTCGTAGCAGTGTGCGGACATGGAACTGGGAGAGCGCCGCTTCTCACAGTCCCGTGGGAGCGTGAGGGACGGGGGCTTTTTTTTCTTCTTCTTTCTTTCCCCCCTGCTTCAGGGGGCCTGGGTCAAAAGTTTTCAGTGCGTCTCCGTCTCTGTCCATGAGAACTCTGGCTCCTCGCATGCCTCTCCCACCGCACTCCCCTTGCCCTCGCAGCATTCCTAACACAACATCCTCGCACAGCAAGTCGGTGGGACTTTGGTATGAGAGGCCACCGCTGTCTGCGGGGGGAGGAGGGCGGGAGAAAAAGACTTTGGCCGAGGGTATTATAATGGGACAGGAAGACTGCTTGGCCGTGTCTGATGCAACGCAACGTGCACGGCCCATAAGTCCCAAACGCTCGGCTCTGCCCGGCCCCACCTACAGTTAAGGAGGCTAACGCCTCGGAGTCTTTGCGACAGTGCTTGACGAGTCCCCACGGAGTGGGAGCGGCGCGCTTTAAATCCCAGCCGGGCCAATCCTGAGTCAGAGATACATTAAGCCCGGCGAGACGCCTCTCCGCGCTCTCCGAGAGGAACAGATAAACAACGCTTGCGATTCCTCTCATACCACAGGCTCTCCTCAGTAATTTCCTGTCTTCAGGCACCGAGGCCGACAGCCACTACTCGCACACTCTCGAGCCGAACGACAAAACTGTCAGGATGGGTTTTCTGCCGTTGAGAGAATTGTAGTTGGAGGGACACTTTTTGCGTATCTGGCAGCTCCGTGGGAAAAGAAACCACCCTGGCACTGCGTTCAAACAGTTCTCATGATTCACGATTTCACACAAACGCTTTGCAAAGTGTTTAGACTTGGCTTTTTTGACGCAACTCGCGGACGCCTGTTGCAATAAGATCTGACAAATGAACGTGTATCAACACAGCGGTGAGTCACCAAGAAGTGGTGCTGCAATAACAAAGGCTTCAAAATAGATATTACTCAACTTTGGTACAGTTCACCCAAACAACTTTTTTTTTTTTTTGGAAGAATTTGCTCAATTCGACAATAAAAGTAGACTAGACATAGTTCCCTGTCTGACAAAAAAAGGGCAATTTATTCAATTTCATAACTGCATTTGAGAGGGAAGAAGCCTAGAAATGAACTTTGCCAACAACAACAACAACACTAAATAATAATTGTCTTTTGAATTTATCGTATTGAGAAAACAACAAAGCCTGCTCACTAGCAAGATTTCGAACATTCAGCATCCTGGGCCTTTTTTCTTTCTAAAGGGCAAAAAACATTAAGTTAGACCAGTTTGACGTTTACATGGAAAATATCAAATACAGTCGACGCTGAAGTGAAGCGCATGTTCTTACCATTAGCAGCTTGGATTTTTTTAATTATTTTTTTTTTGCCTGGCATCATGGCGTCCAGGTTTAAAGGGGTGCGACTGCAAAATGATGTTCCAGGAGCGGCTGCGGCCTCTCCGGCCCCTCAAGGCTCAAATCTTTTCTTTTCCTTCCCTAAAAATAGTAATTAGAGTGAGAGCTGCGTTAGGCACGGCTCCTATTAGTGGTGCGTCCTCTCTGAAGTGTTGCGACTTGGCTGCTCGGGAGACAGAAAACACATTTCAAACTGTTGGTGCCTTCTTGTTTCTATGGCAAGTCTGAAAGGCCTGAAGTGTCTGTCGATTGAAAACATGGTGAGGTGTCGTGCGTTTCATGCACACGGCATGTGTTTTCATTTACGTGCATCGTTCACTTCCTCTTTTCTTCCTTTTTGTGGCCCGTCATTGAAAATATGTTAAAAAAAAAAATCTCTGCACGTCATGTGATTGCTCTTCTCAGACAGAGGAGGGATCAGTGGCCATCGTTGCCTCATCAGCTGAAGAACTGAGTCTGCTCTTATTACTTCCTCTTCTCTTTTTTCCCCCAGGTTTAATATTCTCATTCTATTAATCAACACTTTGACTTCCTCAGTATGTCGGCCACGCTTTAGCTTCTCACGGTAACTGCCCTGCTTCTCACCGGACAGTCGCCGGTTTTGCCTGGTCCGGCTTCTGCGCGAAACGCAAATATAGGATGAACACGACAAGGCAAAGGACGAAGCGAATCCGGACAAAGCAGTTGAAAAACGAAATGGCAACGTCAAGACAGAGCCAACTGCAAAATATTTGGCACCAACATTCACTAACGCAGCGGAACAGAGCGAGTTTTAAATAAAACTAACCCCAAAACAACCTACTCCCTTGAAAGGCAGAAGCGGGAGGAGAGAAAACAGCTGAGCTGCACAGAAACAGAATAGTTGGAACGCAGAGTGGAAGAAATAAATACTCCGGGTGTAGATTCGTGCAAAGTGAGCAATGGAAAATGCGTTTGGCAGGGAGCTTTTTTTTTTTTTTTTTTTTAAAGATACAGTCGATCTCGGGGATGACGGCGCAGAAGCAAACAACAGCGGCACCGAGTCTGTTTGCAAAGTCGGATTCGGGGGAGGGGTCGGAGGTCATGTGAACAGGCGCTGTGGCCGAGGAAGGGGTTGCGCGGCAAAGACGTCGCAAAAAAAATAAGCAAAGATTACGTAAACATTTAACGCTGACTAATAATAGTCCATTCTGATTGGGCTTCCCAAACAATGACAATGTGACACTGGAGCAGGTTTCATCTCCTCCCGGCGTGGAGTCACACCCCGCCGAAGCTCACGGCTGGGGCCTCGCTCGCATGCGACGCACACAATGGCGTTCCCAGGGTGTGAAACAGCTTCGCTACAGCTGCACTGCTCTAAACCACAGCTGGCAGCGCGACAACATTCCTGCAACTCTCCCGTTCCTGCTCCGCCAGGGGCAGCGCCCACTAGAGGCTGGTCATGGCAACGCTCGCACACAGATAAACAACAATCGATACGTTCGACGTCACCGGACGCACCTTGAAGAAGGTGAGAGATCTTCAGCGGAATCCGGTTCGGATCTGAAGACGAGATTGTTGTGATAATGCTGATGATGGCGGAGGCGGTGGTCAGTGTTCAGGCGTCGCTGAAATAACACGCGCCGCTGTACAAACCCGGCGCCCGACTGGAGTCTGAGGCCTCTGCTTTTGTCCCTCTGTGCAGTGGAGTCAAACCGAAGCCTGCAAAGACATTCTGCATTTAATGTCGAGGGGTTTTGAAAGCAAACGTCTGAAACTATCATGCAAACTTGGAAAAGTACAATTATTTGGCTGTAGTCAAAAGTTCTTTTTAGAGAAAAACTCTGATTTTTTTTTTTTTTTTTCCCACTGCAGGCTTCTTCTAATTCTTACCGTGTTTCGTTCTTGGTCGCGTTGGTGAGGCTTTCTTGTTTTGCCCACTTTGGATTGGAGTCAGGCAGATGTCTTTGATGGAGGAGCAAGAAAAAAAAATAAAAAATCAGACAACTTTTTCTGGCATGCCTTGAGTACAAACGTTAAAAGACATGAAGTCATGGAAAAAAAACAAACATGAAAATTGATTATTGCTGAACTCCAAAAACAGCTTGAAGTAGCAGTAAAACTGTAACGCAGTGCAGTCTCAGCTACTGCCTCAGAGTGAATTAAGTTCGGAGTGTTAAAAAATATTTATTGGGTGAGTTGTAATATTTTTTTTCTCCTGACTAATGAGCAACAATGAGCATGCGAGGAGATGTGACTGCAAAAGTGGACTGGCTGCCTGTGTGTTTTACAGGAACCGGGCCAGAGACCAGAGTGTACTGTTCGCCAGATCAACTTGAGTTTTACATTGAAAGCAGATTGGATTTAACACGGTGCCGTGACATGAATATCAGCCTGCATTTAGAAAATGTTCAAGATGTCGAACTGCGACAGCTTCTCCTACTTTGCGGCCCAGGCGCTGGAGGCGGCTGGCGGCGCGAGTGCGTCCGCCGCGCGCTGCGATCTCGCCGACCCCCCCGGAGCAGAATGTCACGGCGCTGCTTCCGAAAGCGCTCCGTGGCCTGCTGCAGAACCCTATGCATGTCACAGCTGGACTGGCAGGAGCTTTGGAGGGACGCAAAATTGCGACTGGTCACCTCCTCGAAGGTCAACACGCAACCTGAGGGAAACACAGAAAATACTCCTGAGGAGAAAGTGCAGCGTCAAAAAGGAAAAGCGTTGTTGTTGTTGTTGTTGCTGTATTATTTCGTGGCTAATTCTCAACAATTATTTTGAATTACTGCAGGAATACATGTCGCTCTGTTTACCAGCGCAGCGGTCACGACGGACTGAGCGCAGCTCTGCCAGAATCCTCCCTGCCTCGCTCGTCTCGTCTTCTCGAAAACCTTAACGCAACAAAATTTCACTCAGCGAGCGTGTCAGACACTCACGCACCAGCTTCAGAAGAAGTCGGGATCACAAATTGAAAAAGTAAAAGACACAAAAGGAAAGAAGCTTACGGTTTCCCATAGAGTTCATTTCCCTTAAACTGGGACTTAAGGGAGGCAGGGGCTCCAAGAAGTGGCTGAACATGAGGGGACGGAGGCACAGGCAACTATTGTCACGTTAAGTCTCTTTAATGACTTCTGAGTGATAAACAACAGGAAAATCCACTGACTTGTGTGGCTGAAGCACTCTGGCTCCCTCTAGCGGCAGCAACGTACCAGTACCCATGCACGTTAAACAAGTGACATCGCCCGCGTCCTCTTCCTTCTCATTTACTCTCGGGCTCGTGCCCTTCGCTCTCCTCGCTCCCTTCTCCCTCGCTGCTTCTTCGACAGTTCCCAGCCCAGTGTCGTTCGCATCCTCCGCTCCCCGACGCGGTCGAGTTTGCTGAAAACCAACCGACGCGGACGGTTCTGCGTCCTTCTGCTTGTCTTTGTCTACCTAAACATGCACAAAAGCACGCCGTGGGTGACCGTGCTGCAATTCTCACGATGCCGTCACCTTGTGAATGTACGACCTGACCTGTCTCTTCTCAAGCAGGTGGAGGCGGTGCAGTAACTCTCTGGCTGAGCTCATGTAACTGTCGATGTCTCCAAGGGAATCAGTGTTTTCACCGTCCAACAGACCGGGTGCTCCTAGGGACATGGCTTTGGAGACAAGACAACAGAATGTAGTGAATAATCTGCTATTATTCTTTTTTTTTTTTTTTTTAAAATGTAATTTCAATCTTGGATGAAACTGATTCGGTCGTCGCTGCAACGGCAGCATTGCTCTGACTTACTGGCCTGTTTGCAGGTCTGCAGTATGAACGTAGCAGCCTTTCGAACCTCCTCACTTGTGTCCTCTGTCAGCAGAGTTATGATAAGAGGCAGGCCTCCACTCTGCACTAACTGGGACTGGTGTGCCTCTGCACAAAGGGGGGGAAAAAATGACTTATTTTCTTTGACGAAGGGAAGGGAAGGAAAATCTGCTCAGCTCAGGACCGCGGGGGAGGACAAAGCGCGCAAAATTGAAAAGACAAACATCAACGGAGAAAAGTAGGTCTGAGCCCACACGATGTTCCAGACTTACCAGATGCCTCGGTGCAGTGACTAAGCGTTAGCAAAATAGAGAGCCTGTCCTCGGGCTCCAGATGTGGACTCATCAGCACAGAGAAGAGGTGCAAAACGAGGCCATACCGAGCCAGACCGGAAGCTAGAGACGCTAAGAACAGAACGTGGAGGGGTTAAAGGCAAACATGTGGGAGACTTAACCTTGTTTCGCTGGATTCATGTGTGTGTGATATGCGAGCGTTACTCACAATTATCCGCAATGCAAGCCGACAGAGTTTTTGCAATCGTGACGCAAACCTGGCACGACAACAAACTCGCGTCTGCAGCGGAGGCGAGATGAACGAGTGCAAGACAGAGAGTATCCAGGCCTCCCGAGGCAGAAAAACTTTCCTGAACACAAGCTGCAGATGCAATCCAGCGAAACCATTAATTGGACCGCCGACCACTTGAGGTGTTTCACATCTCAAAACAGACAGGCGGGGACTTGCATCAACCCAATATACCGTTCCACCTACTGTTGTTGGCAACAGTCATCGCCAAGAAGGAACAAATGGGCTGGAAAATCTCAGTGCGTGGCATAGAGATGTCCTGAAGCCAGATCTTAATCATGGGAAAGACTGCGACGCAAACACGCTGAAGCTCCTCTGGAAGACAAAAGAGACAAAACGGTTTCAAGGGATCATTTCATCAAATACAAATAACGATATAAGACAGCAGTACCATTCTGAGGGTTGTTGACGCATCCACAGAGAGCACTGGACACAGATGCCCAGAGTTGGTATACTTGGGTAGTATGAGATTTCCCCCTGTCTGTGGACAGGGGAAAAGAAGTCCTGCAAAAAAAAAAAAAAAAACACAAGTTGACACACTGACAAAACTCTACATATACCATGTGCTCATGGTTGTACAAAACGAAACGGACAGTCAAGTACCTGAAAAGGTCGAATAGAACATCCAGACAGCCAGAGGTTTGTGCCAACGTCTGTCCTGACTCTGTATTAAGACAGGAACGTGAGAATTACTAAAGCCTGTCAACAGATGCAAGTCTGTCAAAAAAAATAATAAACATCACTTTTTACAACATATATAAATGACCTTAAGAATGAAATACATTTTTAATATGCAATATAATAAAAACACAGTATGAAAGATGTGCAGGAATTGCAGATTTAATGTAAAAACGTCTTCTGGATCTTACTGTTGTTGGCGACCAACACAGACAGCAAATAGATGGAGACTCTCTTCTGTGTCAGAGGCGCAGTGTCTTTTGTCAACAGTGCAAACAGCTGAACGAATGTTTCCTTTCTGCACAAGGAATCCTTGCAATACACTACCACAGCGAAAAAACACAAGTTAATTACATGTCAAATAGATCAAATGCAAACACACTACTCTTATAACATGGAAAACAAGCGTGGAATAAACTAAATATATGAATCCTGAATCACACAATTATTTCCTGTAAGGAAAAAGTCAAGGCTACAGTCAGCACGAAAGCAGACGCTTTATAAGGGTGTACGATTAAGCGACCACGTCACACATTAGCTTACCGTTAGCCTCAGCTAATGCTCCAAGAGTGAAGAGTGCTGTAATTCTGACGTCAGAATGGACAACACCTGGTTTGGAGAGGTTGAACACAAAAGCAACGCCTCCCATTTCTTTCAGAACGTCTACAGCGTCCTCTGGAATGACAATGAAATACACAATTATTATTATTATTATTATTTTTTACTTCGACTTAAACTTTAAATCAGATTGAGAGGTGTAAGAAAAGCTTTTGTGAAGAATGTGATCGAGAAAATGCCTTATGTCGGTCATTCCCTACCACTGTTTTCACAGATGGAGTGAATGGCAAGCAGAGCTTGTTTCTGCATATCAGGACATTTCATCTGAAACTTCAGACAATCGAGCAGCAGACTCAGATCCGTCCTCAAGGCTGTGAGCAGAACGGTGAAACGTGTCAATAAAAAGCCGCAAGCTGCAAGCTAAGATGCAACCTTCACGAACATGGAGGGAGCAATGCCACTTACTATTGCGACTGACTCTGCAAACCGATTTGTTGTCCATTTGAGTGATTTAATTTATACATACATTAGCCAAATGTCGCGCATTGGTATGACACCTGTTGGGGTTCACAAGCACAACACCTCGAGTAAAACAGTATTTTAGGTTTAGCTAAACAGCTATGCGACCTTGAAGCTAAAGTTAGGAGCAGCACCTCAATAAAAAAAAGCATAAATAATACATTTACATATGCAAATATATAATGTAGGACCGTGACGTTTCTGCTTTTTCAGAAAATGAAATACGGAGAAAATGTAATTAAAAAAAAAATTTGTGTTGATCCTACTTATCCGTTTGATAAACCCGCCACAACGCCAGATAGCTTGAGATCTCGCGAGAGTATATTTGTGACGTAGCCAGAAACGTCCCCTGGTGGGAGAAGGAGGGATTGCCAGGAGGTTGCCAAAGTAGTGTCAGGAGGAGTTCCGACTTCAGGTTCCAACGCAGTTTTAGGCAGACACGTGTCTCGGGGGAAAAAAAAAATACTGGTGAAATTTCTGCTTTCACGACAGAAGTGCTCAAATTGTTGTCATCCAATATCACAAAAAAAAATTGTTCCCTACCCACAAAGTACGTCGTATAAAGTAACTTAAACATTTCCGTATATCTCAGGTTAACAAAAATGTGGCTAAAACTGATAAATCAATCAATAAAAAAACAAAAAAACTCAACACTGGATATTTTAAATATATAAAATATATAAACAAAATATAAACAAATATAAACAAAAACATTTGTGACAGGAAATAGCGCGTCGGACGCGAACGTCTGACGTCATGCGCCGTCATTCCACTCAGATTGGAGTGATCGATATTGATTCAATCGAGAGTTTGTACGTATTCTCCTTATTTGACGAGTGAAACAACCCGGCATGTCATCGAGTCACTCGCGTCTGTCATGAAGTGTAAGTTATGTCGGACATTTGTCGCCAACGGTAAACGCGTCACTGCTTATGTAAAGTAGCCGGGGCTAGCAAGCTAACCGTCAACTTTACTGTAAATGCGTGGAAATGTCAACTCACCGCCCTCGACAATCGGCACGGAAGTTTTTCATCGACACTGACAACCCGATATTGTGTTGTGTTGACAATCATCGATCGTAAAGCCTGTGGGTGCCTGTTATTTTATTTATTTTTTTTTAAGACGCAGACGTAGCCAGGGGTTTTCACAGCACTTGTTCTGAAGTTCCTTCGGCACTACCTACTACCATCACATTCAGCAAGCGGCGGCTCCCTCCAACAACAACGCTGTAATATGACTGGACGTGTGTACGCCAGCATCCTTCAGAGAGCTGCCAGCTACAACCTGACACTTGCCTTTACAGCCCCAGTCCAGGTCTGTTTCCAGCGTTCTACTTGTCTCGATACAGCTAAAGGATCACTTTTATTTCGCACCCAAATGTATATTCACGGCAGCAACTTCCTGTTTCCCAGCCTCAACAGTCCCACCAGCTTCACCACTCGTCCTGGGCTGCCTCCAGATCCGAGCAGCTTTTTCGCAAAGCTCAGACGTCACGAAGGAGCCTTCAAAGTGGAAGAAGTCTGTCCACCCATCAGGATCTGGTCTTCCAGCTCAACCGAGTGCAAGTCAACAGCATTCTGCGGTCAAATGAGCAGGTATTTGAAAAATATAGCTCTGGTGAATGGTGCAACATGGGACATTTTCCAAGACTGGGGGGGTTTGGAGTAAGAGTTGAATGAAGGTGGACGTTTTCTCACTTGCTGTCCGTCTCGTATCGCCAGACTGTGAGTGTGCCTGAGTTTGACGGCAGGGGACTCAGCGTTGTGAGGAAGTTTGACAGCAATCAGCTGGCAGCCAACACCCCTAATGAGGACCGCCGCAGTGCAGCCACCTGCCTCCAGGTATTCCTGCTTTGCCGTGCTGTCTGCAAATCCATCGCCTCACTTTAAAACCCTTTTAGTAAATTTCCCGCCGTCTTTATGTTTTGGTCCAGTCGAAGGGGATGCTGTTCGGGGTGTTCGACGGCCACGGCGGCTGGGCGTGCGCGCAGGCCGTCAGCGAGCGGCTGCTCTACTACGCGGCCGTGGCGATGATGCCGAGGCGCAACCTGGAGGAGCTGGAGGACTGCATGGAGCACGGCAGGGCCGTCCCGCCCATCCTGCAGTGGCACAAGCACCACACCGACTTCAACTACCGCGACTCGGCCTCGCTCTACATCGATCACCTGCGAGTCTTCTGGCAGGAGCTGCTCGACACTGAGGAACACGACGAGGGCATGAGGTAGGAGTTGCAGGAGATGTCACGGTGTGAAAATCTTTTTAAATTAAAAATGATTTTACCGGTAATCATTACATCGCCAGTGCGTTGATGTGTTTTCTTTCTATTTTGTTTCAGCCCTGCGGACGCTCTGCACTACGCATTCAAGCGGCTGGATGCCGACATCTCCTTAGAGGCTCAAGTGCCGTTTCCCAATGACCTGATGAAAAGCACAGCCGTCCAGGTAAACAGGAGGAACCCGACCCTCATTTCAGCTACTGTTTAACGTCGCGCGCTGACGACACCGGGTTACAACTGCCTGCCCAGGTCGCCTTTGCCGGTTGCACAGCCTGCGTGGCTCACGTTGGCACGGATGGGATCCACGTGGCCAACGCCGGTGACAGCCGGGTGGTTCTGGGCGTGCAGGGCGAGGACGGATCCTGGAGCGCTTTGCCGCTGTCCGACGACCACAACGCAGAGAACCAGGCTGAGGTGGAGAGGATCAAGGCCCAGCACCCGGCCTCCGAGAGGGACACGGTGATCATGGACGACAGGCTGCTTGGGGTGAGAGTCCGGTGGAGTTAAAAAGCGGCAGGTCATGTGACCCAGTTCCGTTCTAAACAAGATTGGCCCTCCTAGATTCTGATGCCCCTGCGCGGGTTCGGTGATGTGACGTTCAAGTGGAGCCTGGAGCTGCAGCAGAGCATCTTGTCCAGCCTGGAGTCGGGGGCCGACCTGGACTCTCTGCACATGTACCAGTACACCCCACCCAACTACCTGACGCCGCCGTATTTGGACGCGACGCCGGAGATAACCTATCACAAGCTGAGGCCTCAGGACCGCTTCCTGATCCTCGGCACCGACGGCCTGTGGGACGAACTGGGGAACGAAGAGGCTGTGAGGCTGGTCGGAGAGCACCTGAGCGGGATCCAACAAAAGGTACGAGAGTGTCGCAGTCGGTACGCTTGTGTGAGCACTGATCGTCTGACCTTATTCTCACTAAAGCCCTATTCGCACGGGATAGGTGAAGTCTGTGTTTTATTCTATTTTACGGACATTAAGACCCGGATATGATGTCAGTGCGGCGCACGTAAATAAACGACTGTAAATAAAATGTTAAAGAAGCAACGTGACTTGTGAACAGTGTGCAGCTGTCATCGGGATAACGGGCCGTCCGTCATAAGCCGTTTGAAAGATAGAAAAATGTGTCTTACCGCACGCTGCTCTGCAAGTCATCCATCTCATTATCTTCCCAAATTTAACTCTTTTGATTGAATGGAGCTTGCGCTCTCTTTCAATGGGTTTCCAGTGCTGATACGAGACTGTATTTGCGCCTCAACAAGTAGAAAAGGCGCGCAATAAATAATAATAGTTAAGAATTACCAGAAGTCCCCAGGTAATAATACTAATCCCGTGTGAATAGGGCTTATGTCAGTATTCCTGATTTGAGACGGGTCATTTAAACAGCAGGACTTCCTTGATTAATATATGTACTTATATGTATATTAAATATATGTACTGTGTATAATGTGTTCATTAACACGAGCAGTGGTACTAATACTGATTCTTTTGTTTGTTTTGTTGTAGTTTTAACTATAATACTAGTGTACACATAGTAGGATTTAGTTCAAATAAAAAGCCCAGAACTTTTAGGCACTCAGATGTCTTAGTTGTTTCTCCATCCACTTCTGATATGTCCTCCTCCTCTTTTTTTTTTTTTTTTTTTCAGGCGCCAATCTCTGTGTCCGAGCGGAAGCTGAAACTGGGCCGGCTGCACGAACTCTTGCTGAAGCGCCAGGCCCGCGTCTCGTCCACCTTCGACACAAACGCCGCCACGCACCTCGTCCGCCACGCCCTCGGCACCGGCGACTACAGAGAGCTGTGCCAGGAGAGGCTGGCCGCCATGCTGTCGCTGCCAGATGACCTGGCTCGGATGTACAGGGATGACATCACGGCCACTGTGGTGTATCTCAACTCCGACCTGGCGAAACATCAACGCAGCTAGAAGGACGTTGTTGGGTTGTTTTTGGGTTTTTTTGAGCTTAAAGGGACGGAAACAAATTATCCCCGAACCCACTGTCACACTGTCAGTGTTGGTGAAACATGAGACAAATACACACCGTGTTAAATAAATTATTTTTTTATCAACCGGCGTTGTCACTGGAAGGACTGTTTCAACACTGGAGCTTCATCACATTCTTCATATCAGACTCAAAAACTAGTCCCAATATCCTGAGATTGTTGCGTGTATTTAAACTGACCACTCAGTGGAAGAAATGAATGATGTTGTTCCTCTTGTGCTTTGTTCAATTCAAATTAAAAAATAAAGTTGCGTTATTTTTTGTTGTCTTTTCCAACCTACCCTGCAATTTGCCTCATTCCCTCACATATTGTTTCAGAAATAAAATATAATGCTGTTTCATAAACCTTAGTTTAATTCTTATTTTATATAAACACAGTTATTTTACTGCCGTTATGTATTTGTTGCCATTAAGTACTTCAAGCCCGTACTCAGCCCTGAATTGGAAATGAGATCTGGATCTGATAAGATGAACTAAACAGGTGACAAACTGTCTCTGACATCAACTCGGGCTAAGCAGGAGAGTTTTCAAAACAAACACCAACGAATCTGTTGCTGAGCGCCATGAGAGCTCATCTGATCTGCGCCTGTTATGTAAACACTGCACCACTGAGGCGGCAGCTAAAAGGTGAGAGTGGAAATCACAAACATGCACCTGACGACTACTCAGGTCAGCTCTGCTTATTTGTCTTAACCCTCCGTTGGGCTGATAAAATCAACCCGAGTCTGCACGTTTGGGCGTCAGGCAGAGGAAGCACTCCACTGCTTTACTCAAAGGCAAGAGGAAGACTCGAAGGAAGAGGACTAAATCCGGAGGAAGACCCATTAACTACATGAAGGTGAGAACGCCCAGATCAAGGAAACGGGGTCTGGGAAGGTCATTATCTTGGCAAACTTCTCTGAAAATCAAGCAGGAGATTCCGTCTGGCTCAGGGATGGTGGAGTAAAGATCTTTTTTTCCCCCTTCGCCAAGGAAAAATGACAAACTACAAGACTTTGGGACTGCTGATATTTCTGTACCAAGTGCAGGTGAGTGTTGAATACTGCCGTAAATATATATTTTTGTTTCATCATAGTCACATTAAAATTTCCAAATGGCTTCTGTCTGACATTGATTACATTTTACATTGTTGAAAGAGCTTTTGTTTTTTTTTTTTAACATAAGAATCCAGTAAGAATTTTCCGCCCAGGGCACTGATCCGTCCAACACTGCTCATATCTCATAAGAATCAGTATTTTAAAACCACCTCTGCAATTGAACGACCTGCCATTTTTCCCTCACAGTGTTTTGTCCTCCTGAGCGGAGCAGAAATCTATCCAAGCTGCACCAGTAATGAAACACAGAGAGACAAATACCAGGAAATCAGTGAGCTAGTAACTAGACTGATCACCGAGGAGGCAACTTGATATCTGACCTGATGATATGAAATCCAGTTTTTTTTTTTTTGAACAGGGAAAGTCCACCTCCACTGAACCCGCGTCTGGCAGTTTGAAACGGGTGAAAAGGGAATGGGTAATTCCGGCCATCAGCTTCCCGGAAAATGACAGAGGCCCGTATCCAAAATTCATTATTGAGGTGAGTAAGTCAGATCAGCTGAATCCTCTCGTGTCAATCACAGTTTCTATTTATATCAAATAGGGATGCACCGATACCACTTTTTTACAGAATGAATAGAGTATGAGCACTTGCATTTCAGTACTCACCAATCCCGAGTACTCAATAAGGCTATTACACATTACAGAATTACTTGAATTTTTTTTTACCACAGATGTTCTTTTATTTGAACAACATCCCAACAACATGGGCGACTGTCAGAAGTTTCACCGCACAAACACAAATTTAACAAAATTGTCATATACATACGCATACAACTGGTATCAGTATCAAGGTATCGGCACACATTTTACGAGTACGAGTAGAGAAACCCCTGTATTGGTACCCAAACCCAATACTGGTATCGGTGTCAAGGTATCGGCACGCATTTTACCAATATGAGTAGAGTAACCCCGGTATTGGTACCCAAAACCAAATATTCTTATTGGTGTCATATCGGCACGCATTTTACGAATACGAGTAGAGTAACCCCGGTATCGGTACCCATACCCAATACTGGTATGGGTATAAGTGCATCCCTAATATCAATTAAAATAATCATTTCATCTGTAAATCACTATGCAACCACTTGCAACCTGGACACATGTACTTGTGTCACTCTTGTCCAGCTCAAGTCAAGCAACGGGGAAAAGATGGCGATAACCTACAAGATCAGCGGTCCAGGTGCCGATCAGCCCCCCGAGGGTCTCTTCACAGTCCACCGTCGATCCGGAGCCCTGTATGTGACCCAGCCCCTGGACAGGGAGAAGATAGCCACATACAGTGTATGCTGAGAGAAGAAAATAAGCACAGTCATGATCGTTTGCGAGACAATTTCATATTTAATGTGTGGTATACTGGACCTGTACACATGGGGGCTTGTGTGCTACAGCTGTGGGCCCATGCGCTGATGGGGGACAACAAAGCCGAGGAGCCCATGGAGCTCATCATCAACGTCATAGACCAGAACGACAACGCCCCAGCTTTCACCCAGAACCCCTTCTACGGGGGGGTGAGCGAGAGCGCCGCCATCGGTGAGAAGTGCGTCGGTGAAAAACTTTCAAAGTGGTGGTGGCTCCGCTGCTGATGCCTCCTCCCCTCCGCAGGAGACCAAATCATAAAGGTGGTGGCGGTGGACAAAGACGACCCGCAGACCACCAACGCCATCGTGAGGTACAGGATATTGACTCAGAAGCCCAACGAGTCCGGAATCGACCTGTTTGCCATAAACCCAGTGAGCGGGATGCTCAGCGTTAAGGCGCTCGGGCTGGACCGAGAGGTGAGCGTCCGGTGACACTCACCTCAACTCCCACTGCTCACCCGTTACTCCCGATAGCCGACGGCTCGCTCCCTGTCTCAGATCCAGCCCGAGTACAAGCTGACCATCGAGGCCGCAGACATGGAGGGCAGCGGTCTGACGGCCACCTGCACCGCCGTCATCAGCGTCACCGACAGCAACGACAACGCTCCATTTTTCGCCACCGCTTCGGTGAGAACAAAATTCCCGCAGCTTCACCTAGTTAGTTTTTGTCCAGTTTTTGATCCATATTCTTCCAGGTGGCTACAACAACAAGAGCAAATATGCAGTTCAATGGAATACACAAATAGTAAAAATAAACAAATATAATATCATTTAAATATAAATAAGACTTAAAACAAGTAAAATGCTAAATGGTACATTTCTTCTTCTTCTTCTTCTTCTTCTTCTTCTTCTTCTTCTTCTTCATTATCATCATCATCATCTTTATTACTCCAAGATGTCCACGTCAGTCCCAGAGAACGTAGCTGGGGCGGAGGTCCTCAGGATGACTGTGACAGACAAGGACGAGTTGGGATCTCCGAACGCCAACGCCAAATTCTCCCTGGTCAGGGGTAACGAGGGGGGACAGTTCAGCATCAGCACCGGCTCCAGTAAAATGGAAGGCATCCTCAGAACAGCCAAGGTGGGAAACACATCCAACACCTGCTCAGTGTCAGGTTGCGTTACCCAACAAACGCCACTCTTGCTCTCCGCACCGTCTCCAAGGAGCTGGATTTTGAGGCCGGATCCGTCTACACCCTCCTGGTGGCGGTGACCAACGAGGAGCCGTTCTCAGGCCCCGTGTCCACCTCCACGGCCACCGTCACCGTGGACGTGCTGGATGTCAACGAGCCCCCGGTCTTCAGGCCGGCGCTGATCTCCGCGAGCATCTCAGAAGACGCCCAAATTGGGAGGTCTGTCGCTAGCCTGAAGGCCGAGGACCCGGACGCAGCCAGGAAGCAGAGCGTCAGGTTGAGATAAATAACGACACACAGGCAGCTCTAGTACGTCCACGATACGCTGTTTTAGCTTCAACCAAGGTGCTTCTCTGGCCTCAGATACAAGCTTCACAACGACACAATGAGGTGGTTGAGCGTTGACAAAGCCACGGGATCGGTCAAGGTTCAAAGCAGCATGGACAGAGAGTCGAGCTACGTCCGAGACAACAAATACACGGTGTTAGTTCTGGCCTATGACAACGGTAAGCTTATATCAACGGGTCTTTCGTTACCTTTTCTCCTTTGGAGCAGCCTGAGCTGTAACTCCCTCCTGCTTCTGGCCCTTACCTCCCGACAGACACCGTCCCAGCCACAGCAACTGGCACCCTGGTTGTGAGTTTATCAGATGTGAACGATAATCGTCCTCTGATCAAGCAGAGGAGGATCACTCTGTGCAACAGAGAGCCTGTTCCTGCCTGGCTTGACATAGTGGACCTTGACGGACCGGGTCATGCAGAACCTTTCACAGTGGAACTCCTGGGAGAGCACAAGACCAACTGGACTATTAGCACCAATTCCACAGGTAAGAGTGTTAATGAACAGTGTATGTATGTATATATATGTATGTATATATATACATACATACATATATATTAATATATGTATATATAGTATTGACACAGGAGGGTGATGGCTTTACAAGAAAACTAAATATAATTGAATTTACAATTAATTTTAAAGGCTGGCCGTGTGCAACTTAGCAACATCTTGTGGTAAGAAAGTCTATTGCAAACAACGCCGACGTTTGCTTTTACATAAAATGGCTATCAGGCTGCTCACCCCGCAAATATTTTTCTCACATGCTTCGCGTAAATGTTCATTCTTTTTATGAGTGAATAAAGACAAGTAATGCGAGACAGCAAAGTTAGAAATACAATCTAAACCAGATCTTAACAGTTTTTTTGTGTATAAAACAAACTGTTAAGAAACTACAAACACATAGTAAGATAATAGCTGAGATATGAGATGACTGAAGTGTATATGTGTATGTTGCGTATCTCTGTCTGTACCCTCTCCCACCCCTCCTGTGTGAAGGCAGTGCTGCAGCTCTGGCCCCCAGGCGGGAGCTGCCACCTGCCGACTATCACGTGCTGATGCGTATCTTCGACGCCGGCATGCTCTACCAGGAGAGCACGCTGATGGTGGAAGTGTGCCAGTGCCAGGGCTCCGTGTCCGCCTGCTTCATGCCACGTTCTGACCCCCAACTGGACGTCCCGTCCCTGGCCACCTCGGTACTGGGAGGAATCCTTCTTCTGTTGGGTACGTGGCTTTTCTCTCACAATGTCACGGTTGACTTACGTTTTTTTCCCATCTGTTCTATTGCGCCGTCTCCTCTGTTTGCCCACAGTGCTGCTTTTGCTGTTGCTTTTGTTGCTGAGGAGGAGGCAGAGGCCCGTGAAGGAAGCTGCGCTGCTGGAGGAAATGCCCAGAGACAATATCTTCTGCTATAACGAAGAGGGAGGAGGAGAAGAGGATCAGGTTTTCAACCTACATCATTACACTGATATGATTCATCAAATACTTTAAAGGTCACACAATGCCCATTTCCAGAAGTTTGTCATCCAAAAATTCTAGGGATGCTCAGCAAAACAACATTTTTAGCCCTTTTTTGTGCGACTAAAATTTTCAGTTTTAGCCGCTTGACCTTCTGTTTGGAAAAGGTCAAAAACAATGTGGCTCAGAGGTTGGGACAGCTTCCTGGTCATGGAGGTCATGACCTTGAAAGGTGGCAATTAGTTCCCTTTGTGACATCACAAAGGTTTTTACAAAGCATTTTCTGAAAGGTGGATAGCAAACATTGGAGGTCAACAATGGACTTTTCTAATTTATTCCGCCAGTTAAGTAAATTTTGCTAAAGGGCCTTTACAGGAAAATCTAACTTTGTACTTTTGCACCTTGACACCTTGATCAACTTGCTCTTAGTGTGACCAATGTGATGAGATTTTCAAAAAACAAAACAAAAACAAAAACATTTGCACACAGTTAAATAAGATCGCAATATCAGCAGATAGATTTGTTTTAAAATTTTAAGGTAATAAAAGACTTTGCACTGGACAAACATGTTCTTCTTACATTGGTTGCTAGGGCTACGACCTGAGTCAGCTGCACAGAGGCCTCGACAACCGTCCCGAAGTCTTCAGCACTGACGTCCTTCCAACCATTCAGAGTCGACCAAGTTACCGCCTGCAAATCCAAGCCAACGAAGAAATTGGACAATTCTTGGACGATGTGAGAAACGGTGAAAATTCTACCTTATATTCTTTTTTTGACCGATAATTTGAGGCTAATTTTTCATTATTATTTGTTTCGGCAGAACCTGCGAGCCGCTGACAGCGACCCCACAGCGCCCCCTTACGACTGCCTGCTGGTCTTTGACCATGAGGGCGCCGGTTCGGAAGCCGACACTCTCAGTTCTCTCTGCTCGGACTCGGACTCGGAGCAGAGTTTCCGCGGGCTGTCTCAGTGGGGGCCGTCCTTCAGCAGGCTGGCGGACATGTACACGGGACGGACGGAGGAGGAGGACGACGACTCACAGACCCTGCCGGGGAAGACGGAGTGGGTCTGACAGGACAGGACAGGAGGGGCCTGGAGTCGGACTTTTCAGGAGATGACATCTGAACGAACTGCAGCACAATAAAAGTTTTGATTTCTGAATAATTCTGAATATTTTTTTTAGGTAGCTATGAAATAAAGAGGAGACAAAAATTCTGTGTTGTACGTTTAAATATGAATCATGAAATACTTTTTGCTGACTGTTGGTTGATTTATCATTTTTGCGACAGTAACATTGTGTATTTTCCTTTACAGTCTGATACACTGGAATGATTTTAACTTTATTGTGCAATCTCTTCTTCCTTGGGTGTGTGAACATTTTGTCTCGTTTAAATTTTGAATTTTTTCATTTTAAATTTTAAAGTTTTTTCCGTGCAGGTTTGTCTGTTTGCTTCTTGTTTGCACGTGAGCGCGGGTTCAATCACAGAGGTTTCAGTCTGGCCTGCAGTGCTGCCCATGGACTCACACGAACTATCAGCCAAGACCGGTGATCTCACTCCACCGCTTCCTCCCAAACTGAACTTTAACCACACTATCTTCCAACTCAGGTGAACTTTAACCCGGTGTTTAGTCAGAGCCAACAGAGCGGCAGAGGGAGACGCTGCTGAAATGTGTCGTCCGGTTTAGTTCAGAGAGAATTTGTTTGGAAATGAAGATTTGGGGATTTGATAGTCACACCGGAGGAAAGTGAGTCGCGCACCATTCGGAGTAAAGGTACGTGTGTCTAATAAAACATGTATGTCGGTGTCATTCTGTGACACTATTTCCCCTCACTGCAGATGACACAGAACATGTTCCAGGAGGGCCTGTACCAGGTGTTTTTTAAGAGCTCTCCTCCAGCCCCCCACTCACTGAGCCAGGTCACCAGTCCAGGGGAGCTGGTCAACGTCCGGATCCATCGCTGGTTTGGGACGGTGGTCAGCGCCAGGCTCCTGGTCGCTGGGGTGAGGAGGTGCCTCCCTTGGCTCGGTGCCAAGAGCGCGCTGAGCTCCCCAGCTGAGCTGCCGCTAAAGCTGTGCGTGTCTCCCTCCCCCCCGCAGGTGGTGCAGATCCTCGGCGCCGCGGCTTGCCTGCTCGCCACGATCAGTCACGCCTGCGTGAGCTACGGCTGCGCCCTCGTCATGTTCACACCCGTGTGGTCCAGCCTCTCCGTAAGTCCCAAATCCGTCCATGTTTAGCAGATAGTAATCTAATCACTAATAAATAAATGGTGTGTGTGTATGCAGTACTTTGCAACCGGAGGTTTCGCCATAGAGGTGCAGAGGAAAGCCAACAAAATAAAGGTGAGTTACTTTCGTTTGGCCCCGAGCCACAGACGAGTCTTTGAACGTTCTCACTTCGCGAGTATAAACGAAAGCACAACCCTTGTTTACGTTTTCTCTCGCCCTCCTCCAATGAGGCGGGTGGTAACAGGTGTGGCTCGTCATCCATCGTGAGCCTCTAAACATAAAAACCTTAATTGCAAAGATGAGTTTCATGAAAGGTTAATAGGTCAAAGATATGTTCTTGTCAACAAGGCCCCAACAGTGCTGAAGGGTTAAAGTTGAGGCAACTAGTGTCTTCATGATAGCAAAACCCAGTCTGGTTGCCTCAAATTAACCCTTCAACACTAAAATGACCTGGATGACTGAGAACCTTCACAGACAAGGTCCATATATGTCTGAAAAAAAATCAAAAGATGCTAATGTCAAATTTATCTGTGACTTAAAAGTGATTAAAATAGTCAATTCAGGTCAAAGAAATTGTCAGTTGTCAATTTTTTCTAAATAATAATAATATTGTATTTATATCGCACTTTACATTTAAGCAACCTTAAAGTGCTGCAGAAAAACTATTAAAATATTAAAGCAATTTAAAAAGTTATTCAGGTTAAAAAATAGTTTAAAAAAAGGGAGAACTTCTTTCTTTTAATTTTTTTTTTCCAAATATTTGTGCCCTATTGTTGAATTTTGTGGCGATGTTGCACAGATCATCATCCTGATTGCCCTGAATATCTTCAGTCTGCTGTTTGGCTTCTCTGCTCTTTTGGCCAACAGCCTCACAGCCACAAAGGCCACAACATTCAAAGCCAACCAGCAGGTAAACACTGCACCAATATAGGGTGTTTATTTATTTTTTTTTAACTGAGCCTTTAAGAAAATACAGAAGTTTTTGTTTTACGCGCCACAAGTCCATGCTAACTCTACACTTCCCGTCACCAGCGCATTGGTTCGTACGTTGCAAAGGGCAGCAGCATAACATTCAGCACGCTGTGTTTCCTGGCCTCCGTCTACATTCTGTTCCTGTCCTGGAAAGGCCTCCGCCGCTACAGCTCTCCCAAGACCTACAGCCGCCTGTCAGAAGTAAGTAAAGCCAGGACTCGTATCTGGACTGGTTGGTGGTTGGCTCAACGTGAACGTCTTGTGTTCTTTGTTTTTTTCCTCTTGCACAGGAACATGATGATAACACCCTGTTTGACCAAACGGAATATGATCTTTAAGTCCAAGAAGTGAGGACGCACTCCTAAATACTCGTTTGTCCAGTGTGTAATATTTAGTAGCGCCTAGTTGCGAGAAGACAAATAAAGACCAGTGTTTATCATTTAGAGCTTAACCGCCGTGGCCATGATGCTGTGTTAGCTTCAGCTTTGATAAATTAGTCCTAAACCCTCGAAATTCAACTACGTTAAGCAAAATGCAACTGTAACATTGAAGCTGCGGAATAGGCAAGATTTCAAATGAGGTTTGAAAAATGTTTTAGAGCCGTGTGGAAACCTCAGTCTCACTGGTGCTTCCCAATTACCAACACAAGAGGGTAGTATAACACTGGAATCATTTCGTTTGAGGCGAAAATAGCTTTAAACAAATGTCTGGTGGTCTGATTTGTACATGAAACCCAGTGTTGTACAATAAATATCATTTTGTTATTTTAAAGGTTATAAATATATATTGAGGTTGTAAACTTGAAATGATTCAGATGAAGAATCTGAAGGTGTACTGTACCTACTATACTTCTGATTTGTATGTCTTTATTTCAGTCTGTGTACTAAAGTACTGTGATGCCATTTTCTATCTTAATATAAGTTTTTACCTTATCGGCAAGATTTTGACTGTATCGTTATCAACTGACAACCACTTGGTGTAAATAAATATCTTTATTCGATAATTGCATTTGGGTTTTTAATGACTGCACTGAGGCATTCACGTCACTGTGAAAATTTAGCCTGAACTTAACGCCGAAACAAATCCATTTTTGCCACAAACTCCCTGAGACACCCTTGCTGTGAGATCTCAGGCTGACTGGGCCTCGGCAAGATAGACGGATGGCCAAAACTATCTGAAGTCCAGACGGAGAGCGGGGTGGGTGTGGCGTGGCAAAGTATTCCAGTGATGGAGGACTTCATTAGGAATAGAAAGCAAGGTCATGTCTTGCTCCTATAGCGGGCCTACACACACACACACACACACACACACACACACACACACACACACACACACACACACACACACACACACACACACACACACACACACACACACAGAGTCCATGCAGCCAGTTTCTCACGGCATGTCTCTCTAACAGCTTCCAGCTGTTGCCTGGTCTTGGAGAGCCGCTATGAGAACACGGCGAGAACAAAGAGCAGCATGGGATTCATTAGCCAGTGGACACAGAGGAAAACCGTCGAAAGAGAGAGAGAGACACAGAAAAAAAAGAGAAAGAGATGAAAAAGTTCGCCGTCCATGCAGAAAGTGACAGCTAGAAACCACTTTTTTCTTTCTTTCCCCCCCCCCTTTTTTTTTTTTTTTTTTTACGTGGTTAGCTATCTATTTTTAGAGCAGAGCGCGCGGTTGGCTGCTTTCACTTGGTTTCAGCAACGCTGAGCTGCATTCAACAATCCCTTTGAGGGGACAAACAATTTGGATTTTGAATTAAACACCGGAATTAGACATTCATGTTTTTTTTATACAGCAGTTGAAAGAGGAAGAGGCGTGTAACGTGACTCAAGATTTGTCTTTTCTGGGCTTTGGTAGAAGTATGGAGAAAATACAAGTGCACGAAAACTTATTTTTAAGCTTAGATAAACACTATGGCTACTTGAAGGTCTTCCCACACAATAATACACATATACACTGTCACACATACAAAGCTGGAACAGAACGTTTTGTTGTTTCTTACCTGTGGTTGATACCGCAAAGCAAATGCATGCATTCATTTCACCTGTGGAATTGAAACGTCATGTAATCATTGCACCTGGTTCAGAGTGATGACTGATGCATTTCAGTGACAATGAATGGATGATTGTGTCAGAAAAAAACAACTGCAGTGACTAACACGTTGCCGAGTGGGATTCATTCCGAACGGCCACCGGACGGAGAGATGAGAGCATCACGAGACAATATGTGACGGAACAGCAGAGTGTGTGGAAGAAAACATCCCTCCCGGTGTGTGTGTGTGTGTGTGTGTGTGTACGCAGCTGTTCATTCTCGAGCTCCGCGGGCTGGCCGATGAGTAATATCGTTTATCTTTCGCAGAGCTCCTTTGTTTGAATCCACAGGAAATCCTGCGGCTCCTCGTCCTGGCGGCCTGGAATGCGAGAGGAAGCGAGCGAGACCTGGATGTGATGACAGCGGAGTGAGTGTGTGCGTGTGTGTCAGCGGCAGTTGGGGGATTCCTTCACTGACGACTCAGACTGGCAGCTGACTCACACAATTCCTGTGAGCCACCTGCGAAGAAGTCCAGGGGTGAATTGAATTCCTGTTTCAAGGTCTGATGTATGCGAAACACTTAGGTTGAGGCGAATCTGATTCAAATCAGATTCCTTCTCAAATCCGACTTTTAGGGCTGACTGTGCGTGTGTGAATATCTTGAACTTATAGAGCAGGTCGGCTCGAAAGGAGGCGGCCATGTTGTTGGCTTTCATGATTTAAAGCAAGCCCCCCCACCCGCCAGGTACCATCAGTCCTAGAAAGAAAACACAAGGAAAGTGGCTTTTTAGAACATTCATCAATAATTTATTTTTCTTAATCTGAAGAACCACCACTGCTTCTCATCTTGAAAATTCATCAATTTCCAACAACACAGTTTTGAAAAATGTAAAGTTACTATACAAATTTTTAATAGAAAAAAGAATAAATTAACTGTGGAATTCAGTTATTTATTTAATTTTTTTTTTTTTTTTTGCAATTCCACTTTTTTTTTTTCTACAACACCTTTAATGTATTGTTACAGTTGAACAGAACTGGTAAAATCATGTTACATGCTCTATTGTCCAGCAGGGGAAGTGTTCTACTATTAAACTGTCTGTTAAAGTAAGCCTCGGTTCTCGTATCTGGTTCTGAATCTATTGGTAACAACGAGGAGAAGTCTAGATCCTACGTGACAGAGCAGTAACTGGAGTCGTTTCGTAGCACCGGAAAGGGTTGTTATAACGTCGGAACTAAAAAAAAAAAATCAATTCAAATCAAATAAAACAATACTGCCTCATAAAAAATGGATTATTAAAATAATGAATGCGAATGTTAAAAAACTCACAGTGCCCCTTTTGCACATACGGGGGGAGGCGGGTTGGAAAAGACCAATAAAAGAGCTCTTCACTTTTGGAGCTTCTATGGAGCACAAAGAATTCTGGGATGTTTGGAGCTACAGAGAGGGATGGATGGGGTTCAAACTTCTTACCAGGTAATTTCTTTAAAAAAAAAAAGAGTAGAGATGCACTAGGGGGCGTTCATGTCAGTGTTGAAAAAAAGTGCTGAGAAACTTAGGGAGCTTTACTTGTCAGCGGAACCTTGTCTGGGGCATGCATGGAATTCACTTTGTTAGCACACAGCAGGGACACAAATTGCACAATAATAGTTGACTTAGATACACGCAAGCTATTCGGATTCCCAGCCACTGCTTGCAATCCTGGGACGAGACGGATCCAATGATAGCACTGAGGGAGGGATGGAAGGATGGATGGATGGATGGATGGATGGATGGGGCAGGGATAAAGGATGGGGGGAGCGTAACCGTCAGATTACATACAGCGCATCATAAAAAGGAAACAAAATATACCATACAGCATGTCAAACATTTGATGGACGACAACACTGATCCCAGTCCAACCTTGTGTCCACTCAATAAAGTTCCCTCGTTCAAAATTTGTGGCACAACGGAAAAATGTCTGCAAACAAAGCCCGCACGGCACCTTCCTCGTACAAAAACTCTTGGTGTGCTTTTATAACCCTGTACTCCACGTCTGACTCTGCCTGGGTTGTGTGGAAAAGAAATACTGCGTTTGTTGCGTGAAGTTTTGCAAGTTGTTTGTTTCCTGACTGTGGCTTCACTTGCGCTCCGACAGCCGCCGTCAACACAGATTTCATCGACGAACCGGTCGAAAGGGCCGCAGTGAAATAATCACCGCTTTTGCTTTTTTTTTTCCCCCTTTGTGTGTTGTTGTCTGTTGTGCTTTTCAAAGTACTCGTTGAACAGTCGTCACTAAACCCTGCTGTGTTCCTTCTTCGCCTCTGCTGATGTTTTATACTGTGTTGCTTCAAAAGCTACAAACTGAACTCATTTGTACTTTAAATTGGAGCATTTCTTTTTTTTTTTTTAGAACGGAGTTCCATCCATCCATCTTCTACACCCATTTTCACCCAGACTCACGGTCGCAGGGGTAGAAAGGAGTTTAAGATTAAAAAAATAAAAACAAAAACAAAAGGAGAAGTAAAGCACCAACGACATTTGGCACAGATATATTTTGCACTCTTTACGCGCCCACAGCACAAGGCCTTTTTTTTTTTTTTTATCCTGCTAGAAAAACGGGTGGAAAGTTAGAAAACACAGTTTTGAGCTAAGGGGGACAGTCTTGGTATCCATCTCGTAGAGAACTTTGCGGCTGGCAAAGGTTAAGAGAGGAGAGAAGGCGTGTCAAATGGAAAAAACATCATTTAAACGCAGAGATTTATCACTCGGCAGCCTCGATATCAACCACAAGGAACAGCGAAACAGATGTTGAGGCCGAATGTCTCGAACTTTTAAGGGGGTAAGAATTGAAAAATGCGACTTGGAACGAGAAGAGTTACGGTACAGAAAATGTCATGGACAGAGAATTCTCTTCAGGACGTTAAACAAACATATTTTTTTTCTCTTTTTTCTTTTTCTTTTTGAAGCATAGATCAACGTCAAAACTTCCACTTTCCAATTATGCTTTACTCCAACCACCGCAAAAAAACGAAATCCAGCCTGGGTTCTCACGTTGGGTTCAAACCAGGTCGTACGCTCGTGACAATGTTTGTTATTGCTATTGTCCGCATCCAAGTCCCGGATGGTGTCCTGACACTGTCGCCATCAATCCGTGCAGGTGCAGTTTCTTCTCTGCTGGGGTGGGGTGAGGTCTGTGGGGGGCAGTTAAGGGGGGAGGAAGGGTGGTGTGCGGTGTACCAGGGACCCTGGTGCGACCAGTCAATCCAGCTGTGGTCTTTGGTTGTGGGTTTAATCGTCCAGAGGATGCAAACTTGTAGTGTCACTTGTCCGTGAATGTTTGTCTGCATTTTTCTTTTTTTCGTCCTATTCATAAATATGCACGGAAAAATGAAAGAGAGATTAAAAAAAAAAAAAAACGACGATGACGACGACGACACACAACGATGGAAAAATGAATGACGACGTCCGACCCGTTTGGTATGGGAGGAGATGGGTTAGTTTTCCTTCTTTTTTTTTTTAAGTCGGAAAGTGGCGGCTCAAATCCAGCAGGGGTCCTCGGATCGGGCGGCAGCTGAAGATGTCGGCCCATATTTTTCTGTGCTCTATCTCTCCCCGTCGCTCTGTTCACTAGTGTGTGTGTGTGTGTGTGGAAACGGGCTCCGTGTTGCCGAGCCGGCCGGTGCGTCCCCGTCGAGCTGGGCTGCGGTGTTGGAGTGTGTTGGGGGGGGGCTCATATCCAGCCAGGCAGTCTAGGGGGGGAGTTGCGGGGGTCGTCGGCTGTCCGTGGAAGGTGGTGCGAGACAGTGGAGAGGCAGTGGGGTTGGAGGGGAGGGGAGGTCGGGTAGTGGGGGCTCGGGGGGGGGGTGGTCCTGGCAGGAAAGGTCTCAGACCAGGGTTCCAGGTTTGGCCTTGTCGCGTCCGTACCACTGCACGTCTGCCAGCTCCGAGCACAGGGGGCTGCCGAGGAAGCAGCTGTCGCTGAAGGACCTGCGCACACAGAGGAGCGGCTTCAGAGGGCGGCGGCTTCAACACACACACGACACACACACGACACAAGTGCCTCCGATTGTATAGCCCAGGCTTGGGCAAACTACGGCCCGGGGGCCATATGTGGCTGGGTAAGCTTTTTAAATCAAACTTAAAGAAATGATGTAATAGTCAGTAAGTCATAAAATAGCAGTATTTCATAATTTTTTCCCAGTGTTTTAGGAGTCATTTCAATAAAGAGCTAAAAACCGCGGGGCCTCAAAAATGCTTTTGTTCATTTTCAATAGACATTAAAACATGTTTTCTATATATCCCATGTAGGGATGCAAATTATCGACTAATTCATTGATCGTCAGTTGATTGACCTTATTTATCGATTAACGATTAATTGATAAGCGGCGATTTTTCCTGAGAACATAAATTTCACAATGAAAAATGTGTAAGGCACACATGATTGAACCCTTAAATAATGTTGAGGGTCCAATGTGACCCATTTTACATTTGAGAACAGTAAAAACACCTAAACATTTGTCCTCTGACTTTAAGTTGACTTCTAATGGATCACATTTCAACTTTCTTTTCTTCTTCTTTTTTTTTAAAAGTTGTTTAAAAGTAACTTGTTCGAGGTGTTTTATGACCATCACAGTATCTACAGGTGAATTACTCTTTCCTGCCACTACACTGTTATAATTATATTAACTACCCATGTAAAAAACATTGAATTATTTGCAACTAATTTAATTTAATCGATTAAACTCTTAATGGAAAATTAATCGATAAGTGATTAATTGTTAACATCCCCAAACCCATGATATCTTTTTTCCTCCTATGAGCAGGGTCACCTTAACACTCCATCCATCTGCTCCTGCACCTCTGTCAAATTATAGAAGAAGAACCGCTGGTCGAGTCTCTCTGCCTCTTACGTAACAGCGCAAGTTCTGCGTCGCTCATTCCCGGTAGCACATCAAACATGGGTTTCCTTTTCTTCCAAATCGTCTGATAGGCGTTGATGACGCGTCTCGGCCTTCTACTTAGGCTCTGATTTGGTGGACGTTTGAAATGTGCCGCTTCTGCTGCGTTACCTCGTTCACGGACACTGACATTGGCTAACATGCTAGCGCCGTTACAGCTGTGTTGCGCACGTTGTTGCAAAGCCAATGCTTCCCGGTGTTAACGCACCTGTGACCTCAAAATATCAAGCAGTTTAAGTGTTTTAGCACAAAAGTACAGACACGGGAGCTTCCACTGAAGCTTCAGGTTTCCATTCAGCGAACCCGCTTTAACTCAGCCGGCTGCCGCCGTCGCACCAAAGAGCAGAGCGCATGCAGAGATCAGACACAGCCAAAAAGAGAGAGCGTGAGTTCGCGACACAGACCGCCTCCGCCACCAGAAGATGAAGGAAGTGTGCGCCTTCCCCCGGCAGGGGTTCGCGTAAGAGACGAGTGAGTGTGTTGCATGAGGGGGTTTGCGTTGAAATGTCTTGACTGTGAGTAAAACGTGGAGCTGCCGTCGCAAATTTTTGTAATTTTAGGGGCAGTGAGCACAGACAGTACCTCTATGCATCAGAGCTGGGCTGAGAGGGAGACTGACAGACGTCCTCAGTAGGAGAGCTGTCTGCTGTGCCTCTAAACCAGGAGAGAGGACACACACACACACACACACACACACAAGCGTTGGGTTAGTCCAGACGCGAAGAGAGACAGAAGTCCAAAAGGGATGCAACGTTATCGTCAGGCTGGCGGTGTGGGAACCAGGGGTGACTACTTCCCATCATCCTTTGCACTGTAGCGCAATACCAAGCAGCAGATGAGTCAGCATGTGTCGTATGTAGGTTTGTTGGAGGATTCTTAGAATCTGATATGAGGAAGCATTTTGGTCTCACTGTGGCACCGTGGACGAAATAGAAGAAATATTATATTAAATGTAGTGTGGACTTGCTGCTGAGGTTTTATTGCCATGCCGTGACGTTGATATCGTTACATCCCTGAGTGCAAATATTAATCAACGCTAAGACGGACGGGGAAAAGAGCAGTGTAAGAAACAGACAAACGTGGAACACAAACCAGCAGGATATCATGAAGAGTGACATCATTGGGTTTTTCAGCATGAGAAGAGAAAACAGAACCCAAACAGATTGTAAAGGTCATCCAACAGAGGCACAATACCAGGCAGAGTGCCGTCGGTTAATATTTGAAAGAAAGAAGCTGAGTAGCCACAATGCACTTTGCACTAAATCGACCTGAGTTCATTGCAGAACTCTGAACAGTCGCCACTGAGGAGCAGGCGGTTTGCCTCTTACCCGCTCTGCCAGTTGAGGATATGCTGTGGGCTACAGGGGGGAGTTGGCGTGGCTGCTTGTTCGCTGGAGGGCGTCATACTCCTCTGGCTGTGAGGAGACGCAGCTGAAACGAAACAAAACAAACAACCAAAAAACAACTGTTAGACTTTCTAGTCGTGCCGAGCAAAGCAGCAGATCAACACACTTGAACCGACGCCGGCGGTAGGAGAAACCTAATAGAGGCCACACGGATGGAATGTATGCAGTCCACCATATATGGGATGGGGGGGCGTGTCCCACAGGGTCGCAGGCTGTTTGTGTCGGGGGTCAGCAGATGGACAGAGGAGAGGAGTCACATGACAAGTCAGCGTGTGTGTGCCTCGTTGGCGCAGTAGGCAGCGCGTCAGTCTCATAATCTGAAGGTCGTGAGTTCGAGCCTCACACGGGGCACTGCTTTTAACTCTGCACATATTTACCATCAATGATTAACATACATGTTTTTTATAAAACATGCATTTCTTTTGGACTTGCGCATTCGACACACAGTCCCAAAAGTGAGCCAGCTGCCTCACATTAGCTTCCGCTGGCGGATGCTAGTGGCAACCAGCCAGCTATTCCAACTGCAGTGCCACATTTCACTCAGGCATTAATGTCGTAGTGCACATTCACTACTAAAAAGCAGCAGAAGATGAAAAGCCTGCTGTCAATCATGGCAAGTTCAAAATGACAGTCAAAAACAACACAACACTGCCTTGTAGAAAGCATAACAACACAAAATACAAAGTGTGTTGCACTAAGGTAACCTAAATTAAAGTATAACCTGAGTTATGTAAAACAGACACAGCTGCTGCATAGAAACTAAACAGCCAAAGAAATGTGAACATAATGGTCTTGGTTTGCTATCAGCAGTCAAAAGTGAAGCTGCACCACTAATGGCTAATGGCAAGAAACGACTGGACACCACTGATCACGACACACAATATGAAGCATCTGATTGTTGCCTTCTCTTTACGTTTATTCTGATAGATGGATAAGGAAGATACATTTAGATAATTTAGCTAAATTTGAAAATAGCTCAATTCCAGTTTGTCGGGGGTCAAAGGTCAGAATTTATGAAAATTAGGTCTTGACTGAACGAACGCGTGGGTCTTTGTCCCATGTCTCTAAACCTTTTCTAGAGGGCGCTAGGGTGATTTTAAAGTTTGTGTCTAAGTAGGGGGCGCTATTGAGCTGATTTATACCGTTTTTTTTTTTTTTTTTTTTAATAGATTAACTTTTTCACCAGTTCTGACCTGCGTGCAAAATTTGGTGCAGATGGAAGCAGGTCCAGGGGGGTAAAATGATAATAATGATGATATGAAACAGGTAATCCAGACCCACCTGGTGAACACTTGGCGAGTGTCCCTACTCTACTCCCTCGGCCGTGTCCCAGAGTGCCCTGCTGTGAGCCAGTCTCGGAGGAGGTGGACCCCGAGTGCGAGTGGCTCCTGTCCTTCAGGCTCCCCGAGGACCGCTGGTACCAGCACCGCAGCTCCTCGGACACCGCCGCCCTCCCCCCGCCCCCGCCGCCCTCCCGGCCCAGCGATGGAGTCCGTACGATCTGGGAGCGCGACGGCGTCAGCCTGCCGCTCCCCTCGCCTCCGGCGTCCTCCGCGCCCCAGGCCTCCTTGTACAGTCCGCCGGCCGTGTAGGAGCTGGAGGTCTTGAACTGGGCCTTGACGCTGTAGTGGCCCTCCTGGTCGCTCTCCAGGCTGCGCACCACCACTGGGTTGGGGCTGCCCTCCACGTACAGCGGGTACTCCTTGATGCGGTACTGGGAGGAGGGCTGGCTCTGGCTGTGCAGGTAGACCCCGTGGTGGCCCCCGCCCGTCCCGCCTCCGCCGCAGCCTCCGCCGGAGCCGTTCTTAGCCGCCAGGTTCGGCATGGAGCCCGAGTTGGAGGAGCCCAGGTGACCCGCAGACCTGGAGGGGATACAATCGACCGATTAATAGTGGTTTAAACACGGATGTATTATAAGAACTGGATACAGGACTGGCAATACGGCGGTTTTCCCAGTGGCCACTCGAGGTACTGCAGCAAAAAATCCCATGGGCCCAAAAAGCATTTTTCCCATAGACCACAAGACAAAAATAAACGCCTTTAAAGCGGCTGACAGGATGACTGTGACCTGAAACGCGATTCATAGCAAATCTTTCTATTGTAGATTTTTCGGTTAAGTCTAAAAAAATGATAAAGGCCAGAAAATCACCAGAAAAGAGTTTATTGCCAGGGTCACAACGTCGTACGTGCTGCTGTGTCTCAGCTCGTTCTGATTGTCTGTAAGTGACGTTCTGATTGGCCAAATAGATCATGTGGGTTTCAGAGGCATGATGGGAAGTGACATAACCGCGGACTAGTACCGGTCAGTGGGTCATTTGGTACCGGGCCGCACAGAGAGAATAATTAACTTCCGTTAAATTAATTCCATTTTGTTTATTATCCGAGTCTGACCAATTTTATTTTGAAAAATTACCAGATTCTCTCTGTTACATCCATCTATGACTCAACTCTTGACGCATGTCAAGGTACTTGCCTCGGTCACATGATACGTTGCCACCAGATTAAACCCATAGGCCAGATTAATACCGCATTTTTGATGCCAGTACCTGAAAATATTGTCTCTCATTAAACTGGGCCGCGGTGCAACAAAGGTTGGGGGCTTGGGTTTAAACTACGTGAGTTATTCGCACCTACACGAAGAGATGCAATCGCACTCACCGGTGCCTTTGCCTTTGCCTCTGCCTGGCTTTGGAGGGCGAGTCCTCTCCCAGCGTGGAGTAGTTTGGGTTGCTGTTGGGGGCGGCGCCGGACGGGTAGTAATGCTCCGAGCTGCTCTGGCTGGTGCAGGAGGAGCAGTCGTCCAGCGGGTCCGAGCCGTTGGAGCTGCGCCCCGGGCCCAGGAAGAAGTCGGGGCTGCCCAGTGTGCCCAGTGCGTGGTGAGGGTGCGCGTCGTGCTCCGACGTCAGCAGTTTCCCCTGGGATTCCAGGCTTGAGCTGCGGTTTCTAAAGTGCTGAGCGAGACTGTGCAGACGTGAGGGACTGATGTCCACCGACCTGGAAAACGGCAAAAAAAAAAAACAAAAACAAAAAATCCCACTCATTTTTACAGATAATTTATTATCAAAAATGTTCTGCAGTCAGCCCTACAGTGAAATGTGACGTCGATGGCTGTGAATAATAGTCAACATGTATCGTAAACAGCGACAGACACTACACTGACCGTGTGGAATGTACATAGTGAGGGGTCCTGGTCTTAAGGTCTGGGGTTGACGGCATGCTGGACTGGGAATTCCAGTGAGGGAGGCTCCTGATGGGACTGCTCTGCAGGGAGTTACTACCACCTGCATCTGCACTACCAGAACTCGGGAAACGCCTATGACTTCACAAAAGAAAAGAAAAGAAAATCAAACTGAAACGCTTGAGATATATACATATATATATATATATATATATTTTTTTTTGTTGTTGTTGATATATGTGGATTTTGACAAGAGCGAAAAGCATTTGGGTGCAGCTGGGGAGGAACGCCGCCCGTACCTGGAGTGGGAGGAGCGCTTCTTGACCTTCTCGTAGGGCTCGTCGAGGGAGGACTCGCTCCACATCTTGGGCTTGATGGGCGACTTGTCGTAGTCGACGCGCGTGTAGTGCAGGTGCCGCAGGCCGTCCAGGGACTGCGGTGGAGGGGGCCGGCTGTGAGACGGCGGCCGAGGGGGGAGGCCCTTGTGAGGTGACGCCACGGGGGAGAAGGTGGGGGTGCCGGTGACTTGGGGGTCGTCTGAAAGGGAGCAAAACGTTGAGTGAGGGATAAAGCACGACCCAGTCTTTATCAGCAGACAGGAAAATGACTCTGATTGCTAAGTGAGGACAAAAACAGGGACTCACCATCGTCCAGGACCAGCGCGTCAGACAACGAGCTGTCTTCAGAACCGATGTTTGCTTCTGTAAAGCAACAAGAAAGCAATATGTTAGCGCTGTGAACCTCTACAACCTGAAGCAGTGGGTGGGCAAACTTCTTGACTGGTGGGGCCACAATGGGTTCTTAAAATTGGGCAGAGGGGCCGGAGCAGCAGCAGATGGATAGAGAGGTTTGGTGACATGCCTCATAGGCGGAAAAATATATTATGGTATATATAGAAAACGTACTTTCATGTCAATTGAAAATGAACAAAAGCATTAGGACAAAATATAACTGTACCATGGTGTTTAGCTCTTTATTGAAATTAAATTTAAAAATTAAATATTTAATTAGAATTAAAACAGAAAAAATGGATTAAATACAACTATTTTATGACAAACTTCCTATAAACATATTTCCTTCAAGTTTGGCAGGCCGGATTTAAAAGCTTAGTGGGCCAGATTTGGACCCCAGGCCATAGTTTGCCCACCCCTGACCTAAAGCCTCATAGTACACTGGTGCTATAAATTAGGCATGTACTGGTGAGAGATTCTAGCGGCCTGATAACTGTAAGCAAGAATATCACAGATCTGCAGTATTACAAATATCCGTTATCTTATTCTGAAATGACAAAATGTGTAAAAAAAACCAAAACACAAGTTAGAACATTTAGTAACCCTGCATGCTGTGTTAGAATGATAACGCAGGACGTGGCGCTGAATGTGTTGCCGATACCAATCGGCAGACGGACGCGTAGCGGAGGAAAACCGGTACCTTCGATGATGAGCGACGCTCGCTGCGTGGGCTTCTTGCCGGAGCGGACGCGGTACTCGTTGATGGAGTTCTCAATTTCCTGCAGCTTCTTCAGCGCGTTGAGATAAGAGGTCTTCCGCTGCTTCTTCAGCTTCTTGCTGCTGACGTGTGGGTCGCTGGCAAGGCGCCGGGCTGCCTCGGTGATCTGCGACTGGATGGCAAACTCCCGCTCCAGGCGCTCCAGCTCCTCTTCCTGGGATTGGGGGAAATCGCACACACACATACACACACATTTGTAAACGGCGATCCAAAGACAACAAGGCCTCGTTAGCGGACGTGCATTCAGAGTGTAACTTTCCCATGAAGTGTATTTTTAGTGGGACACCCGCGCAGGCCTCTGCCAGAGAAAACAGGCCGCGAAAGTTATTTATCTCCGCGCCGGCGCTGCATTTTCTCACCACTGGATGCTCTCTAATGAGAACATCTGACTACCAGCGTCGGCTCTCCTCCGTCAATCCGTCCGGAGACGAGGGAGATGGGAATTGATAAGATTTTATCAATGCCACTGTCGATTCTGCTGACCGATCCAATTCCTTATCAATTCTCCTAAGGATTCCCGAGTAGTTTTGTGAGGGGGTCTACGCAGTCTTCAGCACCCAAAGCAACCATTTCATTATTTTTTCCAAAACGTCTGCACAGGACAACACAAACATATTTGGCTTCAAATGTGGCTTCAACAGTGTCCGACTCTCGCAACATTCAAAACAAACACTCAAACATTGTTGCTTTAACTTATAAGCTTAAACCAAATGCCAGTCAAAAGTTAAACACTCCTTTTCTTAGAGACGATACAAAACGGCGAAGTCCTCTCTTTTGGAAAAATAGGCTACAGAACATTTTGAAAATACTGTCACTGCCACAGAGTACACAGAATGAAACATCGACAATCTTTATGCAAGAATATGGAATGGAGACCATGATCTGGCTTGTTTTGCATCTATATTTGGCGGATTGGACCGCAGCGGCTATTAGCGTGTTGTGAATGTAATTATAGTGGAAAGGCAGTGACACACGTGATGGCGGCGAAACACTCGGAGAGTGAAACAATGACATGTTTGCCGCCAGAACCCATTCAGAACAAGAGTCGGTTGTGGGAAAATTCCTCCCAATTAAAATTCACACTTTTCCCAGAACTGCTGACCCCCCCTCCCCAACGCGCACTTCCTCTCTGGCTTGGTGTTTTCACTCAGTTCCACTGTAAACTCAGAATGGCTGTGCTTCGCAGGCACTTTTGTGAAATTCAGCCCCTGGATGCTTTTCAAAACATACAACCTCAGCATGGCACACACACAGGTACACGCACGCACACATACACGCCAGCCACGGTCCTACTATCGCCACTTCCTGTGGCCAGACTGCTGCCAGGGCTATTTTTAGAAGATGTGCTGCTGCTGCTGCTGCTGCTGCTGCTGCTGCTGCTGCTGTGGAAAATCTACCAGCGGCGCAAGAAGAAAGGAAAGAGACAGCGGGGCAACTTTAACATTCCGAGACGTCTCATTTCGTGCCACTGCTGCCTTTCTGCTACTCTTGTTTGTTCCTTTTGCAGAGAAGCCAGTTGTTTTTTGTTTTTGAGATTTGGATCTGAACGGCCACGCTGAATCTATAAATAGATCCGCAGCTGCAAAAACTGAAACACAATAAAGACTTAGGAGGTTGGGAGCGAGCGCTTCGTCGTACAGCTACCGGCTGCCTTATCTGCGCTGCGTTGAGATACAAAGTGTTGAGTCGAGGCCGGAGACTCACCTCCCCCTTTGGAAGGATTTTCTGCTCGTCCAGCTTGAAGGCCGTGCCGATCTTCCGCCTCACGGTGGGCGGCTCCTCGCCGGGGTCCAGCGGATATTCTTTAGGGAGCTTTCCTGTCAGCTCCTGCGAGAAAAAAAACAACTTTGAAAGTTCGGAATTGGAAAAGTTGCAACCGCGCCAGTCCATTCACGACTTGGCCGAAGCGGCGTCGACGACTCGTACCGCCTCTCTGATGCAGATGCTCTTGAGCTCCTCCAGCCTCTTCTTCAGTGTTTCCTCCAGCGCTTCCTGTCGGGCCCTCAGCGCTGCCAGCATGTCCTTCTTGGCTGTCTGGGAGCTGTCCGATTCCTGAGAGCCTGCACCGCACAGACGACGTACACAGCGTTATTTTTGAGCGGGGAGGAACCGTGGCGAGGAGCTCCGGCGGCCGGTGCGAGCACCTGCCAGCCTCGCAGGATGTTTACAGGGAAGCGAATGGAACGTTTTGATAAGGGAACTGAGTGTGTTGTTTGCGTGAGTCTCGCAAAGGAAGGGACAGATTAGGACAAAATCCCTGACGCACAACCTCGGAGGCCCTGAGCCGGTGCCGTAATTGTTTGCCCGTGATTTGATGAGAACAACACACACACACACACACACACACACACTCGCTTGCTGCTTTCTGTGGCGTCCTCAGCGTGACCTTCTAGTTTCATTATGAAACGTCAAAACAGCACAAAAACAAAGCACTGCCGGCTCTGATGTGGCTGAGAGAGACGAATGAAATCGCTACAACGCTATCCTGTGTCCATTATATCAACTGGTTTGCTGGCATCCAGCTGCTAAGTCAGCTGACCTCAGTTTAACGAGTTACAGTTGGGATTTTTCAAACCCTCTCATTTGCAAATTGCAAATTCCACGAGCAAGATATGAAGGTAGTTGGACATCAACATTCACAATAAGACATGCTGGGTCAGACGGGGGAAGGGGAGGGGTATGGCGGTGTGTATGTGTGTGTGTGTGGACCTGCCTACCCTAGAAATGTATATATAGATGTCTATTGCAGATATTATATGGTGTGGGAATATATTACAATGATTTTGCCATATTGTTTGCATTTTATAATCTGTATAATGGGTCAATGCATTTCTATGGGTATTTCAGATGCAGTTAAAGAAACAGTATTTAGATAGAATTTCAATATTGAATATTCTCTATACTGGACACTGTTCATCAATAGAAACTACTTTCAGTGATCTCTGTCCCCAAAGAAAAATAAGACACCCAAAGTGGACTTTTATAGGCTTGTGTGTCTGTATATAGTTTAAGTCCCCTAAATGGAAATTAAAACTCTTTGTTCCCAATCTCAAGGGAAAAATTTGCGATCTATTTCACTTTCTTTCATTTCCTTAAACCATTTAGAAAGCCCTGCACCCAAATGTGGGGTATGAAGGAGTGTGCCCTGAAAGTGGGCATAAGACAGTATGTGTGTGTGTGTGTGTGTGTGTGAATGTCACAGCTGCCGTGACACGGTTCATGTTGCCGGGCAGAGGCGTCCTCCGGTCAGTGGCAGATACTGACAGCGACACACAGACATCAAGGAGACGAGGGACGAGGCCGATAAGGTGGCGGCGACATTGTGAGCGGGCAGCCGAGGCTGGAACTCGAGAGGCAGAAACAGGAGGGGATCAGGAAGAGGGAGATGGGAGATGAGAGGCGAGCGGTGCAAAAGATAAAGGGCCGGGATTAAGGAGCTGAGTGGTGGAGACGCAGGAGCGGCCGCCACGCTGAGAACGCAGAGGTGAAGGGAGAACAGCTGCAACCCCCCCGGGGAGGTGAGCCGAGGGAGATAAGGAAGCCGGGCAGGAACATCATTAGCGGGAGGGGAACTGTGGTTCTTCTGTGAAATCAATTAATCCAGCCAGCTAGCCTGCTAATTGCTAAACGTGTCTCGCAGGTGACCGACATCCCGGCGGCGAAACTGAAGGTTTTGCATAGAAATCCTGCAGAAATATTGGAGAGTCAGCCCTTGCTTGCTAAATTTAGAGTGGGACGGGGCGGAGGGGGCTGCGGATGGAGGAGTCGGTCTGACGTGCGGGGCGGGTAGTGGTGTTCTATACATACAGCGGAGGACAGGGTGGGGCGTGTGTGTGTAGCATGTGTGACAACATTAGCACAGAATCCAGCGCCTCTCTCCGCAGATGCAGCTGTTTCTGCCTCTCCGGGGAAGAAATGAGGGGAAAAAAAGAGGAGGCAAACGCACGCAAGTGGACACACACTGACCGTACACTGACCTGACGAGAGCAGGCTGCCACTGCTGCCGCTTATAATTTTGCCCTTGCTGCCCATGTTGGCCAGCTTGGACGTCTTCAGGGTTCCTGTTTCCGTGAGGTCGATGGCGATCTCGCTCAGGCTGCGCGCCGCGTGGATCTTGGACTGCGGGGGAGGCGAAAAAAAAAACCACAGGGTTGGTTCGAGATGTGTAATTTCACCTCCTGTGATTTTTTTTTTTCTCTCTTCGGTGCCGACCTTGCTTTGCTTGCGGTCCAGGTAGAACTGGTGCTGGCTGATGGCCATGGCCCAAATGGACTTGATGAGGGCGGGGCAGGCGTACCACGTGTGCACGGCGATGCCGCTGTGGCCAAACGTCCTCCTGGTCACCGACGCCCTACAGTGGGAGCGGACACCAGGCCTCCTTATACACACTGAATGCGGCGGGCGGGCGGGCGCATTCCGCAAAATCCTTCGGGGGCCGACGGGGACGATTTCCTTTGCGAAGCGCACACACACACACACACACGCGCGCGCGCTGCCTCCCATTGTTTACTTCCTTGCCGGTGAAACACACATCTGCAGCTCGGCAACGGAGCGCCTCGACCTAATGACGGCTTTCTAAAAAGGAAACACGGCTGCTCTCCGTTTCACCCCCGCAATCCCCCCCTCCCACCGTCCCCCCCACCCACACTTCACATACAGAGCCATGTTAAATAAACACCGGAGAGGTCACTTCCTCAGCCGCCTGCGCTATGCTGGGATTGACTTCAGACTTTTGTTTTCTTTCATTTAAAACGTCCACTTTCTGGCGCACATTAAAAACAAAATTCCGATGCAAGCGACCGATTTGCAAGAAATCAATGATATATAACATGTAGCCTATATACAAGAATACATATGGGTATAAATGTGGGCATAAAGATGCTTAACAGAGCAGTAAAGTGCAACATTTAAAGTGCAAATGCAACGACAATGTACACAGTACAGGTAATATAGATGACATCACTGTAGTAGCTGTGAGACTGGGTTTAGTGGGGCAACCCCAGTTGGGGGCAGAATAGGTGTGTTTAAAGTGCACGTGACCGTGCGCTAGCAAACCACTTCGAGTTCTCAATCTGCGCCGAGGCTCCGCGGGGACGCCCCCGATATCGTGCTCCGCCGCCAAGGCAAATAGTGCAACAATTACTCAATTAGACTCCAGCATCCGTCCGCCCCTCCCCGGGCCCTAACCCGCCCCCCCACCCGCCCTGCACTGCGGCTCATGCAGTGTGAATCTCGACTGCTGGCCCACTTGTCAGTGAGTGTAAAAGCCACTGGATAGTGTCCACAAACTCAATTTCCTTCTTCCACTTGCAAATATTAGTGCTGGAGAACAGCGAGGCTGTGAAAAATTCATCCCCTGGGCTACAACCCCCGAGGCAGAGCCGCTTCTCAGACACGAGAGTCAAACTGACAAAGCAGTGGCGCATCGTGCAAGCTGACACTCTGGCTGCCTCGCTCCAGTTCCAGAACGTAAAAAATAAAAAACTCTGCAGGGTTTCAACACCGGCTTGGGAAATTGTCATATAAATTTACCTCCTGGGGTCATGAACTTCCACTGAGAACTTCTTCTCTCTGAAGTAGAGGTTCTCCAACTGGCGCCATTGGAACACCTGAGATCCAGGAAAGAGAGAAGAGAGAGAGAAAAAAAAAACCTCTTCAGGGCTTCTCAGAAATAAAGCAAACAAAGCTGTCGGCCTGCCGTTCTCTTCCTGCTGCTTCAGTGGTGTTTGAAAGGAGAAAGAAACGCAAGGAAGGGGAGACACACGAGGGAAAAATGGGAGGAGGCTGCCGAGAGCCAGAGTACACGAGAGGGGGAAAAAAAAAAAACAACAACACAGGAGGTGGAGGAGAGAACCTAATCCAGGAGCCGCGTGATGAGGTCCAGACCGGTGGCGGATCCCGGATTGGCCAGATGACCTCACACTCTGGAGAAAGACACCCACCGTGACGGACGGCGGAGGTCAAGCTCTCTTCCGTCTCAGCCTCCCCTCCCTTCCCTCTGTTCCACTTCTTCAGGCCGGCCGAGAGAGAAGGAAAGACTTTGCGTCGTGCGCGTGTGCGTTTAGTCCTCCGTCAAGTAGCTCTGACTGAGGCGACGGGCGTTCGCCATCTGCGTGCGTGCGAGTCGGCGGAGAGAAAGTGTGTGAAGAGAAGTTCCTCCCTCTGACCGAGCCTCGCAGGGAGGGAGGGAGGAGGGGGGAGACTCCCCCCACTGCCCCCTCCTACTCCTGACCCCTCCCTCCATCCCTCCCTGCCTCCCACTGGGACTATGCTTCCTGCGCTGGGCGCTGCGGCTGGAAGGTGTGTGTGTGCGTGTGTGTGTGTGTGTGTGTGTGTATCAAGAGGTCAGCGGAGGAGTGATGACGGGGGAACGAAGCTTTCTACAGTCTCAGCAACCGAAGCAGCCGTGCTTTGTTTGGTCGGACCTCGCTGCGCGCACGCACACACACACACGCACACACACGCACATGTGGGCGTGCACGCACTCACCCTGCACAAGTTTGAGTCTGTTTCTTGTTAAAGAGCGGGCTATTTCGGAGCACCAGCGGGTGCGTCTGTCAGCTGGAGCAGACGCGAACACACACATACACACGCATGCACGCGCACATGCACACATGCGTGCGCACGGGGACAAAGGATTCTGGGATAAAGCGAAGCCAAGTGGCGAGAAGCGAGGCAAAAAAACAGGAAGAGGGAGGCGGAGAGGAGAAAGGCAGCTCGGGGGGAGGAAGAGGACGCGGCCGAGTCGTTTAAACAGCCTGCGGGAAACAATGGACGGCGCGCACGTGAGGTGCCGAGGAGAGGGGCGACATTGCAGGAGAGCCCCGGCGAAAACTACGCACGAACCCCCTGGAGTTGGTGAGGGAGGGAGGGAGTTTATCCAAACGCTCATCGGCACCGCTTCACGCCGCGCGCCTTCAGTCAAGTGCAAAGTGTTAATGTAGCATGGTGCTAAATATAGCAGTGGAACTATGACTCCAGTAGTGTGTGTGTGTGTGTGTGTGTGTGTGTGTGTGTGTGTGTGTGTGTTGACTACATGTGGAGGAGATAAGATTTGGCAAATTCTAAGGGTTTAGTGCCAGGAAACAAGTGAACCGTCGCTGGCATGGAGAAAGTGCCGTGCCTTTGATTTTTCTTTTTCACTTTTTGGATACGTTCACAGCTGGGCCAGAGCGGCCACACAAGTGTTGAAATACAGGGTGTCGCAAAAAGTTTGACATCATTTTGAGGCAAACGATTTTGGCAATTCTTGTTGAAATTTCCTCAAATTTTTCCTCAAATGTATAGAAACAGATTTTATTTTTTTGTGTTTTCAGGTTGAGCCATGGCGTTCACTCCTTTAGCGTTTTGGAATATGCTCGCACGCAGTCACCCAGTTGTGACAGCACCTACTTGACGTACACCGCTGTTATGAAATCGGTCCCATAATAAACTGATGATGTTCAACACCGAAACTGTTTCACACAATTTCAGGGAAACAATTTCACTGAGCTAGACTTGCTTTAAAAATGGTGTCAATTGTTTTGGGACACCCTGTATATGGTGCATTGAAATCAGGTTCGAAATGAGATTTTCAGTTACATAACTGAACGGCGCCGAGTGAAACTTTGAAGTCTTTGCGTTCTACCGTGAATAGAATCACTGACAAAAGCCAGCTTCTTTTTTTAGGCCTGGGTGGTACATGTGTTGCACGCCGTGTTCGATAACTCCTCTTCCCCTTTGACTGTAAAGCACACAATGGAGGAAGTGACTAATGTGATTCATGAACAACCGGCTGCTCGTGTGCGCGGAGCCCCCCTGTCAGCCTGCGCACCCCAGCAGACACCCATTACGGATGAAAAGGTCAGATCTGATAGAGTGCAAAGGCCTTTTCTCCGGTGCGGCGGGAGCCCGCTGGGGATTCCAGGGAGAATAGAGTTTAAAAAAAGCACGAGGTCGCACTGCAAACTGGGAGGCCGGATTATTACTTCTTTTTTTTTTTTTTTTTTAAGAATCGGACCTGACTCTCTGAGAGGCTATTGTTTCAGCCGTGGGTGGGGCTACGGTGAATGACCGGCTGGTTGTCGTGGAGACACGCTCGGCCAGCAGGGGTAGGGGCCACTTCCTGGTGTTTGTGTTTAGCTGCGATATTTGGGAGGGTTGGCGTTTCTCTCCAAAAGCAATGAAAAAAAACCTGCCGCCTGCCTGAGCGGCGCAAAGTTTCTGTCTGTCAGACGCACAGCGCGCAAACTTTTCGATGCCGAGGGCTCGTCGCTGACCTCGCTCGACTCGGCGGGCAGGGACGCATGCTTGCGTCTGCGTGCAGTCAGTGGGAGAAAGCATTAAGCGAAGCCGGCGGTCTCTCTCGCAGCGTGACAGAAGCGTTTCCATCTTGGCTCCTAATCAGTCGGGCCAGTCAGTCAACAAACGGGCCTGTAATCCCCAGTCTTACGAGCGAGTTGGAGCGCACTAATGAGGCATTAGTACAGTGTGCGGTTCCGCAGTAAACCTGTTTTTGTGTTAGTAAAGTTGCGCCTGCATGTGACCTGCGGTTAAGCGAGGGGGGCGGGGAGGGTGGCGGAGGGCGGCGTGGGCGAAGGTGCAGTAGACGGTTTTGCGCGCACAACAGGAATCTCTCCCCCAATAAAAGGACCAATTACACGCAGCCACCTCCAGAACACACGCACTTTACGCAGGCCGCCGCGTGAGGCCACTTAGCGGTGTGCACAGCCAACGTAAAGGACGTGAAGCGTTTTCTCACGGGCTAATCTGCCCCGTGACGTCCAATAATTGCTCTCTGTCGCCCCTCGCTGGCTCACGGTGGTGAACTCCTGGGCGGGAGAAACAAGCCGAGGGGACGCAGCGCACGCTCCCTGAGCAGAGAGCTGTGTGAGAACCCCTGCCTCTGGAACACTGAACAGAGAGAGGTGAACATGCGTGGTAGTCCCCGTTATCAGAGAGAAAACTCATTACTCTGCTTATTTGCATTGAGTTGCTCCCCGATAAGATTACGCAGGCCGCAAATCTCCTCAGGGGGGAGTGGGGGTCCAAACTTCTCCAGACTAAAAAAATAAATAAATAAAAAATAAAAATAAAAATAAAAAATTCACACAAGACCTGCTCATGCACCCTCTTTGTTTCCAAATGTCGACTGTGTGTGTGTGTGTGTGTGTGTGTGTGATGGAGTCGGCGACGTAGCTCGGCGGACTGGTGACTCACGCCGGCTGTTGCCATGGAGTCTGAACGGTTGATAAGTCTCCCGCAGAGAATGCTATTCACGCTTTTATTAGCAGTCACACTTTCCAAACTACCCCCCCCGCCCCCAGATCCTTTCATCGGACTTCTTTAATCTGACGACTCGCTCAGACGACGCGCCGGCTGTATTTTTACAGCGAGGGAGAAAGCCAAGTTAGCGTTAGCGGGCGGCTCTTTTAGCCTGGGCGGCATCAGTCGAGGTGCAAGTAGACGTTGCAAGACAGACAGACAGACAGACAGACTGAAAGAACACAATCGAAGTCATAAACAGGAAAAGCTGTTGCAGACAGGAAGTATTCATCAGGACGGAGGCCACAGAGTTCACTGGCTGTGAATTCATCTGTTTGAGTGTGTGTGTGTGTGTGTGTGTGTGGATTTATGGACGGCCAGAGTGTCCGTGTGCACGCGCACGAGCGCCCCGGTGGTCAGTCAGGGCGCGCCGAGACGCCGTTAACCCCATTAGCGGCCAGTGACACCAGACTGAAGCGAGGCATAAAATATATCAATAAAAAAAGCTCCCAGACGAGCAGGCTGGGAGGGAGATCGCTCACAGGGAGGCAGACATAAAAAAAAAAAAAAAAAAAAAGCAGGACAGGAAGCAAAACATTCAAAGGCTGAATGTCTCCAGACGGCCATATCGGACCAGCGCTGGAAGTGTTTCTTTCCAAACATAATGTCCCAGTTGGCGGATTTGAAAAAAACAAAACAAATAGAAGCCACTTGCAATTATGGAAATTGGCACTGACAAACAAGGAGAAGATGTCCTTGCTAAAAAAAAAAAAAAAAAAAAAAAAAATCACAATCCAAGATAGCAGTTAAACATAAAATGTTGAGAAAGTTCAGGACACAAACTGTTTTTGAAATAGTTCAGTGCAACAAAAGGGAGGCGGACGGCTGTGCAGGGGGAACGTCATCAAAACACCATCTCACCTTCCTGGGTTTGACTTTGTCCTGGTGGTCGTACTGGAAGATGCCCTTGTAGCTCAGACCCAGCCACCACGGGATCCCCTGCTTGTCCTGAAACGTTAAACCAAACACAGACTCAGCCAGGCTTTGCGCAAGCAGACAAAGAGACAGAAAAAAAAAAGTAAAAAAAAAGTATGATCGCGTCTCCCAACGCCAGCGCTGGGCTTCGCGAGAGAGTCAAACGTCTTGGGTGCGCATGGGTGTGTGCACGAGAAAGGAGCCGGGGCAGTAAAATTGTACCTTTACAGCGTAGTAATGCACTCCATATGTGGGCAGCGACTCCACAATGCTCATATAACTGCGAGAGAGGGAGAGACAGAGAGAGAGAGAGAGGGGGAGACAGAGGGGGAGACGCGCAGACCAGAAAGGTTAAACGGAGACCAACCTCCAACGAGAAGGACACAAAGGATGCCGACGCGCACGTTCACACTTACTTTACGATAGCTTGCCCTCTGGACTGCCCGTTGAGCTTTTTGTAGTGTTCCACGACCCGGTCTTCACTGTGGGGCAGCGGCGGAGAAAATGAAACTTCGGATCTGGTGCTGCGTTGTGAAGAATTTGAAATAACCGATTGATTTCCTTACCAGTAGGCCAACGACGGGTGATCCTTCAGGGCCTGGGTGGGCAGCGCAGGCAGCTTCTTCAGGTCGGACCTGGTTGCATCATTACTGTGAGGGGAGGGGGAGACGAAGTTGCATTATTTTCACACCTTTTTTTTTTTTTTGTTCAACGGACAGAATCAGAACGCGAGAGAACCCGGCGACAGGGACGTCAACGCAAAAGAGTCGCGAGATGAGGACGTAAAACAAGGCGGTAAAGATAAAGAAGAGCTAATGAGGCGGGAAAACAAACAGAGCCGGAGAGACTCATTTTCAGACCTCCAGTGGCAGGAGGTCTTAATCCCCCACCGCCGCCCCTCTCCAGCCTCCACTGAGGCCCTGGAGTTCTGGGGAAAGCCCTGGGAACGTGACAATATATGAGCTAAAGCCCTGGACGGGATCCCATTCGCTCCATCTGGACCTTTTTCTCTTTTCTTTCTCTTCAAATATGTGAATGCAACTGTAGTTTCTGGATCGCTTGTCTATCTAACTCACTAATTAGCGCCTTCGCGTCTGCTCCGTGCTAAATTTCCAAATGATAAAGCCGAGGAATGCAAGCGGGGGAGTGAGGAACTCCCTACATTAAATAAGTAAAAAAGAATTTTTAAGATATTTAAACCAGATTGAGCTGGTTTTGCAGCCGTTAACCGGTTGCTACACTGAGAGCAGGCAAACTCGAAGGCTCTCTGGTTCCTCTTGGAACTGAATCTGTTGGAAAAAGGGAGAAACGCCGTGATCCCGTTTTGAGGTGCGGCGGTGAGCCACACAGTGAAACATAATCTGAAAGGTGGGGGTACAGTGTCCTGCACTTTGAAAGAGTGAGCAGGCCCCACTGGGCTTTAAGGGGGAGCAGTATATGTGTGTGTGGGAGGAGAGGGGGAGGCAGGATAAAGGAATGTCTCCAGAGTGTGTCACATTCCGGCCCCTCTGATGCACACTGTGTTTATTTGCTCCTCTCACTGGTGGAAATGAGGTCAGGGGTGACGGCTGCTCATCTGCTATCCGAGCTACGACAAAAAGGGGGCGGGCGCGCGAGGGATGACACGCAAATCAAATACGATTATGAAAGCTTTCCGGGATGAAAAGGTTTGTGCGAGTACTAAAAAAGTGACATTGGTTAGGACGGCGCAGGGAAGTCAGTGAGGCTAACTCAGCTTAAAACATCCAGATCCAGGGCTGCTTCGAACCCGGTTCCTGGTGTACTTGCTTAGGGTTGATTGAATAAATGTCCTTTCATGCTGTCAGTGGGTCAAGCTCTGTTTGTTCCTAAACGAGTATGTTACACACAAGCTTTTTCATGTCGAACCTCGGTGATGTGATGTCACGGAGGGCACCGACAGCGCTCCCAGGTTAGTCACCCATGCCAGGTAATTTTTTTCCAACTCAAGAAACAAGGCTACGGGAGCCTAAAAAGCAGCTCTTTGGTTGGAAGCCATAAACAAAGGGCTAAATTAGCTTTTTTTTCTGGAGGTTTGAAGAATTGTAATATGGCACTTTAAATGAACCGTTAAAACTATCCGCAAAATTAATGAATAAAGTTGACATATTGATTTAAAAATTAGCACTGTGTTTAATGCTTGCAAATTAAAAGGCTTGCTTACCTGGTGAAGTCACCTTTAGCTTCCTGTGGAACACAGAGGGAGGAGGAAAAGTGGCGTGAGAAGAAAATAACAATTCACATTCGCAAGTGCGAAAACAGGGCAGTGACAATGTAGTAAAATCATGAAAATAAAAACCCACCGCAGGTCGACAGTGCAGATATTTGATCAGGTCGAACCAATCTGCCCGGTCAGGGTGCGTAACATGAACTTGGAGCGGTATGTTAATGGACTGATCTAGTGTGACGGGCGACAGGAAGAAATAGCTACCATAGCTGAGATGGTGCAGAGAAAAGTCTCCGCTTTACCAGGTCAACCTTACAGCAATGTGAATTTAGCTGAAAGCCAATTTAGGGTTCGCAAACACTCTCTGCAGATTACTGACAAACTGATAACCTGATTAGATAATGAAACTCTCATCGTCTGCCGCAGGTTTGGCTGCAGGAGACGGAGAGATGCAGCTGATTGGGATTAAAGGTTGACGGAGAGATTTATCTTTCCAACATCAAAGAGTTTTGAACTTTTCGGTGCAGAGGGAGACGAGGGATAAACACTAGATAAAAAAAACCCATTGTCTAGGGATGTTAACAATGAATCGATAATCGATTAATTGTCAATTAAGAATTTAATTGATTAAATTAAATTAGCCACAATTAATTGAACATTTTTTACATGGTTAGTTAATATCATTATTACAGTGTAGTGGCAGGAAAGAGCAATTCACCTGTAGATACTGTGATGGTCATAATATACCTAGAACAAGTTACTTCTAAACAACAAAAGTTGAAATGTGACCCATTAGAAGTCAACTTCAAGTCAGAGGATAAATGTTTAGGGTGTTTTTACTGTTCTCTAAAGTAGAAATGGGTCATGTTGGACCCTCAACATTATTTAAGGGTTAAATAATGTGTTCCTTACATATTTTCACAGTGACATTTATATTCTCAGGAAAAATCACTGCTTATCAATTAATCATTAATCGATTCAATAAGGTCACTCAACTAACGATTAATGAATGAATCGATAATTTGCATCCCTTGTTGATATAGAACATGGGGATATCGGGCACAATAACAATAAAAAGTCAACTTCACTTACTTGTAAAATATAGGAAGCCAATTCGAAGACCACGTCGCTGTCCACTTCAATGAGCTCCTGCAGGAGGGGGAGTGAGGGGAGAGAATGGACACGGGAGTCAGACTGCTGCTCCTGCTGCTGCCGCCGCCAATAACACGACGCTCCCTCTGCCCGTGTTTGGACCTCAACTCTCTAATCATCCTCCATTTACTTGAGATCGCAGCCCCTTTCATCTCGCGGCAACCTAACCTCCATCTCCCCCTACTTTTAGCTTCATCACCTCTTCATGTGGATGGAACTGGGCGATTAGGGGCAAAACGGAGGGGCCGGGGAAGAAAGGCTCTCACGGTTGAGGGCGGACACTCATGCAACTGAATACTGATTAGTTTGTAAATTTTCAGCCGCTTTGCTTGTTTTCTTTTTTTTTTTGTTGCAAACCTGCGGACATTTGAAGGGCAAAGGAAGGAGCGGCAGGAAACGGAGATCTGAGGTTCTGCGTGTAATCAAACGTGTGAGTGATACAGGCTGGGCGCAGCGGTGGGACTGCCTGTTTAACGCAACGGCTTGTAATAACAGGCTCGCACTGCGACGGTCATGTACGCACCCAGGAGGTAGGCTTGCTTGCATGAATCAAGGAGAAGGGAAGGGGGAGAGGGTCAGTGAGTAGTGGGTCAAACATTCCAGGAATGTTTCCTTTACAATACGCCACTTAATTGGTTGGTGGGGGGGTCTGAGAGGCAGGATGAAACACTAGACAGAGTGAACCCACCCTGGTTGTACCACCCAGCAAGTCGACAGGCTGTCATACACTGCATGCTGCTGCACTGTATTTGTTCCCATGGTGGAACCAAGTCTTTCTACTTGCAATACAATGATTAAATGCATGAGTGGGTACGGAGAATACGTACATTTCTACTTATCATATTCAGCAGGATCTCGATCAAAGTGACCTAAGATATGATTGGTCTTTTTTTCCTTATACTTTTGAGAAAAATCATTGGTTATTTTGGTTTAGGGCAAGAAGCTGTGTCAACAGTCCATTGTGGTACTTTTTTGGGGGGGAAATTTACAGCAGTGTGATCTGATTGAAAAGATGATTAAAAGTTCTGCTGCCAGTGGATGAAATCATTGCTCTAATGGAGATAGTCCAAGTTTTTCAAGCCTCCAGAAGAAAGCTGCTCTCCGCTGTTGTTTTTCAGGATATTTACGCCCTCTTATGGACAAGAGAAGTCAACGCTTTATGACAGCGTGTCAGTCACATCTCCTCCACCTTCCTTCCCACCAGCTGTTGCTCTCATTGTGTCAACTGGCTAAGCTCGATAACAATACTTGGAGTGACACCCGAACCACCTGACGGGTTATCGTGTATTTATCCAATACCCTTAGAACCAGAACTAATAAGAACTGTGGCATTAAATGTAATAAAGCTTTGGAACATTATATTACATTGTGTTGCAGTGTAGAGAGTGAAAAAAGGTTAATATCAGCCAGGGGAAAGACTGTGAACTAAAGTGGAATACAAAGACTGAAAATATATAACTTAATCAAGATGTCAATGCTTCTCTATTAAGACAATGTTTTAAACCTTGAAAGAAAGATTTTAAATCCAAAATTTAAATTTCATACACCAGCTTTTTGATGCACAGTGTCACTTGTTCACAGATCAGTGAGAAAACAAAGTTTACCTTGTATATGATGGACTTGGCATTAAGGAAAAACAACTCAATGGTGGCATTGTCCTTCAGGTAGGAGATACTCTCGATGTAGAATCTGACAATAGAGAAAGAAAATACTTCAATACATTTTCAGTTAAAAAGTATAGGGTTAACCATCTGATTTTTTTTACAGACATATATCTGTCTGTGGAAACAAAAGTAAAAAACACACTAAAAAATAAACAGTAGACTGTACTTGTGTTATAGGTGCAATATCCAAAAGCACCAGAAGGGGGCAGACTATACCAAGCCTGACTTGAGCACCAACAACCTTTCACTTCCCCTTAAACCGCTTCTCTCTCTCTCTCTCGCCTTGGTCGCTGGGCTGGGCAGCGATCCGTGATTAGTTTGTGCGTGAGCACATTCCACAATCGGAACCAACTCGCGCGCTCGCTCGCTCACGGACTGAACGCGCACGCCACGCCACGGCCGCGCACATTGTCCGCCTCTGTGCACCATCAGCAGTGTGCATTGATTGCTCCACCGCGCGCACATACGGGACTTGTGCACGCACCGTGGTGGTGGTGGTGGGAGAAGCACAGTAACCCACTTCTGGCGGAGTGATGGTGGTGGTGGTGGTGGTGGGTGAAAGCAACATCATAACGCCGTCTAAATATAGCTCAAGAAAAATGCATCCAGAGCTGGAGGAGGGAGGAGAGGGCGACTTTTGACGGCACGCCGGGGAAGCTGCTCCTCAGCGGCGCCTCTTCAGTGCATCGCAAGGACGAATGTGAAACACCCTCGGCCGTGTGACCACAGCGGCGGCGTGAACACGTGGCCCTATTAGTGCACGCAGACGATGGTGTCGTCGATTTTTTCGCGCTGATGACTGTATGGATATTGGAGTTAAGCGGATTGTGGGTGGATCAATAGTGAGGAGGGGGTGTTGGGGGTGGGGGGGGGGGCTTAAATCGTGTTTCCAATTGAGCAGCACAAGGGAAAATGACAGGGGGTCGTGTCAATACGTGGCGCGAGCATTTAATTAAAGCCAATGCGTTGATGAGACTCACGCACGCTCCTGTCCTCATGGAGGCGAGCTAGCACGAAGGGGACCACACCTGCATCACAGGAGCTACGTTTCCTTGTATTTCGCAAAATAAAAGCGATATTTCTAAAATTTGGACAAAGTGCAATTGCGAGTTGCAGGTGTTTCCACAATAACATAAGCCCTAATTCTCCTAAAATCTCGTCGCAAGAGACCCCACTTTGCGTTTTGGAGCAGCTATGTCAGTCGTCAATGCTGCTGTTGCCGCGGTGTCGTGTAAATGCGAAAAAAAAGTGTTTCCATTACACCTTTGCGATATACCTCTACATCGATACGTCTGAAAAAACACCTGGTGAGAGCGTCAAAACATTTTAGCCATATTTAAGAAGGCTTTCGGAAGTTCAGGCGTTTCCATGACCAGGTTTTTATCGCGATATTTAGGTTTTGCGCAATTCTAGGGTTAATGGATAACGCAGACACAGGCACGACACCTGAGAGATGTACTAATGCTACGACGCCAATGCACCTGCATGGAGTCGGTACAAAGAAAAACATGCATCATGTGCAAATGAAAGCAATACGCCGGCGCTGGTAATGGATTCCGGCTTGACATTTGGGCCGACGCTCATTCCATTCTAATGCTGCATCTGCTTGTGTGTGTGTGTGTGTGTGTGTGTGTGCACTTAAAGAAAAGGGGGCAGGTGATGCGTGGGCGAGAGGGGTGCGGTCAACGTGACATTTGAAGAGATTGAGTTTAGAGATTGGCTGGAAATGTGGGAGAGAGAAAAGGTGGTGGTGGTGGTGGGGGATGGGGGGTGGTGGTGCCTTAAAACGGTGTCAAAGTTCATGTTGTCACCACAGCACCGGCACATCCTCAAACACCTATTAGTCTTTGTAAATGCGCGCGCGCGCACACACACACACACACACACACACACACACACACACACACACACACACACGGATGTACAGGCGGTCTTAAGTGAAGGAGCGACGGCAAAGCAGGAAACTGTGCTGACATCATTAATATTGCGGTTAAATATAATATTAACTACACTTGAACTCGCAGTGATGATTTCTGCGTCGTGCGATGCCATCACAATGCAGTGTGCGCACAGTAACATCATTGTTTTTCCGAGTTGAATGGATGTGAGGTGTACGCGCTAAGAATACGCTTCCAACATTCAGCCGCCCAATTACCTGCTGGCCTGTGCCGCTTCATAAATGTCAACGCTGGAAGTGACTCCACAATGGCATTGTTAGGGTCCACTTAATTTGCGTCACGTTTCCATGGGCGTTGCTAATCTAGGCTCGCTCCCTTGGGTGCTGAGGACATCAAAAATAAATCCTCGGCTCTCTCTTTTTTTGGGGGTGGGGGCGGGGCTGTGCAGCTGAGGCCAAATCAGAAAATCCTTTGTCAGGTCAAGTTTCTTCTCATTTTCTATGACCTTCCAAGGACGCAATACCAACATACTCGATCGACAAAACTATTACAAACTATTAGGAAAATAAAAACCTGCATAAATATTTATTTTTTATTAGTACTTCTATACATATAGACACATACCTCTTTCGAAGTTTGATCAAATTATGATAGCACTGTGAAACTGACTACATTGGTGGCCCTTAGACAAGAAATTGAAAATGCTTGTTTGGTCAATGCTACCCAAGCTGTAGCTTGCCAAACACATAAATGTCTGGAAGCCAATGGCCACCACTTTGAGCACATCTTGTAATTGCAGTGGCCAAAGGTAACTTGTATTAATCTGATGCCTAAATAAATTTGGTATTAATATATTTATGCAAGTTTTTTTCTTTTCCAGATGTGTGTATACACTATTTTGGGTAACTGCATATAGAGATTAATCAGGATTTCATACGAGCACAGCCACTGCTTAAGCAGTACAAAGGCTAAGAGTTGGAGTGTGGGGCTGCCGCAGGGTTGATTTAATAACCCTACCAGGTGATTGGAAATTTAGTGGAGGAGATTATTAAAATATGCACAGGGAGTCTGGGCAAGCGCAGCGGCCCATTTCTCAGCGTACCACTGGTGGGGCCTCGAGTCTGGCACTCACACTTTCTGTATGGGTTCAACATCACAGCTGGTAACAGCCTCAAATCTATATCTGCACAAAGGGGCGAGCAGGCATGGCACAACAAAAATTATGTTTGGTTGATTTATATGCAAGAGAGAATTGCGCAGAAAAAAAAGACGATGAGGCAAGTTCCTACCATCACGCAAGTAGCTGCGTTTCCATTACCACAAGAATTGCGCAAAACCTAAATATGGCAATAAAAAACTGGTAATGGAAATGGCTCAACTTCTCAAATATTGCTAAAAAGTTTTGACGCTCTCATTAAGGTTGTTTTTCAGATGTATCAATATCGAGGTGTATATCGATTCAATGGTAACACCTGCAAATCGCAATTGTACTTTGTTGAAATGTTAGAAAGATCGCTTTTGTTTTGCGATATTTTGTTATTGAAATAGATGCTCTGCTTTGCTGTGCGTGGAACAAAAAAATCTAACAGAATTTGGATGCTGTGTTCATTTTTTTTTTTCCCCCCACTCTTCACATCTGGATGGGAAGCCTGGCGGTGGGAGTGTAGCACCTGAGTCCAAATCATTCCGCAGGGGACGGTCATCACATGGGGAATCTTTAATCATCACCACATCCTGTGCGCACACACACACACACACACACACACACACACACACACACACCATAAGCGTCTTCACACCGGACGACTCACCTGACACAGAAGTAGAGCACAATGGGCCCAGACTTCTTGGGGAACTCGTGTTCCAGCACTCTGCGGTCCAGCTGCAGCCAGCTGAAATGGCCACTGGCGAGGAACACAAACAGCAAGAAATTAGTGCCATTTTTTTCCCCCCCAACATCTGCGAGCTCATGCAAAATAAAAAATAAAAAATGAAAACCCAACCAAAACATTTCCCCGATGACTACGATCGTTATCTGTCAAAAGCTCGTTTTTTTTTTTACACCCTTCCTCCTCCAGTTTCCCCAACCCCCCCCCCCCCAGCTTATTTTTGTCTCCCCCACCAACTCCAGCGGGGAGGAAAAAAACTGCAGAGACAGCTTGTCACCCTGGTTACCCCTGCACCGTCTCCTGAGCAACTGAACAACATCGTTCTCAAACTCTCGCTCCTTCTGCCTGCGTCTCTCAATCTCATTCACCCTGGCCCTCGCTCACCCCCCACAAACCCCCTCCCCCCCACCAACCTCTCCAGCCACAGGCAACAAATCTACACAACATGGGATTAGTCCTGGAGGGTTGTGTGTGGGGGGGTGGAGACAGTAAGGCTGAAACTGCTTCACTGGAGCAACACTGTCGCAGTTGTGTAAATGCCAGGGAGCAGTGGGGGTGGGGGAGGGGGGGTAGGGGGGGCAGTGTTGTTTGGCATGGGTGCCTGACGAGATAAAACAAAAACACACATAGGAAACAAAGGCCGGGCAACGCCGCAACGCACGCCTGCATGTAAATCATCGGCGTGTTTGCATGGGGTCGTTCTGGGCGACGGAGCGCCGCTTCGGGCCTTCCAGGTCACCAGACAAAATAAATATAATTTGAATGTCATTTTTGCATTTCAAGCAGGGGGGATCTCAGAGAAGTCACTGCTGGGAGACTCACACTTCACAGTCTTTTGTTGGCCCGTAGTCATAGCTTTGACGTGACATGACATGGGAACCTTTTTTTTTTTTTTTTAAATAAACTTGCCTTTCTTTTATTTTGAAACAGCACTGGAACACAATAAAGAGGTTTATGGTTGAGTCTGATATTCAAGGTGACATTTGCCACGTTAGTTAAAGTTGAAGGACAGCAACTTTGGCCAAATGAATGAACTTTTATATAATTGGAGAGAATAAAAAAAAAAAAACACACTTGAAAAATTGCATTGCTTTTTTTAAATTTTATATCACTGGATAATGCAGCTAAACATGCTACATACTAATAGGGAACCTCCCCACCCCCAAAAGACAAAACAAATACAACAGCCACAGCCAGCGGTGATGTTACGTTAACATGAAGCCATGTCTGAAAGTGGATACGTCAGGAAAAACATCTTCGATGTGCCCTGAGTGCTTGACATTTGCATAATGCAGGAGCAGTAAAATGCCGTTTTAAGCGCGGCCTGGGCAGGACGCGTGGAAAACCCAAACCGAGGCGCCGCTCCGTTGACGACTCCCACTTACGTTTCGTCCGTGTACGCGATTCCAAAGTACTCCTTCTCTTTCAGGTTGAAATGCGAGGCCACCAGGTCCAGCAGGTCCTTCGCCATCAGCTTGGGCTGCAGGGGAGACACAAGCGTTAAGATCACAAGTCTGCGTGCTTCTACGTGTCTGTTAGGACTCGACTTTTTACGACAGCGCCGCGTCTTGTGTCACGCTCTCATTTGACGCGGTAAAACTGCGCACGCGGTCGGATTTGTCAGCGCGGTGCGCTGCAATGACCAAGCGTTCTGACAACACCGGGGTGGGGGGGGGCGTAAAATGTGACGAACAAGAGGAGAGAAAGATGAGAGAGGGGGGAGAGAAAGAGAGCGCTGGATGGAGTGTGTGCGATGTTGCTGACGATGCAGGTGCTCTGCCCTTCCCCTCCCCCTCCCCTACCTCTCTGACCCACACCTCTACTGCAGAGTCATGGCTCTGGGCACAACCACTGTATTGCAGGGAGAGGAGAGCCACGGCTAGCGTCCGAGGCCTGCGTGTTAGGTGGCGCCGGGCGAGTGAAAACCTCCATGCACGATGTCCCGTGTCCAAAGCGGAGGGGCCCAGCCACCGCTGCCACAGGCTGCCGGGTTTGGGACATCCTGAGCAGCGGCACCGCGACCCACCCTGAGGTTAACCACGGGCGTGCCTCGCCGGCTGCCTTTTCACTGCACAGATGCAGCCTGGTGAAAGTGTAAAATAGAGAAATAAGAAATCTCTCTCTCCGTATTGGTTCACACACGAGTTTGAAACCCGGTATGAGCAGATCCGTTGCTATGTACGTGCAGGAAAAAAACAATCTCACACATGCAAGAGGCAACGTGGAGCGGTGGGTGGATGCCAGAGCGCTGCGGCTCCGCTGCTGCAACCTCCAGGCCCTGCGCCGCTCACCATCTACTCGCAACCCAACTACAGTGACAGAAGCTACTGAGAGCTATTTAAAGAGAAGTGGGGGGTGATGTCATGCAGGCACACACACATGCATGTGCACTGCACACACACACACACACGCACCAATGACCTAGATCCCATATAAGCGTGCCGCCTACAGTGATCCTTCAACAGAGAAAAAGGATCAGGAGAGAATACAGGCTCTGCAGACCTCAAGTGGTTGGTAGGAACATAACATGGTGACTATAAATGGCTGAATACGTCTGTTCATGAAGCCTTTTGTAAACGCCTTATTAAATGAAATCATGTCCTAAATCAGATCTGGCACGGTTTCGCAATGAAATGTCAAATCGAGTGAGAAGAAAATCAATCTTGCACAGAACAACTGTGAGTTTTTAGAGTATTAAATGGAAACATGAGAGGATTATATCAAAAATAACTGACTGATGCCATTTTAAAATAATATCTATATAATAATAGTCTCGATCCTTTCAGAAAGTGTCACAAATACACTGTTTTTTAAGACCTAGAGAGGAATTTGGATAGTTAATGGCAGAAAAAGGATCTGAAAATTGGTCGAATATTAGACATTTAATGCACCAAGAACGCTGACTGCAACTCAAGCTACCATTCAGGAACATTTTTGACTAGCGCCATTGTTTCTCCAGATGTGAGCCGCGCGAGAGCGACGCTAAATCTCTCTTAAGTTCTCCAAATATTTCGGGGCTGGAAATGTCAGGTCTGGAACCAGGGTATCCTTACGGCATTAGTAGTAATACATGTTTTGGTTCAGTCTGAGGCGCACACAGTGGTCTCTCATTACCGCGCAGCAGGCGGCCGTCTGAGCAACAACAGCAATTTGACGACGTTCGTGCCACCGCAGTATCGCGATGGCTGGAATGGAAAATTGAGCCGCGCGTACGCCGTGCAATGCCAAAAGCGCGAGATGAAAGAAGAACGAGGGAACTCCGGGATTGTCGGGTTGACTGCCTTGGCTGAATGCTATGATGAATACAGAGAGAACTATAAAACTCCCTTGTGCTGCCCCGAAAAATATCATTGAGTATTCCCTCCGTAAATTGCTACGCAGAGCTCCTACACGGAGTGCAACATCCCGACAACCGCGGCTTATCTGTGAGATGGCAGATACTGGGGTTGGCGATGTCGAATAACATCGGGGGGGGAGGTGGAGAATGACAGGCAATATAGCGAGCCACACCAAACGACGCGCACCCACACGCCCGGGCAAGGCAGACACACACATTTCGGAGTTATCTCTCAGACAACCTGTGAGGCTCGCGGCTAGCTCAGTCCGAAAACGCAGCGTCGCGACGGACGGACGGTTAGTTTACGCCTCCTCAGCAGCACAGGTCATTAGCAGCATAAAAAATTACAGGGGGAAGTGCGGCTGCAAATGAGGGGTGGGGGAGTCTGCTTGGGCAAGCAAGCGGGGAAATGCACACAGCAGTGGCTGGCTTGGCTGGACCCCGATTTATGGTGCAATCTCTGCAAACAGCCAGTCGAGCACTTTGCTGTAGTTACTGCAAGGCCTGGGCGGGGAGAGGCGTGTCTGGAAAACACTGTTTTTGGTATTCTGACAAGTACTTAGAGTACAACCCGAGAACAGTGTCGTTACACTTATATAATCCGATGCTTAAACATCACCCTGCCATGAACCAATACACACTATTAAAAAACTGAGAGTATCTCGGTGCTTTGAAGGTTCAGTGTTTTTTTTTTTAGAAGAAACAGCGACCTGAAGTGGGTACATTTTAGATTGCAGCATTACGCTCCCCCTCACTCTCCCGATCTTGCCAGTAAACTACGATGTAACTGCGCACAGAAACCTGAATACCTCGTTCACCTTCTTCTTCGTTGGTTTATTTGAGGACGCGGGGGTTCACCCTGAATATAAAACGCGCTGTCAGGCGCCAGGTGCATGGATTGTCCACACCAGGCTTCCTTAGAAATATGGCGGTGCAAGATGGCAGCCAACTGACAGCAAGACCCCTGATCCATGTATATTCTTATAGATATATAAGAACAACTCTATGGGTCTTTTATTGTACTGCAAGTCCACTTTTATTAATGTTTGTATGGGAAGTATGTTAAGCCTTTATAAATATATATAAAAATACTAAATCGAGCCAAATTTTACACATTAGACCTTTAATATGTGCTTGATTTGAGTGGGCAGTGCCAACAGACTTAGATGGCACCTGCGATTGGACAAACACAAAAACCAGGAGCAAAGCAAGTGACTTGGAGGAGCGAAAACCAGTCGAGAGTCGACGCTGAAACCCGCAAAGACGCTGTGCACAGAGTCGGCGAAAGACGGCAGCTGGTTTTTGCCACAATCCCTCATCCAGCACCAGTTTGTTCCGCCAGTTCACATCATTGAGAGCCATCTTGACCGTTTGAAAACAGCTGCGTCCCGGCGACTCTTCGGTGGTTTATCACCTGAAGCTTCCCCCCGGGTGAGATACGCACCCGCAGCTGGCCAGGACGGTGTTTAATCTTGCAAGCGACGATATGAACAGAACCGACTCCAGGCCCACACGGGATGTAAAATACGTACAATCATTTTTCGGGTTAACTTCGCTAGCTTCTTGGGGGAACAGAGGCAACGTGGCTCAGTACATCAGGGAGTGGCGTGAGTGTTTGCGCAGTGACGCATGGCTGGTGCAAACCACTGGGGACTTTCCATTCACATCCAAATTCCCATTAAAATTGCATTATCGGTGTTTAACAGTAAATTCTGCGTTTACTGGCTATTGCACAATTCTATCCGTGATTCTGTCTGATTGTGTGACTACAAAAATCACACAGGTCAATGGCTAAATCATGTACAAAAGTTCTGGCATGTGGCTCCCTGCCCGTGAAGCCTTGTCCCATAAACTAAACCACCAACAGACAGTGTCAGACGTCGAAGGAGGGGATGAGGAAGAGGAAATGGATTAACAACACGTCTGGGTTCAAACAGCTGGTCAGTGTTACAAAGTCGGTCGCATGGGTGTGGAACCAAAAATTTCCAGAGACTCATCAGCTTGAACACTTGCCATGCCACAGAAGTTAAAATAAAAAAACATAAAGGATGTCTCTGTCAGCACAATGTGGTGTTAAATATAGTTCAGCTATAAAATGAAAAAAAAAACAACAAAAACCCAACCCAAACACCTCCGCAGTGCTTCTAACTTTGAGGAATGGTTTCTTACGCAGGATGTGACTGATTCCTTGTTCACCAGTGAAAAACTAAGAATAACATTGTCGTTCTCTGCGGTCCTATTAATAATGCACCGGGCTGGTCTACAGCTGCTCCACAGAGAGAAGGACGGCCAGAGAGCAAAAAAGGAAAAAGAAAATGGATCTGGAATTCTGTGAACTTGGTTTGTTACGTCCATTGATTTTTGTCTTGCTAATACTTTAGCCGAGTGGTGTTTCAACCGATAGGCGTACACTGCGCTATGTGTAACAGATGATACCATTTCTGACCACTCATCTTATTGTGTTTTTCTTGCAATTTCCTTTCCCGATGGCTGATGGGACGGCTAATAAGCAGAAGCGGTTAGGGAGGAGATGGATACAGCTGCTGCAGCTGTATTTGGGGATTTAGAAGGAGGCGCAGTGAAACCAAATGTACAGGCAAAAGAGGAGGGGAGGGAGCGGAAAGGAATATGGCCAGGGAAGAGCAGTAAGTCGGAGACAGTGCAGAGGAGCAAGCAGACAACCAATTTGAGAGAGAGGATCAGTTCTGGCAGAGTAATCGAATCAGAAAATCAGTCGGCCCATCCTCGCTCTGCCTTCCATTTTGTCCTCTCCATCTTTTCACTGTCATCTCCTGTCTCTCCATTTCAAAGTTATCATTTCACTCCGTCTCTATCGTCCCTTCAACCTCCTGGGTCCCACCGAGAATCTTTATTTCCACTTGGTCTTCATCTCTCACTTCAGGGCAATTGCCTTTTTGGTTCATTTCCCGAGGGAGAACTGGGTAATGGTCAAAGACCATAGACTCGGGGTGACACTGGCACAAGGTCGAATGCTTGGGATAAACGCATTGGCACAATCGTCTTATGGCAAACTGTTGTATATTCAGAGTGGCGGTGTAAGGATAGGAGAAAAGGCTTTGATGTTTATTATATTTCAGTGAAATAAAGCTGTTTTAAAAGAAAGAACAAGAAGAATATCAGCACGTACAGAGTGCCTCAGTGCTAGGTGCAGTGTGAGAAGACATAGTTTGGTGTCAGACATTGGTCCGAGCGTCAAGAAAGTGCAAAGTCACCTAGGGCTGACCAAATTTCCCTCGCTCAGCTTTACCGAGTCCCTCAGCGTGCCATATATCACGTCTGCCCCACTCGGAGGAACTGAGAGGCTGCACAGAGGGCACGGCAAAGGAGCGGGGAAGAATGACAAGCGAAAGGGGAGAAGGGCAGGGAGGAAGACTCACCTGGACAAGGAGCTCCAGCTTCCTGTCATCCAGGAGATGGACTTGACAGCGCCTCCCTTCTGTCATCTGGGGAAAAAGACAAAAAGACAAGAAGGCGCTTGTTATGATGGATTTCTCAGCAACTTTCAGCAAAGCCAAATCAGCGCAGCTGCAACTGGTATGAAAAAGATTCAAATAGCCAAAATGAAAAAACGAACATGTCAGTGTCACTGCTACCTCTGACAGCTTAGTGGCGACACACCAACAAAGGTGTTTATTTCACTCTTAGTGACCACCATTGTATTTATCCCACTGTCAACAGCGGGCTAAATATGATGGTGTTTGGGGATGGTGGTAGTTAATTAGGTCTGGCCAATTTTCTTGTGTCCAGAATGAATATGGGAGGGACGAACGATGAGAACAAGAAACCATGAGACCATTAGAGGCCATTTAAAATGTGCAAATGTCTCAGTGATGCGTTTCCAAAGTCTGCTTGGCCGCCAAAACAATGGGCAAGAAGACTCCCGCTCTACCCTCTTCCTCACAGGCATTTCTCACATTCCTCATTGAGCAGGAAATCCATTATCCATCAGTGAAACCACCACAGCGACCACAGTGTGTGGAACTGCCTGCTGACAATGTTGACTGGGGCGTTTGTCTGCGCTGTTGATACAAAGCTCGCCGAGCGGTGCTGCAAAACAACTGATAATATCCGCCTGCCAAGTTCAGGCATAAACACTGAAGCAGGTGCAACGATGGAACAGTCAACTTGGGAGGGGTTCGGGGGGCATCACGTAGCAACAAAAACACAAGTTAGACCACACATCAGAGATGGCAGACAACAACAAGCTGTTCCCGCAGACTTATCTGGAAGTCTCAGTCATGCTGCTGTAACAATGTTCAGCGCGAGACAATTTAACAGGAAGAGGGGGCGCTGAGGAACACAAACACTACCTGGCTCCTCCTACACTTCCCTCACATCTGGGAGATGGGGAAAGGGAACAGGCGGGAAGAGGAAGCGGCTGAGGAGGGAGGGTCCTCGTATCAGAGAGGCCAAGTCGAGAGAAAGCGGGTGGCACTTCTTCCTTTGAGTCACAAAAATTGTTTCAGAGCTCAGAAATTCCATAAAAAAATATGAGCACCAGAGGACTCGGCCTGTAACTTCCAACTGGCGATCATATTGGTCACCCGAGGCCTCCTTCTTACAATGGAGTCAGGGTGTGCCCATAAGATGAGTATGAATCCCACATTCTCACCGCTCACGCCAAGTTGCACTGAGGTGGCACTCTGGAGCTGAGGTTTCAGCAGAACGCTGATGACGCCAGAGAAAGAGACAGAAGGGAGTAACAGAGTTGTGCTTTCGGCACTCGAGCCCGTGTGAAATCTGCTGAATGACGAAATGGTAGTGTGTGTGCAGCGCTAAAGGGTTTATTATCGCGTGACCTAGTCCACACAGTGACAATGGAACACACACTGATTCTCTATTATTGAACCTGGACGTATCGCAGAGGCGAGGATGAGCTGGAGGTATACAGTTTGCATGAGTATCTCGTCTGCAATACTTCAAACTATAATGGATACCGTGCACGCACACACACGCATACACACTTGAGCTTAAGGCACGCAGGTATACATACAAAGCTTAACAGCGAGGTAACGTTTCATGCTACCTGCAGGTTTAAATTAGGCACCCCAATCTGGCAAAGACGGATGCTTATGGCTGGACTCATTAAAGTCACTTGGCAGGATTGAATGTTCTTAGGGCCGAACCAAATGGGATGGAATGAAACATAATGGTAGAATGGAATGGAAGTTGCTAGTATCTTGGTTAAATGAATACAAATGTTTATGGCATTTCAATTCACTAATGACAAGGTTGATTCAAGAACCTGGTATTTCATATGTGATGTGAAATGTGATCATCACATGGCATTACATATATAGTTCCACATGGCCAAAACATAAACTACACACGGTGCTGCCTTCATAACCTGGTGCATGTAACCCACCAACAATTCTGACACATTACCAGTCAGCTCGGAAACTGGCTCCCGTTCATCACAGGGCCTGAGTCACTGTCAACACCCGGTGAAATTTAAATATTTAGAAACAGAATAGAGCAGCCGTCTTCAAAACGTGTCGTTTTCCTTTCAATTGGCTAAAAAATAAACACACACACACAAAACCCAACTACAGACACGCAGACATAGATAAACACACAGGGATGCTCCGTCTGCGCAGGCGACGTTTATCGTTAGTTTGGTTACCTTGCAAACACACGCCGGCGGCGGGGCTCCCACACACAAAAGCCGGCTCCGAGGAACAGGATGGAACGAGAAGTTATCAATTCCAGGACGAGGCGAGCGACGTCGCTGTCAGAAAAACGTCCGCGAACACCCGGCCCGGTCGGCCTTGGGGAGGAGGTCCAGCAGCGGCAGCGACAGCAGCATCCATGTTAGTGCCCATTAGTTAACGCTAATTACACGCGACGCGGCGGGGCTACGCATATTTCCCAGAATCCTCCGTGGACTTCAAAGCCGCCGGCGTACACCTTTATATGTGCGCCATTCGGGCTAGCTCGACGGCGGCCAGTGCTCCGGCGATGCTGGCGTCGGCTCCCTCCTTCACCGAGAGAGTGAGAGGGAGCTTCTCACGGTGCTACTCCCAGGCGACCGACCGACCAACCCCCTCTTTTCGCTACCGGCAACGGTGAGTGAACGTGCGGCTCGCGGCAGACCGTACCAACGGTCGGCAGCCGAGGGGGACGGCTGCTGGTCAGGAAGGGGAAAAAGGAGCTTCAAACGTCTTCGCTCTGCTCGTGCAGCTCTGTTTCTCGCTGTCACCGGGAGTTTGCTTCGAAAACACTGGAATAATGGAGGCAAGATGTGGGGGCGGGGAGCGGAGGAGACGAGGGGAAATTTTCTGCAGCAGCAGCGGCAGCGGCAGCTCACAGCCATGAGAAACTGCAGACCTCTCCCTCCCCTTCCCTTCCCTTCGCTCTCCGCGTGCGCTTATAAACCCAAACAGACATCTGTGTCTCTCTCAAGTGCAAAGCAAAACTCAGCCGTCTGAAACAAGGCACGCCACTGCAGTAGATAAATAAGATAAAACATTTGGACGCATCTGTCGTGATTTCACCCTCATAACGATAATGGCTTTTCTGTGATTATTATTTATACGTCTCTCTAGACTGCCAGTGAACTCCACTGAAAAATAAACATCCGGGAATATGTATTATTTGGTGCCTCTAAAGATCAGCAAATCTGACATTTAAAAAAAACTGTATTAATGTTTAATGATTACACTAAGAATTAGAGTCAGTTGAAGCTCTAAATTCCTGGTCCCTCCCTCTACCTTGTCACTTCCTGTCTGCACTTTTTTAAACAAAAATTGCTCTTACATTCAGGTCTGGCTTTGGCTGAGTGATTTCTGGCTGTCAGACCACTGCAGCCGTTGGACTGACTCTCTCTGTTTTTTTTTCTCCCCCTCCTTGGATGACCTAAATTGGGAACTTGTGTGCACCTTAACCGGCCAGAGTTTCAGCCGTTGAAACCACAAGTTGTTAACACAACAAAATCAGACCAGTTTTTGGTACCGGAAACAACGAGGCAGCACAAGCATTATGACAAAATGTTTTTGAATGACTCTGCAAGCATAGGCTGGTCTGTTTTTCCATTTCTTCTCCGATACCGTCCTTCAACACAAGTAGCCTAATCCTCATATTATAAAAACAATGTACAGGATGCAGTAGCATATGTCTTACTACAATTGTCTCAACCTTACATCAGCCTCTGTGTCTACAACTGTCTCAGTTTTTTCTAAGCCAAATGCAGTCAAGCCATATCTGCAGGAATCAAATGCTGTCCTTTATAACAAGCAATCAAGGGTTGCAAATTAGATAATATGTGCCTGACTTCATGAATTTAGTTACAGCCAGAGCTGTAAGCTTGGCTTCTTTGTAGTGAGTCACATGAGAAACGAGGAGGTGTATCCTTTCCTCCTGCTATATATATATATATATATATATATATACATAGTTTCTGGATATTATTGGCTTGTTCCAGACACCGGAAACTGGCCTGTCCAACTTAAATATCTCCAGATGACTCTGTCTTTGGCTTTAACACGCACACACACACACACACGCACGCGCGCGCGCACACACACACACACACACACACACACACACACACACATGCGCGCACCCCTCCCCTTTTGGCTCTCTCCACTCAAATACATATCTCTCTTTATTGGTAGCTTCCTTGGTTTGTTGTCACATGAGCCATGTTGTTTGAAACGTGATAGAGTGTAGGAGACAAATTCAGACAGCATCAGAGCTGAGAGGAAAATTCAGTTGAAGAGCTGCTGAACAATCAGACTTCAGGGAAAACTTTGTTCCTGTTTGATACTTGATTCAAGCTTTGTTTCAGACTCGACAAGGTCTATCTTGGCAAAGTAAGGAAGAGTGGAGGCGAGACAGGAAGCAATACATACACACAGGATAACAAACCAGTGCGATTAAGGGCCTTCCACCCCTCTCCCTGTCCATTCATGATTGCCTCCCAGTAACCTTGAAGGACTGTTTTCAAGAAGCACGCGGTGAGAACAGCACTCGTAGGTGTGAAATATCTCGGCCTTGTCAGAGTCTTGTTATGCAGCGAGTGGGCTTCTATTCCGCGCTGAGGCGTGGTCGTAATGAGGTGCTGATCTGGTGTGTTTCTACAGAGCAGGGGTGCCGGGAAGGGGGGGGAGAGATCTGGATGGGTGAGGTGGGTTTTCACAGGACTTCAATGTTGGAGTGAGGGCTTTAGTAGGGTCAAGCTGGGGAACCTTGTTGACGGTGAAAAGGGGGAAGCAATATTGGTGGAACGTGATATAAACAGCGCTGCACGGATAATTGAAGCAAGATGAAGAATCTCTGGTTGAGGGACACTGCGGTAGGCAGTGGGGACTGACGCACACGCACACACGCTCCATGCCCCTTGCTTTGTCGGTCTTAATCTTTCTTCCTTTTTGGGGACACAAACCAAACTCTGAAGTCTGCCACTTTAAGAGCAAGTGCAGTTGGACACATTGCTGCTAAAGTGATTTATTACGCTGAGATCATGACAGCCGACACTGCTTAATGACCTGCCTTCAGTTTTTAATGTTACACTATCTCAATATGGTACTTGCAAGGATCGCCACTCTAGATTCTGCAAAAGAATGCCGTTGCTCTCGGCACACTTTTGTTTTGGTTAGATAATCAAAGTATGAGGTGTGGATAAAACAAATGGTATATACAGTCTTTCTCTCTGTCTGGGTCTTTTTTTGCGGAGCTGGAGGGTCATGGAAAGGAAGCCAGGAATGTCTAGAGAAACGACTGACCGGCAGAGATCTGTTTTGTTTGTTCAAGTGTGTGTGTGTGTGTGCGTGTGTGTGTGAGAGCTCCACCCGCCCTGCCCAAGAGTGACTTTGGGACTGAAATGTGGTTCCAGTTAGGGCCCTTTTTTTAAAATCAAAAACACACTGGTACTTCAAACAAACTGGAGATATTTCTGTCGCTAACCACGCTTTGTTCTCATTTTACTACCGAGTTCCCCTCCCAGACGTTTCCCAATCTGTTTCAGTGGATGTTTCTACAACTTTCCCTAAACTAGACGGACGGGAGATGTTTATGGGTTTAAAATGCTACACAGGTGCCTTCAGTGTGAGAAGTTGCTGACATCACACATTATTCTTTGTAATAATATATCTTGGCTGTTTCACCCCGTATTTGTGCCGAATTCACTAATATTTGCCTTTTTTTGAGTTAAATGTCATACAATGCAATATCGAGGTAAACAACCCGCCGTAAATAATTGTAAACATGTCAGTGATTTGTTTAGGGATAGAACTTCTTAAGATTTGTCAAACCATACAAACATGTTGCCAGGGGTGCGCAGTTTGCAAAAAGGAAAGGAAATAAAAATCCCCTGAGAGGGGTATCTACCAAATCTGAAAATTTAAAAGGGTGAAGACTTTCCAGAACAAAGAAATCTGTTTTGCAAACAGATCAACTGAATTCATGTCCACATCCTACCATATATATTTCTATTTTATGCCTTCTATTCATATCAACACGTGCTTTTAACAATGCCACAACTATGTGGCGTAAAAGGCTCTTGCAAGCCGAAGTTATATTTCAAAATATATATTTAGAAGGGGCCACAGCAGAAATTTCTTGCTGACCTCAAGTCACAGCCTTCCGCGGTATTGTGCCTCAGTGTTGTTTCAAGACACCACAGGGCAACATTTGAATACAAGTCCTGCCTCAAGTTCCCCACCAGTAATTTGATTGTGTCTGCAGTCAATGGTCACTTGTGTCCTTGTAACTCGTTTGCTTTTTTTTATGGTCATGAGCTGTATTCAAAGTAGCCAAAAGGGCCTATTCAAACATTGCCTGCTATTGAAGAGGTAAAGGTTCCCGGGTTCATGAGTCCTTTGTCCTCAAGTCTCTTTTCCTGTGGCCGTCTTCACCTTTTACTCACACGAACAGGCGGGATCCCTTAATTTCCCGTCCTGCTGAAGAACTTGATTAATGAAGCAATTCTAAACCAAAAGGTTGCCAATCTTATCTTGATGTATGCGCGAAACTGACCGCTGGCACGACACATCCCTGTGTTTCTGACAAAAGAGATCAGAGATGCTTTGGTAACAAAAGCATCCCCTGAGAATCGACATAGGGCCAAGTGATGGCGGCAACCTGGTCACTGCCAGGCTAACGAGAAAGGTCACAGGGCTTCAAAACAAAAAGGGATGGATGATGTCATCTGTTTGGGGTTTTTTTTATATCAATGTAACACAATCTTGGGTTGATTCGCAGTGATCTGGTTTGTAAGTGTCTGTGTGATTTGGTGTGTGAGTCATTCACAGGGGAAGGATCTTTTACCCCTCAAGCTCCTCTCTTCATCTATAATTAACACGGTGAGAAATCACTGTGGACCCCGGTGACCCTCCATTCCCTGGCGCTGCTGGCATCGCACAAAGAATTAACAACGTGATGCAGATCATGGCGTTGTTTTTTGCGTAAGCCGATGGAATTATGTGCATTTAAGTGTGTGCATTTTAAAAGTTAATTCTCAGTGAGTTTAAATACGGAATTAAGAGCCCTAATCTCTTCCTTTTGTTCCTAATTCTGTGTTTTAATAAACACGGCTTGTGGCCCGGCCTCAAGGTTAAAAGTTGAACTCCACTGGCCTCTCTCCCCTGTCCGCAGACCGTGTAGAATACCAAATGCTCTGACCATTTAGCATTCTGAATATTAAATAGCTCTGTCTGCAAATTCGTGTACCACTGCCTATGTGTGTGTCCTAACAGTCCTAATGTATTCTAACAGCACATTTAACTTGTATTCCAAAGCCTGGAGCAGCAGGGGGTAAAGGAAAAGAAGTTTGGGGAAAAAATGGGCCCAAATCCTCTCTTGTTTCTAGTTAATTTAATGTGTGCATGACCTTCTGTTTGTGTGCGCATCAGCATGTGCATGTCCTTCAGCAGCTCAACAGACCCTCAAGGCTAATTAGGGAGACACAGAGCAACATCCTCAACGGAGGAACCTGCTTTCAGATAAAAATGCATTGTGCTTTAAAGACACTTACTCCTCAAGCTGAGGGGCCTGGGCACAACCTATGCTCACATGCGCACGGACACGCTTTCACAAGCACACATTCACAGACATTGATGCACATGAATGTTTGGCCAATCTCCTCTGGCCTCTGACATAAGTTGCAAACAAAAGTCGTCATGACGACTCTCCAAGAGATCTCGCCGAGTCGACCGCAGAAATGCCGAGGCCGTGCGGTACAAAGCGTCGACACAGCGACAGGCGAAAGGTATGAGCCAGGGGTCTAAATTCTGAGTGAAAAAGAAAGCAGTGAAGCCTCCCCTCACTAAGTAAAGCCAGCTGATGACAGGATGGCAAAGACAGGGGAATCTTTCACTCCAAAAGCCAACAGGCACTCCCAACTTCACAAAGACCGTAAGACCACAGTCCCCTCCAATCTCGCCCACCGCTCCTGCCCTGGGCTGTACAGGCTCAGGTGACGTACGAGTTTTCTGTTCAGGAACAATACAGGGACATGTATGCATGAGGAACACACCAACATGCTGACAGTGAGGGCAGCAGGGCAAGAAATTCACAGAGGAAGATGCATGGACGGATAGAGCGGACAGGTAGGACACAGAGGGGGAATTAGATCAAAGCCTCGACCAACAAACTATCATAAAAAAAAATGGAATGGAGGAACATATGGCAGCCTCTGACCTTGCTGTCATCCTGCACCAGGAAGTAGTCTGAGGTACTCTAGTGACAAAGAGAGGATTGGAAAACTGTTATCCCGCCATAGCTTTGGCAAAATGTGTCTGTGCTCCATTAGGACAAACCGGATTCCTCTGAGCCAGGGAAATGAAAAATGACCCAGCTCGTCTGCAGGGAGAGCCCTTTGGCAAGTACGTGTGGTCTCTGCGTGTGCGTGTGTGTGTGTGTGTGTGTGCGCGTCTGTGTGTGTGTACAATCTGGTCCAAAGGGAATCCCGTCATTGTAAAGGTATTGAATGTCTTCCATTTGGCCATCTTGCCTGAGGGGGAGCCAGAATGTGAGAGTAGTCAGTGGAAGCCCCCCCAATCCTCCCCTCAAAACAATGAAAACACCTGATCAATCACATGCCTCATCTACCATATATATCACAAATTTCACGAGACCCTGTAGTTATAAATATCTTTCCACAGTGATGACAGATATGTCAAAGGGAATAAAGTTTAGTGGCTGAATGTGGCTTCCTAATGGACCACTGAAAATGGAAAAATCCGTGGCAAAGCTCCTATTTGTCAGCATCATATTTTGTGCTCTTAATACGCATTATGTGACAACCTTCACAGAAAGATCATATCTGAGACCAGTCCTATACACTGAGTATGGGGGGAAAGGCAATAATATATTTTCTTGGATTTTTAATGGGGTTGTTCCTGGATTGGGGGCTTTTCTGTGTGGAGAATGCATGTTCTTTCTCCACAGTTATACTGGTTCTCACTCATTATAACTTCTTCCCAAAATACAAAAACATGCATGTGAGGTAAGTTAGAAATGGGGAAGTCTAAATTGTCTGATGTGTGCGCGGGTGTGTGATTGTGAATGGTAGTTTGTCTTTCGATGTGATGAACAATGAACTGGCAGAGTGTAACCATGCCTTCGTCCAATAGCAGCTGGGAGAGGCTTCAGCAGACCCTGGCAACCCCCAGTGCAGGAAAAAAGGGTATAGAAGATGAATGAATGCATGAATGGATTTCTCTCTCAAGTGTTACGAAATTACGAGCACCAAACTTTAACCTTTTTTTTTATTTTTTATTTTTCTTTAATGACACCAGATCTCAGGACTATTTGTCCTTGAGGATCACCATTGGCAAAATGCCACTAAAATTCTACACACTAAACAAACGGAACAACTTGCAAATTGACTTTTTTTTTGTATGGCAAGCAAGGCTTCACTGTCAAAGGAGAGCTCAGTGGCCTTTCTCTGTTTAAATAAAGGATGAAACAACAATAATAATAACCTCTGCTCAGTAAACACATTTGGGCGCAACGTTAGATGTTATGATATCCGTACAAACAGAGGATCTGAGAGTCACTGGGAGGGATTTCCTCAGATATTCGCCAGACTCGCCTTGTAATCCTCAGGGATTACCATTCTATACCAAGGCCCGTAACCTCCTAATTTTAAGCATTATAAGCCCTTATATCCCCATCACTAATGCCACAGTTAAACCACCATTACTTCAGCCAATAGAGAAGGACCACCACCCAAAACCTCATCTGGTGGTCACTCACATGTGACTTTGGCTTTGGCCAGACACACGTAGGGGATTTAGGGGGATATCAGACAGATTTATTGTTGACCCTGAAACCATGGCCCAAAAAGTACTGGTGAATACTCACACTGGTATGTTTCTATTACATTTGTCAGTCAAAACAGTGTGAAGTTTGCAAATTACATATTTCCTGCTAGGTTTGTAATATGATGATTTTTGCAAGATTTAAAAAAAAAAATATTTTCCTGTTTAACTGTCAAAATGTGTGAAAGAATTACATTTGAATCAGTCAATTCTTTTTGGGCAATGGCATGGTTACTATAGTTGCACAAGAGAGGAAGTGAGGATGTAAATGCCGGCAGTTAATCAAATGAGTGGTAGCCACTGGTGTGCCACATTCTCACATTACCAGAGAAATTAGATTCTGCTTAAGAGGCTTATGGTGCACAGTAACTAGGGGGCACAGAGGGAGGATGGCTGTAGGGCTTTAGCTGTTTGGTTCACTTAGAGTGATGCTGAGATGGATGTAAAACTCAGGAAATGGACAACAGACTCATTTTTGGACATGTAGCAAAAATCTGCCGCTTTGCCAGGAAATCGATGTCTCGGGTTGAACTCTTAATGTCACTGTAGGGACATTTTCATTTCAGGCATTGCTGGATTTTTGTCTGTCTTTTTTTTTTTTTACACACACACATATTTACAGTCATTCACTGGGTGTTTGATAGACCTGGGAATGGGGCAGTGGAAATGTTTTCCAGACGAACTATGCAAAAAGACGTTCTCCCCAGGGAGACGCCGTAAACGGCTTCAACCACCAACAGGATCTACAGAGAGGTTGTGTATTTGTGTGTGTGTGTGTGTGTGTGTGTGTGTGTGTGTGTACACGTGTGCATGTGAGTGTATGTGCGCCTACGCAGGGGCATCAAACGCAAACATGCTTCCAGCTAGTTGCAAACAAATTGGACAATTACTGGGGAGGGAGGGGGGGAACATTGAAATGGATAAACAAAGGGCTGGAAAAATTTAAGACTGTGTCCGTTCTGACCTTCTACCCCTCTAAACACTGAATGTCTCCGCGCCGGTTCTGGGAAAAGATTTTTCTCACGCACTGATCCCGACTTTGGCAATGGAAACAAAGATGGCTGCCAAACATGGATCGCGATGAAAATTCTTCAGTAGGATGTCACAAGTTCAATTTCAACCTCTGTCCAATAAATTCTTGGCTGGGAAACTGGGGGAGGAATAAGGACCAAAGCTTGGACGCAAAAGATTTCCTACTCTGGACTTCTGCCTGCTTTTCGGGTGATGTTTATTAAAAAGCATTTCAGTGGAGTTCGAGGATAAAGTGATATTAAAAAAGATCATGAACCACAGAGAGCGCCCATATTTAGACAGGTTTCAGGAAATCCCCTTCCCATGAAAACAGCATAGTTTGAGCAAAAAATATCTAAATTGAAAAATAAAATAAAATGCTTGTTTATTTTTAATGGAAACATATGTGCTGCAAGAGAGTTATCCTCACTGAAACCCAAACCATTCTTGTTTGGCTTTAGCACTGCAACTGATGCAGCAGAGTCAACAAGCTAACAAAGAAGCAGGAAGGAATTAATATTTACAATGGATGTGACACGATGCAGGCTTTAAATATGCATGTAGTTTTCCGGTGGAATCCCGCTGCTAGGAGACACTTTGGAGCAGAGTTTACTTGACATCCAGGAGACGCAGCCTCCTGTCAGTTACTGCGACTAGCAGCCACTGTGAGAGAAACAAACTTGGCATATTTAGGATGTTTATTCTGTCGAGTCGGCGGGGAAGCTGTGCATGCAGGGGATGAGTTTTGCTTAACAACATGTCACTTCTTATACTGAGAAACAAAAATATTTCTTGGTTGCTAATCTCTGGGACTGTGACGATTACAGGTGAAGACAAATGGAAGTCCAACCACTCCTGTTTTATCGTGGCAGAGGAAGTTCGACACGTTATAACTGAACAATCAGATAACAATCAAATGGATGTAGGGAATGCATGCGGGACATCAACCTCTCGATAAGAACATGTCTCTTCTGGTTTACTTAAATGTCATGAAGTCTCAAGTCTGGTTGCAGTGTGTGGCCAGACACTGGCTCTGGTTTTGACTCTTTATTTTGCCTGATATTTGCCTGCAAATTCAAATATAATACCACAAACAAGAAACCGAGCCATCGTGACAATAAAATGAAGAGTAAAAACTTTGTGAGTCCCGATAGGGACAAAAGTGTGTGTTCAGTGGACATGCATTTGCATGTATTTTTTCGCGTCCTTCAGTAAAGCCCTCTACAACGTCACCCAATGCTACAACCGCTGATGCCTTTGCCGCTACCCCTGACGCCGCGGGCTGGCATAGGGGAGAAAGAAAATTAAAAAAGGGGGAAAGAAAATCAATGAGCGCGAAGGCAAACAAAATATGACAGTGACACCGAGACACTGTGGGAACGCCGCATAATGGAACGCTGTCTTCGTGCCATTCAGCGTTCGCCCTGTTTAAAGGGTCACACCACCAGGGGAAAACGTGCGACTGGAAGCTGTCGAGTCAATATTACCCCGTCTGACATATCAAACGTGTGAACATGTGAATGTGTGGCCCCCGCGAGGGAAATAGCAGCGCATCTGTGTAAGCAAACACCATTTTGAGAATGCTGCGGCCATCTGCTTTCTGCAGTGCCACCGTGCAGGAGATGTGTTATCACCGTGACGCGCGTGTCATGCATGGCAGAGCCATGAAATAAAACTGTCAGCTGTGGTGTTCTCATCCATCTGGGAGAGGTCGCAGTTTAAATTGAAAAATAAAAGAACAAACCAAAACAACAAAATTAGACGGTGAGACAGGGACATGACAGCTGACTTATTCTGATAAAGCAACTAAAATGTCAGAGAAAGACACATCAGAACACTCACAAAGTAAGTTAAGGTCCCATCTTATGTCAAATGTGTTTCCATCCTGTGATTTATTGATTCTTTTGTGACATCACAGAGGGCAAGGAATCTGTTTTTATACAATTAGTTACAGCAGGTGGCTCCAGGATTAATTAAAACATTGAAAAAAATTATCTGGAAATGGGTCAGGCTTTTACGTAAGAGTGGGACCAAATGAGAGAAGGTGGTAAAATCAGATTAATGAATGAAATAAAAATACAGTTAGACAGCCTTTCACTCCCCGCCAAACGTCCCCCCTCTCTGTTGTGTGTCAGCCAGTAGTGCAGGGCTCAGTATCTCATTAACAGAGGAAGCCGGCCAGGGAGACGGCACAGCGAGCCGGGGATATCCCCATCCTGCAGCCTGACACACTGACCCCGCCTTCCTCTGATTTAACAACTCCCTCCTCCAATTACTGCTGCACCTTAGACCATACCATCTCATCCAGGCCGGGTAGGGGAGTCAATGGGACGTTTGAGTAAATATGGCACATCCTTTCAGCAAAACGAGCACGATGTTGCAGGATGCGTAGCGTTCTGTCACGCACAGGCTAGCCAGCCACGCAGGGGTGGAAGCTGGCGGAGGCAGAAGAGCAGGTGGGCTCTGATTGGTCCATGTCTGGTCCGCAGCAGTTATACCTTAAACAATTACGCACGCAAAGTTGAAGAGAAATGTATCAAAATCTTATTAGCCGTTCCCAGAAATAGGTCGGCTGAGTTGAGCAGCCCCAAGCGTTCAATAACGAAAAAGTGCTTCATCAAGAGGAGGAGATAAAGCTTTTGTTACAGCCAGCGATGATGGGGTCTGGTATATTGTTTCAGCTTCCTTTGATTGTGTTGACCTCCCTCAGGATGCTTTAACTGAGGAGGCACCACACGTACCCCCTCACCCCCCACCAGACACACACCTGGAGACAATGGTTGGAATAACAATCCAGTTTATTCATTCCCCTCTTGAGAATAGAAAGGGAATTCAAGAAAAAAAAAAAAACAGGAAAAGGCATGGTATGTGATGGTTTGCGCATGCATATGATATGCGCTTATACGCTTTGCTTGCTGTGCGGCGCGGCATGCCCTTTTTGTTGTGTGGAACCAGGCCGGAGTGTTCCTCCGTGTGCCTCCTGGGTTTATCCTGGTGATGGCAGCTGCACGCTGGGCAGGTGAGATGAGTGAGGAATACTAATGCCTTGTTGAAAAGGCTCAACACCAGGAAGTGAATACTGATTAACCGTTTTGCTGAATCACAGCTAGCAAGCATGTGAGGCTGAAGGCACACCGGACCCCCGAATCAAAGTAAATACAAAACTGCAAGTGCCATTTTGCAGACAGTAGTAGTAACGCTTAAGAGCTGTTTGCGAGTTACCGAGACCAAACGAGATGTTTTTAAATTACAATGTCTGTACGTGTTTGGAGCAAGGGAGCCAACAGAGCCGCACTTAAATGCTTCACGTCTTGGTTACCAGCTTTAATGGTATCCCTAGTAACAAAACTTCCTGTTAAGGCTCTGCATGCTGATCACAACGACAACAACAAAAGGGACTCTCAAAGTGGAAGTGGCGTACGTACCTAAAGGGACTTGCCAGGACGAGACTACAAAATAAATGGGTGAGAGCTTTTTGAAAGTAAACCTGCCGATTTGTGGAAATGCGTGTCTTTGACATGCAACCCAGACTATTTTAAAAGAACAACCCTAGACACTGCAAATTTAACGGAACACAAAAATCAAACTGTCATTCCCCAAAAGCCAGAATAAAAGTTTGTATTTACGTATGTACCGCTGCAATGATTTAGCAATTTCAGGCGTCTTCCTTTGGAATTCACGGATCCGCACATTCACGCAAAAGTTTGCTCGAGGAAGGCGGAGCCTACCTGGTACAGGGGCCTAAAGACACAGCCGTGAGAACTGAGCAGCAGCTGCTGCGGCGCCGGGATGTTCCTGGCGTGCACGCGAAGACGTCGCAGGGCCGTGGAGGTGAGAGTCCACAGGAGACCCTGTCGAGTGCACACCGACTCATCCAGGCCCGACAGGATGGCCTCCATGACTCTCACGCCGACGCGGAGCTCTTACTCGCGCAGGTTCACTCAGGTGGTTCAGTTCCGCGGAGGCTCGGGTAATTAGAGAGGAATCAGCCCTCGCTGTCCTCCTGATGGCACTCAGCTCCAGATGGTAACTGGGTCATCTCAGGGCGGAAAGGCTCACGGAGAAACAGGAGAATCACACATCCTGGGTCTACAGCTTGTCTCCGGACTGATGCTTCCTCAAGGTCAGACGCAGTCGGTCTCTCCGTCCCAGTCCCCACACAGTCAGCGCTCCCTGCTGACTCTCCCCAGTTTCTCCTCCTTTCATCTCCCGTTTCACCCCCACCTCCTCCCAGATGAAGAAGTGCACCCTCGGTCCGCGAGCCTGCGCCTCACAAACACAAACATTCCCACTAAGGAAATGCAGTCGGCCTCTCGGTCTCCCCTGACGAGTCGTTCTTTTTCTTTTTTTTTTTAAAGCGATATGCACTCCCCGCTGCAGCTCCGATAAATGCGCAGAGAAAGAGAGGGAGATTCTCACACTCTTTAGAACGCTTGCACACTTTCTCGCGCACCTGCCCGCCCATTTGTCACTCTGAACCTGCGGGGAAGAGAGTCACCTTTGTCTACGCGGCCATGAGAGCCAGTGCTGGGACTGCGGCCAACAAACAAGTTCCCAGACCGGCGGACTGTCGCGCCCTGAAATGAATCTCCCTCTGCTGCTCTTGACCGACTCATTTATTTTTAACACGCCAGGACAAAAAAAAAAAAAAAAAAAAAAAAAATGTTTCAGAGAGAAATCCCAAAAGTGAACCGTTGTCCTGCGGTGACTTGTGAAACGCAACAGCGGCCACATGGAGGCAATGCAGTCCTCACATGCAGCTCCTGCCAAGCTCACAGTGGGAAATGCAACTGATGATTCCTGGTGTGTCATAAAGTGTCATTCGACAGCTTTGTGCTATCCGCAATAGGAACAATAACACAATTATGGAATGAATCTCAAAGTAACAACAATAAAAATCTTCGTTTGGGGCCAATGCATTGTCTCGGCATTGGAAGCTTCCTTTTTTTCCACTCATCTTACACTTTCCCTCATGAGCCCCGATCAATACCGAGTTCAATAATTCTGTCCCGTACAGCCTGCCGTCCCACCGTGGGTGGATTATATGGCGTCTGCCCTGATTCATTGAGGGCTTTATCGATGCGACTCGGCTTGCTAGCGTCTTTTTGCTGAGTTGCGTTTGCGTATGTGCGAGCGAGCGCATACGAATTGTCGATCATACCCCCGCGCCTCATCTCTTTACGACCGGCCGTGGGCATAAAATGTAACTTACTGCCGCGGCATTCATCAGCGTAAGTATATTGCGCAAAAAGTATTTCTAATAATTCCGCAATGAGAGAATGCCACTTCGGCGGTAATTGATTCCCTGACAGCGGGAACGCGGCAGCCTGATTGCACAAAGAATATCCTAATCCGCCGGTAATGCAATAAGCAGGTATCCTTTTATATGTTTATTTGATTTCGCTAAGCACACCATTATTCCTCTATTGTTTCACTGCTCCGATTTCTCATCCCCGACTCGGGGCCCCCAGGTTGCCCTCTCAGTGGTGTCCTCAGAAACCCATGAGGAATGCGGGCCATTCCTGCAGTGTGACTTTCTGGAAAAACAAATTAAGCTTCACTTTGGCCTACACACACACACACACACACACACACACACACACACACACACACACACACACACACACACACACTGCTCCGGGGACTTCGGCCACTGTAATTTATGAAAGCTGCAAATATTTGTTGTAGTAGTGGGGGGGAGAGGAAGAGGGGGCGAGGTATGACAGCGCACTGTTCCCATGATTCCGTGTGTGTGCAGTGTCCTGCTGATTGCTGGGAAAGGTCGCAGAGGCCCTGTGATGCAAACAGTCGGGCAGCAGAGTGTCAGCTGGGCCGCCGTTACCACGGTTACGGGGACGAGAGGAGGAGAGGACTATTTGGAAAGTTATCGCTCGTCGGTTGAGGGGAAGTGACGGATGGACAGAGTGAGAATCGGTTTCACGTGCTGATAAATAAAACCCCCCTTGAATACAGACGGTGCATGTAGGGACAGATGGCCAAGTATTGACATTTCACTGGAGATTCACTGGAGTTTCACGGAGTGGAAATCTTCAAGCCATTGTCAAAGGGCAACACAGATCTATGTTGGCAATGAACTCCAACACGATATTCGTCCAAACTACACTGCATTCATGTTCTCATGAGTATGGAAAGTTCTGCATGTAAACTCTATGCCTGAGTTTCCAGAAGATGTTTTGATTTTGTACAGTTTAAAATAACACACCCACATCTGCAGTAGTTGACATTTTCTCTCTGACTTCTCCTGTTTTTTGGCGCATTTGTGTCCATGGCTACCTTAAATGTCCTTTGGGTGAAATTCTTTCCATTTGTTAAAACTCCAGACCATCAGCTGGAATCGAAAATGTCACCGGAACCTCCACCGACGCAGCAGTGAGTGGAAAAAGACTGAAGTTTCGATCTGGGTGAACCCGCCCATTTCTTTCTTTTTTTATTTTTTAAACAGCCAGAAAACTTTCTGCGTCGGCTCCATCACCCGCTCCCATTCTTCCCGTATCTTCCGTCTCGCCCTCTTCCACTCAAATCGCTCTCTCTGCAACTCTCAATCTTCCCTCGGCCCTCTGATCTCCACTCAGCCGTGTTACGCTGGAGTGCAGTGCGAGTCGGGAAGAGGAAGAGAGAGAGGAAGGGGAGACAGCGAGCGAGAGAGCAGTGGAGGGAAATGGGTCACGGGCACCAGGAAACATTTCAGCCGAGGCACTGCAGTGCAGGACCCCTGTCCGCCAGAGGGGGCGCCGCGTCCCTTCGACCGTTTTCCTCGTGCGTCTGCGGAGAATTTCAAGCTATTTTGCAGACATCACCGTGACGTAGACGGCGCGTGACATAAGTTTATCGACCCGGGCCTGGAATTCAATTCCGATCAGTCCGGTTTAATGCGATGCTATCAAAGGTGCGAGCAGGGAAAATCAATGGCGTAATGCAATGTGGCCGGAGTGCGGTGGGAGAGCGGGAGCGTCGCTGTGTCTCGGTGTGCGCGTGTGTGTGAGGTTGCACTGCACATGTGTGCTCTGCTTATGTGAGGGGGCTCGCAGAGTGTAAAATAAAACTACTGTTTGTGTTTTGCGTGTGCGGTGGAATCCCCTTCGCTTCCCGCCACACCCCCCCCTACACACACACACACACGATGATGACACAAAAAGCTTTGAAGTATCAGCACTAGTTAGCCCCCTTCAGAGTAAAGTTGACCCAATTCGCGCGTTGTGTGGCGTAATACGCACGTGCAAAGAGGTTCACTCGCGCAGGAATACATGCAGACGCACACACACACTCAACCTAATCATCCTCTGCACTTTGCCTGGCAGATAAATATTAATGAGGATTACTGTGTTACAGCAGTGCACCCACGGGAAAACAAGAAGCCGCCTCTCTGCCTCCCTCTGTTCCTTTTTTCTCTCTCTCTCTCTCTCTTCTGTCTCTTTGTCACTCACGCACACCCACCAACGTGCCCACACACACAGACACCCACACACACACACACACACACACACACAGTCTTGGTACAAAGATTAAACATCTTCAAAACCAATCGTCAGATTTTCCAACAAGTAATCTTCATTTCACCCTGATTCTCTCCTCTTCTCTCACACACACACACACACACACACACACACACACAAATTGCAAAACCCCTCTGAATAAACCCCTTCATACGTGTGAGTCACACACAGCCCCTCCGTTCACATCAGCCTGTGTTATCTCAGTCCCACAAAGGCCACAGATTGTGCTGGGATATTTCAGGAGGAGCATCTCGGGGTCCCTACATCCTGTTTTGGGGCAAGATGGAATTTTAACCGACTCTTTCCCATCAGGCTGTAGTCGCCTTTTATTTTTTTCATTTTCTCTGCTGTGCCTGTCTAAGAAAAGACTCCCAGGCAGTCATTTCAGAAAATAGGAGCTGGATGAGACGACGGCTCTGCATGAAGATAGCAGACAAACACACACACACACACACACACACACTTGGGACGTTTTGGCAATGGACAGCCGAGTCCACTCTCTCTCGCTACCCTGCTAGCAAACTGTCTCCACAGAAAAAGCCCATTATGAGCAGCCCGCTGCCTTCGGCCTCCCCGCTCGCAGCCGACGGGCGATCGCCGTATTGTTTGATTCGCCAAGCGCACAGACGGACTTTGAACTGGTTTGCAGCTGCGCCGCCGTCGTCTCCGGTCCGCAAGGTTAAATTTTGGACGAGGAATAAAAGGCTGCAGAGGGGGAAAGAAGAAAAAAAAATCCTCAGAGGGTGATTGAAGAGGCAGTTTTGGAGGGTGGGAGACTCCCATGTGCGGTACACCCCCCCTTTGCTTGGTTGCTCAAAAACATTCTTCCTCCTAAGCTGCCTTGGGGAGAAAAGGGGGGTCCCCTTTCATGCCAAGCAGGGTGTGGTGCGAGTGAGAGGGGCCTCGGGAGCCTGTATCTTTGCTTATTCCCACCTCGTTCTTTCTGTCTTTTTCCTCCTCTCCGCTATTTTCTTTGTCTCTTTAATTGGACTGACTGACCACGAGCTCTTTCACCTAGAGGGGTGGGGAAAGGGGGCGGGCGGCGGGTTATCGTGTTGAGATCCCTGGGAATCAATACTACGGCAGAGCGGAGAGAATGACGAGGGGAAAAAAGTTCAAAACTGGACGTTAGCGCCAAGAAAAGGGGCGGATATACGCCGAATGCTAACTTGGAAATGTCGGAAGTCGCTCCCCTTGGATCCCAGATGGTCACGTAAACACCGACCCGAACGCGCAAACAATTAAATCAGTAGGGTGACGGCCCGAGGCCGGGAGCGTCTTTCTCCCTCCCACCCCGTGACCTGACAGAATGCCCGAGTCCAGTCTTGACCTTCCCTCCGATCGCTGCAAACGCGATTTCCAAAGGTAACAAATTAGTATTCCTGCCTCTCGCCGCTCGGCCGGGCCGCCTCGCGCTCTTTGCCGATAAATTACCGTTGGCCTATTGTCTGTTTGCATTCCCATTCCGCTCATGAATGCGTGTTCTCAGCTTGTGCAGTATATGTCTGGGGCTCAGTGTGTGTGTGTGTGCGCCTCCATCGCTGACATTGATCCACCCCTCCTACCTTAGAGCCCACGCTCCCCTGTGGTGCCCCTGACAACAACATGTTTCCTCGGAGAGCGATTCCACCTCCCGAAAGCGAGATGTGCGTGTTTTCTTAACCCCCCACCCGACCACCACCACCGCCACCACACACCTCTAATTCGGCGCACTCTCTTTCCTTTGTTTGCACTCTATTGTTTTTGTTGTCAATTTTTACAGGAAGGGGTTGAGCAGCTTAGCGTGATTGCCGGATAACGTTCGGCGGCGGCAAGGGGATAATCCTAATTCAGCTCATCCCCTCCCGAAAAGAAGCTGTTTTTAAGTGTCAACACCTCGAAACGTCACACCGTAAACACGGGCTGTTTGCCGCGCGACCGTCTGTAATCCGTCGCTCTGTCTCCCAAACATCTGTGACACTGCAAGGAAAGATGTGGACGGGTTAAGTTGAGGCGATTGGACTGTTTTTGGCCATCTTGAAGAAGTCTTCAGGATGGCCAAAAACAGTTCAGTCGCCTCAACTTAACTCTTCTACACTAGAACGACCTGGACGACTGAGAATCTTCACAGACGTAGGCAATCGAAGGTGTCCGGGAAACGGCGGTTTGCATCAACGATGACGGAGACTCCGGGGAGAAAATGAGCCGGTGAGGAAAATCATGCTCGTTCCCTTGTCGTCTTGTGTCCCCCTCTCCACCCCCCTCCACCCCACGCTCGGCTTAACGAAGCGCGTCGCGTTCACACGTCTCGTAGCTGCTGACCGTGAACGGTGGCGTCGGCCGCGTCCTCCCCGTCCATTTCACTCAATTAACGAACAAAAAGAGCAGCGTCGGTGGGACTCCCGCCGACGCCATCTCGCGGGCAATTCATCAGCATTAGCGGAGTGACGGATGAGGACATTCATTTTTGCTCATCAAGTGTCTTTCAAGAAGACCCAGTGGAAGTACATTCTGACTTAACCACTTTGGCGAAATTGCATGAAGTTGCTACAGGATATATATATATATATATATATATATATATGAAGAATACTCCCACACTCCCAAGTGCACCACATGCCTCTAATTGGACTGACGCTTGCAGCCATAATCATTTCGTTTCCTCATTGCTCAGTCAGCTGCTCGACCCGATCTGTGTTTTGACAGTTTCTTTTTTTTTTTTAATGATGCAAGGTACCGATGACTTCTGCATTCTTCGGTTTGGCAGAGGCCTAGCCACGACGCAGTGCAACCGGTTATCTAACATGACAAGTCAGGGCAGGACAAAGCTGTGTGTCGAAGTGAAAGTATTTCAATGGAAAAAAAAAAGAAGGTTACAGCACAACCCAACTGACGCTCTTTGTTAAAGCCTCGGGGGTGAAAAGGAGCCGGTACATCGGCGGCGCTCAGTTCACCTGCCAGCAAAGAGCGGGACGAACTTTTTTAAAATTCTCTTTCAAAGCCGTCGTAACACTTCCTGGTAATGTGACAGATTTTTATTCAAAATCTGACACCTTTAATCCGTCACGCGGGGAGTTGATCCAGCGGTAGAGGGTTGTGCGCGCACCCATCCTGACACCACCCACTTTCCCAGGGCCCGATAGATAGCACAATAACGCAAGTATGCAAATCACAACAGCTAATCCCATTCCAGACAGGCGGCACACAGCTGGCTGCAGGAAGAATGGGAGGCGAAGAGAAGCAGTGCAATCAGGAGAAGGAGAGACCTCCCGCCGCAGCCGCTCTCCTTCTATTAATTAGGGGCTGATTTCAGTGAGTGTGTGCGTGCACGCGTGTTTGTTTGGTATTCAGGCAGCAGCCAATCAGCAGGCAGAAATTACAGGTCTCGAAAAACCACCATGAATATTCAGCTCCGGTTTGACACAATCAAGCAGCGGTTCTGACAGCGGCCAACTGAGTCAGACTGCAAATAGTCCGTTTAGACAGGAGTCTTGACCTGAAGTCTTCAGAGGTCAAAGGCCTTAATACCGAGAGGGCTTCACTGGCCTTAAATAGATAGAAGATACTAATGTAGGTTTTTAGTGAGGCATAAAAAATAATTAAGGCTCGTTAACGTTTTCATTTTCCCTGAATCAACATTTCGTCAGCCTAATAGCAAAATTGCCCAAGTCATTTTTTGGTCAAATTGTTATATCTGCCTCACTTTACCAACGTGCTTGCTAAAAAATTAGTTTTTTCTTGTTTTCCGAAAACGTTCAGATACGACTTAGGCAACTATGCTATTAGGCTAACGAGTTACATTTATTCTGACATCACTGCCTGGGAAGAATGACGGACATCAGAAACCAGGGACTAATAATAAACGTTCTTACCACCAGGTGACGCTGAATCCCACACACTGGGCCTTTAACGCTCAAAAGCTAGAAAACAAACTCAAGCAATTTTTTTTATGCTTCACCTTCACCATTAAAAAATAAGTGGCGGGTGAATAATAAAGACGTTTTTGATATTTGTGCTTAAGGAGACGTGAAGGTTACAGCAGCCCCCCCACATCCCCGCCATTCCCTTCCCCCTTATCCGTGTTAATACACAAAGGCGATATGTTTTTAATGTGAAAGCCTTTTTTCATCTAATATGCAGGAGCCCCCACCGTGTGATGTACGTGGGAACGGCGTGCGTTGGTGTGTTTTCCTGCATCGCTCTCATCCTCGAATCAAAGGGAGAGCGGGCAGCATTCACAAACTCACATTCGCTCAAAGTGGTGCGTTCATAAAAGTGGCGCGCCACAGATCTTTTAAAGGAAGAGAGATGGAATTCAATTCCCCAATCCTTTAAGCAGCTCAAGATTTTGTATTTTTTCCAACTTGGAGGGGGGAAAAAGAGAGATTCGGTTGTGCATAAGCCTGGCGCGCTCATCACCTGAGCTTAATTCCAGCGAATTTGAGAGAGTGCCGACACGCATCACGACGGGGAGGAGGCACTGTAACCAGCGGACGTGCGCGCCACTTTCCTTGGAAATAACAACAACAACATTTTGCCGAAGAGTGAGCGGAGGTGGATCTCCTGGTCCGGCAGGCTGCGGCCTGCCTTTCCCCCCAAGTGACACCGAGGTTGTCTTTGCAACACATTCCATGCCCAAATGAGTTGAGAAACTCCTGCTTTAACCCTCCCTCCGCACTTCCAACCAGTGCAGGCCAGATTATACACAAGCAAACAACGACCACCTGGCTGGAGTCCAGCAGGAACATCCTCGGCGGTGTTGGAAAGTGACGGGCAAGAGAGAGAGAGAGAGGGAGAGAGAGAGAGTCCACAGCCGGCTGCGTGTTCCGCCTGACCTTTCGGAAAAAGAAAAAAGCAGCGTGGGCCCGGGGATGCATTAGCGGTTGACGGCGACAGACCGACAGGCTCAGGGAAGCGATTGACAGAGAAACCCGTAGAATTGTCCGCTGGCCGGAGAGATTAAAAGCTTTGCTCTTCGCTCGTCTTCTGGCCAACTGAAATCTACTGTCCCTTGGATTAGCCGAGAACCTTTCTCTTTAAATCCCGCTCGCGCACTCACACTCGCTCTCGCACACGACACAGCCAGGGAGAAACAGACAAAGTCAAAAACAAGACAAAACAAGAACAAAAGAGCAAAAAGAAAAACAGAGGAGTGACGTCCAGGAAGACGACGAAGACCAGGGAGACCCCCAACACTCCCGCCACCACCAGCACACACACCCACCCACACACACCCACACTCTCCTTACCCTCTCCCCACTGTTCCTCCTCAGCGTCCCCACCGGCAGCTTGAGCATCAGCCGGCGGGTCCTGCCCGGCGTCACCGCTCCCTGGACCACCATGCTGCGCTCCAGAGTGCGCGTCTCCGTGGGCGTGTGTGCATGTGTGTGGTGGTGGTGGTGATGGTTGTGAGAGGTGGGCGTTCTCGCTGTGCCGTCCAGCCTGGCAGCCGGGGTGGGATCCACGCGTGCCGCGGACGCTCCGGGAGGAAAAGATTGGGACGGTGTTTGTGGCGATGAACGACCCGGTTGTGTGTTTTTTTTTCTTCTTTGCGTGCGTGGGTGCGCGCGCTCCGCTACCCGCCTCGCTCTGCCTCTGTTTCCCAAAGTGTGGAGACGCTCCTTTCCATTCTGCTCTCCGGCTGCCTCACATGGGGTGAATGAGTGTGTGAGTGTGTGTGTGTGAGAGAGAGAGAGAGAGAGAGAGAGAGAGAGGGGGAGTGCGCTTTGTCTCTCCTCTCGCTTCTCCTCTCTCCTCCCCGGCTTCCCCTCCCCTCCCCACCCCTCCCTCCACTCCCACCCGCGCCTCACACTCGCTTGCTTCAGTCGGGGGAAGGGGGGGCTGGGGGTGGGGGGCTAACCAGGTCACTGGATTAATGTGACGCCGCGGCTGTTATTAGCATACGTGCCCTGGTCACGTGGTCCAATAAAAACTGTGGGCGCACAATTTTGGCAAAACACCCCCCACCTCCACTCTATTGGCGCACACGCACACCCACCCAGTCAGCCCCTTACAGGGGGATCACGTGGGGAACCTCAAAAGGAATATGGGATGTTTTGCCATCTGGTAGGGAGATTATCTTTGAAATCCCCCCCCCTTCCAGCTTTCGCTCCCTGTGCTGTCTGGCGTAGAACACACACACACACACACACACACACACACACACACACACACCCTGAAACAGACAATGCAATGCTCATGAATCCAGATATTGATTCCCTGCCCGTCGCTTGGTTCATCTTTTGCCGGCAGAAAAGTGTGTAAATTAACCTGGATTTGTCCAACCAAAGCCTTGGGCCGGTACCGTTATCGCAGCACACACACACACACACACACACACACACACACACACACACACACACACACACACACACACACACGGCTGAGTCAAGTCCTCCGCACCACCACCACCACCACTACATGCCCATTAAAGTTATTGCACTCATGAGTTACAGCTGCGCAGACTTGACTCGCTGTCATATTCTCATCATCCGTCACTGGGGTCGGCTTGTTTTGCTCTGGATGCCGACTGTCAGTTGAATTAACCTAAGTGGGTCTACACGCGCACACACGCATCTGCATCTGTAGGTTGCGTCGACGTTGCGTTGCCTGATCGGGCCATAAACTAGAGGTCGCTGCCGTCGGGATTACGTCGCGGTAAGATTTAGCGCGCAGACTGAAGGTGTTCTGACGCCGGATCACAGCAGATTAGAGGCACCGGTCAAAGTGAGCAACCCCCAAATATCATACGTCTATCACCCCGCGGCTTGGTCATATGATACTGCAGAGGTACGCACACACTCGAAACACACACACATTGTAAAGCTGCAGGACAGGCATTCAAGAGGAAATCATGTGCAGCGGTAATCCCCCAGTGAGCATTATTTATTCAACACGCCGGCCGGCATCAGTGTGTGAGTGGCCTATATGGGAACTATCAGAGGGCTAAATATAAACTAAAAAAAAATAAATAAAGAAGGCATGTAGGGGAACGGGGGATGATTCATCTCTCTGGACACTGTGGGGGTGGGGGGTCCATTGGAATCCCCATCAGCCGCCACCGCTGAGAGATAAAATACGCTTCCATGTCCGTGTATTTGGTGCGGAATCGAAAGAGCACCGCCTGAAGTACTGCAGGGTGTGTTTCATGTTTTCGCCACCTGCAGCTTCGAGTGTTTTTCCTCCGAGATATTTGAAATTCCACTTTCCATATCCAGTGAGCTAATAACCCCTCATCGCGACAGGAGGGAGGACAAAAAAAAAGAAGAAGAGAGAATGAAAGAACAACATGCTGCAATCCACACCGCCCTGGGCTGGATGCACGATGACCCACTTCAGTCAACAGCCGTGCGAAAGGAAAAAAGAGAAATAACAGCGAAAAAAAAGCGAGATTCGTTTAAAAATGCAGGGATGCATCACAGCGCCTACGAATATGAAAAAAAAAAAAAAAAAAAAAAAAGCCAGGGAGATTCTGACAGTTCACACTGCGCAAAGGATCATAACAGCAATTAATGCACATCTGAAAAATCATCCGCAGGAAACGCGGCAAACAGGGAGGAAGAGAGAAGAGCACGTCATGCTTTGAGGGACGCTAATAAAGAGAACGCACACAGAAAGTGGCTGCTATTGTGCGTCTGGACTGGTTTGTCCGCTTCAGCTTTGTTCCTGGCAGCGATAATAAGAAGCAGCGGCTCTCGATTGTAGAATCCTGTTATTACGCATTAATTTGGGGGCCCGATAACCTCGCCAGACTCTTCCCACGGCTGTCTGACTCATCCCTGTGGTCCTGCGCCTGCCTGTGTTTGCCTGAGTGTGTGTGTGTGTGTGTGCCTGTGTGGGTAGGTGTGTTTATAGAAATGCCCTCTAGCTGGAATCTCTCCTCATCCTGCAAAAGGAGGGGGCTGAATGTTTGTTTCAAGACTCCGCAAATCACAAAGGGCTGAATTAGAGCACGATCATAGAAAAAAAAAAAAAAAAGAGGACGGATAAACACTTATTTGTTTCTTTCCTCGCTGTCTGCTGCCGCCTGTGTTTTTCCAACGGTTCGCCGGCCTGCGACTTGTGCGAGCGAGACGAGCGAGCGAGCCCCTCCCCTCGCCCTTCATCAGACCAGAACCAATCATAATGACTTCTCCGCAGGGGAGCATCCACTTCAATTATCATCCCCACAGCTACGTCTGTGTAAAAATAATAATAGTGGTGAAAAAAAGCTTGGGAAACACTTTTGCATGACCGGGAAAGGTAACCTATTGCTTGCGAGATTTGTCGGGAAACGGGGACATTTTGTGTGAGTCACTGTGGAAAAAAGTAGGACATATCTGTGTGTCGGGGAGATTTGGTGGAACAGGTTGTTCTGGTCACATCGCGTCGTTCAGGACAACATCTGCTTGAGCTGCTGCGAGGTGACTATATTTATCTGTGGCCGTGTGTGTGTGTGTGAAACGCAGCGTTGGTGTGCGCACACCATGCTATTACAGTCTGATTAAAATTTCAGCTGTCAGTGGCACCAAAGGACTATAAACACAGTGAAAAATCCCGTCCACCTTTAAATGCGGTCTGTTTATAGGCCTGACACGGTGCGTAGGCATTGGCTTGGAAACAAACTATATCCTCGTCTGAGTGCCCTCCATTATAGAGCCATCAATGCCTTAATGGAATTAGAATATATCATTGCAATGGGAATATCAGGAGTCTATTATGAGGGCAGCCGCAGACTTAAATGGGGGAGCCGGGTGTGTAATTTGCACCGGTGAAAAGCACAGTAGACTGTGGAAATTATTCCCCCAATTCAGTGCAAGGCCTTCGCAGTGTCTGGGCCAGTGGACACCAGAATCTATACGCAGACAGTTGATATCGGAGGTTGAGACGACCTCATAAAGATGTCCCACTTCTATGGAAATTGTCTTTTCTCCATTTGTTTGGGCAAATTTGCAAAGTAATAAAGGAAACGGAAAATATCAAGGGATGGTATCTTATGACAAAATCTGCCATTAAAATGTCATTCACTCACCTGGGTCATTGGCTAAAGTCTACCCAGAGAGTTTATTACTCTCTTCTTTGTGGTTCTTTTTGGTGTGGTGAAGCGATCCTGCTAACACCAGAAGGCTGAGCTTCAAACTTTCACAGCTTATTCTTCGAGGCCAATGCAATGTATGTGTGATGGTAATAGTTGATGTCGAGATGGAAACAAAAATGTGAGGGAATGGAAAGGAAACGGGCAGGAAGTGGCGAGAGAGCACGGCAGAGGTCGGCCCACTGTGACTGTACAACTTTGTCAATGGGCAGAGCCCACACACACCCATTATGTAAGAGAACACAAAACAACATCAGTCAATAGGCCCCATCCGTGACGACACAGCTGCGGCAGCGCGGGCTGAACGGAGCGGCGGCGCGGCGGAGAATAGGGCATGCACGCTTCACAATGCCTTTGGGATTGGAGACAATCAGGGCTCTCGGTATCAGTGCGTCACACTGTTTGCTGTGCTGCTCTCACGGAGCGCAGGGGGTTTCTTTTGTGGCAGAGCAACTCTCGTTAAAAGGGATGAACTGATGCTTTATGGCTGGAAGGAGGAAGACATTGCGGGAAAAAAAGCAGGGACAAGGAGGAAACGAAGAAGGAGGGGGGTGAGAGGAAGGATGTTTCACTTTGCCTTCAAGGCCTGTGCAACTGTAGACGAGTAGGGGGGCGAAGACGTTGGGAGTGAGTGAGGATTCGTCGGTGGGGGTGGAGGAGATTCAATTAGGCTAGGAGAGAATTAGATGCATTTTTAATCACGGCGCTGGAGTTCCTGACGTGACAGTGGCGCCTTTGTGAGAGACTGTCAGGCCAAACTCTGAAAGTGGAACTCCCATCTCTCCGTCTCTCTCTTCCACCTCTTTAGCCTTGCAGCTCAGCGAAGCAGCAAGACAATGCACAGCCAATTTTGGCAGGAGCCGAGATGATGCCACACATCATTTTTCCGCCCCCAGGAAAATAAATCACTAAGCGCGTACCACGCAACTTTACTCGTCTTGCCAAAAGAGCCTCGATGGATGGAGACGATCATTATGTAAATGAGACCTCTGTGGTCGTGTGGATCAGGTCTGGCTTGAAGCTGCGCTCTGGGTTTCATGTTAGCTCCAAGTGTAACAGTCATATTTTCATTAATACTTTGTTTCTGCTACTTTTAGCCAATCCACAAGACAATTGTCGTAGGAACTAACTCTCAAGGCCTGAAGTCCATTGAATTACAGATGAGCTTTCTTCATGGATGACTATATTGTGAATGACTATGTATGTCATGTGTGTTTTCCCACATTTCACACTGCAAAACAATACAAAATTATCTTGAGAATAACTTATTCCAAGGTATCACTGATCAGATGGGCTAGTTTGGTGCTTGGAACTATTTCCCCTGTTGAGGCATTAGAAGCTGTAAAAGTTCCTTCAACTGTTTCTCCAAAATCCTAAACGAAAATCGAGCACCACACATGGGGCAGTTTCCACTGTTATATGAGAATCTCACCCTCTTTATCCCCACTCTGTAGAAAGGGGCATACACCAAAACCGTTGGGGTGTTCTGTCAAAATGTGTTTTCCAAGCTTCTATAATTGGTGTCACAGGCAATGTGAAGACTTGTGATTCTAACATTTCACATTGTCTGGTTGCTTATTTAATATGCAACCACTGGGTAAAGGCCTGAAGGGCTTGTTTATACATTCTTTAATGAGTTATCATCTTAGTTCAGAGCTGGTAAACAGAGCGGTGTCACCATGCCTTGTGTTCACTTTTGCTTTAAATGCACAACAGTGTTCTTGAAGGCAGAAGAAATGAATGTTTTGACCTGGAAAGAAAGAATCTACACGTCTAAAAGTGACTCCTCTTTGACTCCAGCTCCCAGCCAGCAAAACACTGACCTCCTTTTTTCTTGTACGCGAGGCTGTGTAGGAAGTCAGCTCGGAACGATGCTCTTGCTTCCCTGAATCATTCATATGTGCTGCTGCCGCTGTGCTAATGAAAACACGAGTGCACTCTTTGGATGCGGCTGTGCACTTAGCTGCCGCTCACAGCCAATGAGGTGCCCCGGATCGGCCTCTGGAGGTCGTTCTCTAGTCGACGATGGAGAAGCACTGTCATTACTCTAATGACCTCAATAATGAGCCCTGTCTCTGTGCACTGCTGGGCTAATTCACACGTGCGGAAATGTACAACTCGACAATATACGCTGACATCGCAGGACTTGATCCATTTTCTGTCGCTGCCTATACCGCACCGGGCCGAGAAGGGGCTAGAGCCTAATCCAGCTATTATAGCGCAAAGGTTGTCAGGTCATCACAAGGTTGACATACAGGGACGAAGACACATTCATGCTCAGGTTCAAACCTGCAGCTTTAGAGCAGGAGCAGAAAAACCCATAGAGAACTACACACAGGCACAAGGAGAACATGCAAGATCCACGCAGAATGGCCAGTAGATGGAATCAAACTAGGGATTCTCACTAACAGTGGCACACACTATAACGCTCACACACTGTAGTAGCCATATAAGAAGTAGCTTTAAAACAGCACAAGTTAAGTTCAGAAGTACGCCACGACTGACTCATACCGCACATTGCAGATCCGCTGAAGAGACGTTTTTATCTTATCCTGCTTGAAAATTTGATGGTTCACTGCATTAGAGCCCTCTTAGATCATGTCCGCACGTCTTAGTGTGTCTGTGTGAGTGCGTGTGTACATGGATGCGTTTGGATGTGCACTGACATCTCCGTATGCACGCTCAGTTACGGTCTGGAAAGGAACGCAGAGTTGTTTTTTTTTATTTCTTTTATTTTCTCTGATTGCAAAGTGGCCAGATACCCCTCTGTGTTGTTGCCTCTTCCAGCAATTACAGAAAATAAATAAATAAAATAAATAAATAAATAAATAAATACATAAGCGGCCTAATTGGGACGCTGAGAGGAAATGCGGAGGAAGGAAGGAAGCATTTTTCTAACCCCCACACCCCTTTCTCTCCCACCCCACCCCTCATATGGCAAATGAATAATCCAAATCCTGTTCTCCCCGTAAATACTTTACTCTTCTTTGCAGCAGTGGTAAAGCACCACTGGATATTTCAAATCCGCCAAATCTGTGCAAATGTTTGATGGACGCAGGTTTTCGGAAAATGGGACATGGGAAGCCTTTAACGGAGGAGTACACGCTGAGAGTGTTCAATGGTCACGCAGTTCGTCTCAGGAAAGGATAGATTAGTATTCCTGCCGGCAGATGCCACCGCCTGTAAACAATGTTGAAGTTAAGCAGCAGCTTAACGACCAAACTCATTACAGCAGACAGCAGATCAAAGCGAGGAAGGACTTGGATGTCGTGTTTACACTGTGTGTGTACGTCTGCAAGGGACGGATGAACTTGGTTGCTGGCTTCTGTATCTCTCACACATTTGAGTCCCCATGCGTGTGTATGTGTGACATTTAAAGGATCGCAGTTTGGGGAAGGTCTGATAGAAACTGAACCCAAAATGGACGACTGTCCCGTTGACCCGTTTTCCACTAAGCCGTTTTAAAGGCAGTCAGCAGGTAGTAAAGTTAAAGCATATGACAAAAGTAATGCCTCGGATCTTGCTATACACATTTGCTTGGGACTTGCTCAATGGTTAGAGACATGTTGTGTGTCACACGCAGTGACGCGGCAGTTCTACAGGTGCACTTGCCTGTGGTAAAGTAAACAGAATACAACATAAACTGTCATTTGAACCAGCAGTAACTCCAGCCCAGCACCAGCATCAGTTCAAAGTGAAACTGAGACCTTATTCATTCGGCGGGCTAATCGCTGCAAGCGAGTATGTGGCGGTAGACTACAGAAAGCATTTGCCAAGAATCAAGATTTGCTTTGGCGTCGGTCGGATAAAAGCTCCTCACACGGATGATAGACACACTCAAAGAACTGCGCCAAGTCAAATTCATTAATGTAGCGCCAAAACATAAGTTATCTCATGAAGCGTCACATCTGGAGAATGTCTAGACTATGGATACAGGTCGTTAAAATCTTATTAATCAGCCTATTGTTTAAATCCCATTTGATTCCTGGCTGGCAATTTATTGTCTACATCTCCCGAGTGCAGAGTTCAAACATGAAATGAGTGCTTTTGTTTTTGGCCAATTGATGACAAAGCATCTGGTAGAAGATAGGAACATATGTTTGAGTCTCATCTCCAACTGCTATTATGGATTGTGTCGAAAGACAGAGATATATTGAGTCAAAATGGATGAGCCGGTTCTTGTAATTTGAAATAAAAGCTGAGCAATAAAAAGAGCGTGGCACACTCACAAAGACATCCATCAGCATGTGCTCCAGGGTGACCTCGAAGTCCTCCAGACGCCCCGCAAGAGTCATTGCTGAGCTGATCCAAAAAGACACTGCAAACGAACAGCTTTTAAACCCCGACCCTAAATACTTTGATTCCCTTCTCGGCGTATTCACAGGAAGCTGACAGGTGACTCCTTATGTGGGTAAGCCACGTTAGGCATGCAACATCTCGAATCTCCAGATGAAAAGCTTCAGCTCAGTCTACTTTGTCCACAATCTCCTTTCAACCTCAGCGTCCCCGAATGAGCGGTTGTCGTCCAAATTGGGTGAAGAATCGCATCTATCTGCCTTGGCGAACACAACCATCTGGAATGCTCCTCTGAGTAACCTTCTGATGGGGATTTGTGGCAGACGAGCGTCTTGCAATCCCGTGTTCAGATCTGAGGTATGATCCATGGGTGGGATAGAGACGCTGACATCTCCCTGGCAGACGCAAGGCAAAAGGCTGGGATACCGAGAGAAAGAGGAGGAGGAGGAGGGTCGGTGCTGTGAAGCCGCTACTCTCTCGCTGAGGTCATCCATCCATCTCATTTTCTTTTTATAATTTTCCAACTCACACTCTGTAAGCTGTCCGAACAGGATATCTCCTCCCTCTTTTTCACTTTCTCTCCATCCATCTCTTTTTGTTTGCGCCTTTTCAAGTTCCTGTCCACAGTGGACGTCTTTGTACCGAGAGGAGGGGGGGAAGAGCCCGGGGCAGCTGATGTTCAGTTCTGGGTGCTCTTGGCGAGGGTCATCCTCTCTCATGCTGGGCCTCTCATCAATAGGGCCTTTGTGGAGGCCTCATTAAGGTCTGGCCTTAGATGCTGAGACTCCGATGGACACATGGGGGGAAAACAAGAGCGATATGGTCTGGATTGGTGACTGGAAGCTTACGCAACCAGGTCGAGGAGAAATGGACAGGGCATTTGGGGTGGAGGGCAGCCCGAAAAGGCTAAATGGAGAAGGCTTGATGCTGCTGCATAGCAGGAGGGTGATTCAGATTATGGAAGGAAGGAACGCAGAAGAAAAGGAGGAAAGCAAGGGATTGAAGGATATTTAGGGGTGGGTGGGGCATTGGGGCAACGGCTCCATGGAGCCGGACTTGTTTTTGTTTTTCTGGCAAGCGTTGGTGGAATGTAGCCCCCTGTGTTCTGTCTGTTAACTTCCAGAGAGAGCAACAGAATGTGGAGGGAGCCAGCCACGCATTTAAGGGGGCGCGTGAAGTGAAAAGGAAGTTCAGTAGGACTGGACCAACAAACAGGATCCGACACCACGCTGATCCAGACAGATGAAACAAGTTGCGTTAGTGTGCAAACAATCCCATTTTAGCACAGACTGCTCTATTAATCCCAACAGGGGCGATAGGTTATGAGAAAGTCATATGCACAAAATGACTATGACCATGAACAGGCGGGGCTGCAAGCTACTGACGGAAATATACATTTTCTTTCCACTTGAGAACGTTTTTACTAAAGACTCACTTCCTGCTTTCCACTTAATTCTTCCGTCCTTTTGTTCTCTCGACCTAGCCTGCGCCTCAGGAACAACCCTCCCAGTCTTATCTCCTCTTTCTGCCAGTCCTCCAGTCTTCTCTTCAGCCGTACACAACCGCTGCTTAATGACCTTTGACCTCCCCGACCTCTCTTGGGCGCAAGGATCAGTCCTCGCATCAACTCCTTTGCTGGTGGGAAGCGCCGGGGTGTGACCGAGTCCATTTCACAAGCCGTGATTCTGGCTGTCGCGCGCGCACACACGTGCACAAAGGCACCACATTGGACAGACATTTCAGGGCGTTCAAGATAGAGTGCATAGATCCATCAGTCTTTTATTGTCCTCAGGAGGCTCTCTTGTTCCTTGCTCCTAATGCTGCCTGCTGTGAAAATCCAACACCCCGTCATTAATAACCCTTTAATTCTCATTTACATGCCGCTCATGCATTATAAATACCGGCCATTGCATTGCATTGGCTGAAGATGGACAGTATATGGCCACTAAGACGCGTGAACACGCATGCCACACGGAGACTGAACACAGAGAAGAGTGCTCAGAGCGGCAGGTAGCCTATCAAGACCAGCGTATGTCATTAGTGAGGAGCTTAGCCCCCAACGGAGAGACAGCATGTCCCGTCTGACGCTGCCTGTGCAGGTGGGGTCAAAACCCAGATTTAATATAATCCACTAGGTGTGCCGGCGTCTGTGTATGTGTGTGCAATAGCAAGTGAGGGTAGTGGAATCAATCGTCGGTGCAATGCGTGCATGAAAACAGCGAAGGAGAGCTAAAAATGAACCCGTGAGAGCGGCAACACTACACAGCACAGATGGATTCCATTAAAAAAATGCATTAAAAATACATAAATTAACCTTGGACAACACAAAAATATTTAAAAATAGGGCGGACAAACCAACCAATGTTTTTAAGGTGCACTATCGAAGACCCTACCCCCACCCCTACCTTCCGCCTCATTATTGTTGCCATGTGCACATGACAGGCCACCCTCACGCCAAGGAGTGTAATGGGCCAGCAAATCTGCAGGACCTTTTCTGAATATCATGTTTTACCTCGCCTGAGCATGAAACGTACATGAACTGAACTGAACTGTACTGCAGTGCAGCAATGAACAGAGAGTCAAGATAAAGTGTCATGTCGTGTAAATGTCATGGAATATACCAAGCTATGTCTACCAGAGTGTAAATTCTCCTCCGCCTTTGTTAAAGAAAGAGGCAGCTTAAATATAACTGATGGATTCACAACATTAGGCTACCTAGCTTAAAAAAAACAAAAACATTTTACAGTACCTTTGGATGAAACCCACCAAAGCAGGGGAAGTCTGAGAAGTCCTCCCCACCAACGGGGTCCTCCTGCAAGTTGACTGTGCCAGGAAGGAAACTCGCAGCGTGAGCACCAGCACGCTGGCCATGGCAGCAGCTCAGGCCATGCATTACCAACCTGGCCTCAGAAAACCTCTCTGTCTCTGATCCATGCGAGGAGGAAGTCCCGGGGGAAATATTTTCTTTCAGTCTTTGAACATTTTTGCAACGCAGATCCGACTGACGGCTGTGCTGTCGTGCCGTGGAAAATAGGCATGTGTGCTAATCAAGTTGCGGGCAGTCTTCCAAGTGGTTTGGGGTTTGCGCGCGCACACACTCTCACAGACTCAAAAATAGTATCTATTCCAGACATGTTGATAAAGCCTCTTAAGCACTTGTTTGTAACGAACTGTCCCGGTGATTTACCATCAGCGTTATACGACGGACATGTGGGTGTCTGGGCCTGGCGAGGCAGCAGATGATAGAGAACGCTGCCCCTTTATCACTGCTATTATGACGTTGTCTTCCTCTTTGTTCCCACTTCGCTCTCGTTGACGTAACAATTTCTCTTTTTTTCCCCACCCTGTTTTGAATGACATACTGAGTTTCTTGAACTTGTCCCATCCCTTGCCTGTTATCAACATCCATTTGCGCATCTCCTCTTGTCAGGCGTGCGCACGGTACGACGGCAAGCGCGCGCCAAAGGGGTTCCGCTCTGTCATTCTGCTCAGTCATTCTCTGCGGCACGTTCGTAATCTATCTGCATTTCGCCATGTCATTCCGCACCCCAGATCTGTCATTCCAAATTACTGCGAACGTTTGTCTGCTACTTCTGTGTCTGTGTCGGTGCAGGTTCGTGCACGGAGGAGAGCGTGTGTGTGTGTGTGTGAGAGAGAAAGAGAGAGAGAGAGAGAGAGAGAGAGAGACAGACAGAGAGATTTCAAGAAAGGCAGGTGCACTCGACTTTCTTGTTTCCTTTCATGCTGTTGTGTCGAGTCACCTTGAACTCTAAGTCAGACCCATTCACACTAAAAATAAGTGGAGTAGTAGATCAACGCGACGGGCCATCGAAAGGCCTCAGTAAAACATCGACACACACCACTCCGCTTTATCGTCTGGCTTCTACCTTTCCACCACCCACCCTCCGCCTCTCTTGTCCTACATTTAAGCCTCGACCCACTACAGCGTGAGAGGCACTCAGCAGACAGAATGCGACAGAGGCATATTTCCGAGGCCCGGTTGTACGAAGGTGCTGGGTTGAGTCACGCTTCAGCATTTTCTGCCCCAGTAAACCTAGCCCACTTTGCCCAGCGCCGAGGAGGCTTCCCGGCCTGTGCCACTGCACAGAAATAGACACAGACGACGAACTCAACGAGGGCCCCCGCGCCGCGAGGAGAAACAGAAACATTGTTTCCCCGACGCTGATTCAACAATTAACCCTCTGGTAAGCAGTCATGCCCGCCTTGCTGCGAGTTTTTTCTTTTTTTTTTCTAAATGAATTACTCTAGCGTGCAAGCGGCCCGCTCGCATCAACTCAGGATCAAGACGTGCACACGGGCCCCCGTCCCCAAAGTCCACACACGATTAGGAATGTGATTTGCAGCAGCGTGAGCGTTAAATGTTTGATGATACAGCTGCATATTTAATCCGAACAGGCCGGATCATGAGGAGAAATGGGTTATACATGATTGTACTCTCAAGGGACGGCACCGAGATACAGGGGGAAAGAAGAAACGTGTGCGTGTGTGTGTGTGTGTGTGTGTGTATTTGTTGTGTGTGTGTGGTTAAATAATTTAATTACACACGTTGACCCGCATTTAGAGATCATGTCGCATTATCAATTGATCCCTTTTTATTTCACTGAACATTTTTTGGATGATTCTCAATAAAAAGAACATGCTGTCAAATTTAAAATGGTTGCCCCATAAACACCAACCCAATCTAATAAACAGGTGCAATGATTGAATTGGCCCACTTTCCTAATCCTCGGTGTTGGCAAAGGAAAAAAATAAAAAAATAAAAAAATCTGCAAAAAAACACGCTGACAAATGTAAACTTTCCTGTGTTGCTCTTGCCCTTGTCAAACAGTTTTGGTTCCCCGGACCTTCGAGTAAGACTCATTTGTCTGCATGCAGGATGCAGCTGTGCTTACGAGTCTTGTAAACCTCTCAACCCCTGCTGACTACACGGCGCTCCGCCTTTACGGACAATGAATCATTATGAAACCCTCAGGCATGCAGACCACTGACGAACAAAGAGTGCGAGCTTGCGCCCGTGCACACACACACACACACAAACGAAACGGCGAGGATAGAATGGGATGCACCTGTGTCGCACACGCACACGCACACGCACACACACACACACACACACGATTATTACTTGAATTTTCCTCTTCCTTCTGCTAACAAGACAACAGGACCAACTCGTTTACACAATCCCACAGCACTCCAAGTACTGCCGTAACCCAAGACAGCCTGAGTTGGCTCCACCCCCCCGCCTCCCCTCCGCTTCAGGCATGGGACCAAGCCCCATGTTACTGTACAGATGGGCCCCACCCCTCTGACAGGTGCACAAGCTCCTCCTCGGTAAACCAGAGATGAACAGTGGCCCGCATGACTCAGGCAGATTGTGTTGCCTCTTCAAACAAGGGGGAGGAGGACGAGGAGGAGGAGGAGGAGGAGGAGGAGGAGGTGGAATAGATGTGGAAGGACAGAGGCCCCTGGGCACGACGGCAAAAGGCACAGATTTAGAGATTATATTGACCTCGCAACTTGACCCAAGGACATTTGACTCATCGCTGTGAACTTCAAAAGGAAAACAGCAGCTGTGGCTTTTAAAAATTAAAGGTCCTTTTTTTTTTTTAAAATTAATTTTTTTTCGTCCTAAATCTAGGTGGAGCGACTTCAAACGATGACAACATCGATTACGAAACACAAAACAACATTCTTAGCCCTTCTGCACTCCCACACTATCCACGCCTGGATTTTTGTTTGCTGGACTTTCACCATGTTTAAAACCAGCTCTGCCTGGGGATGGAAACAAACCTGACTGGGAACGATGACCTGAGTGGCATCCCTACACTCTTTGACATCACAAAGGGCGGAACGTAAGAGAGAGAGGAAAAAAAAACAGACTGAGCCTGACAGTAAGTACAGGCGGCAGACTGACCTCCTGGAGTCACGACTCTCCCCTCCCTGGGGTCGCCAGACCAGTGGTGTCCCACCCCCCAGTCCTCTCCCCTTTGTCCTTGTTACCCTGCTTAGCAGTCAGGGAGCCGATGCGCCGTGACAGGTGGGACTTGATCAGTTGCAGGTCCCCCTCAGAGTCACAGCCACGTCCCTTGCTGTTTATCTCTCATTTGCATTCAGCACCCTTTTTTCCCCTTCCCTCGCCGTGGAGAGCAGAGGAGGCTGCGGTGGGCCGGCGGAGGGAAGGGGTGCGGGACGCGGCTCGGGCTTTGACACATGTCAAATGAAGGGCCGGGCGGGGGGGATTAATGGGGAGGGTGCACGGAAGAAGAAGAGGACGGGGGTGGGGGGGGGCGAGGGGTGGAGCCCCTCCAATGCACAGCGTGGGGCAACGAGACAGCCGCTCGGTCACCGACCAAACTTATGTGTTATTAATCAAGAGCGGCCTTCGAAAAAGACGCCCCCCCACACCGCAACCCCCAGCCCCCCCACTCCCGATTTGCTTTGTTCCCCCCGTCCCCTCTTTGATTTCTCCCCCTTCCTTCTCCTCTCTGAGATAAGGACAGCAGGGGAAGCAGGATGAGGTCATTAATAATGCACGTAACACTTATCTGGTCACTTCACACCCCACACACACACACACACACACACTCTCTCTCTCTACCTCCCCTGCCCACCTGGCCCCCCATTCAAACCCCTGTCTCTCTGTGTGCTAACGGCTGTGAGGAACTCTCCAATAAAGCCTGTCGTTTATTGAGGGCAAACGGCGGGCGCGCGCACACACACACACACACACACACACACACAGAGCAGCTGAGGCTCATTCTACCTCGTTCTTGACTTCATACATGATACATTTTGGCCTCAAGCAGCCACGACTCCTGTCAATATCACAACACTTTTCCATCAATGTCTGCGAGGTCCGGTCAGGGCAGCCTCTCCTGGAAGAAGAGCAGGCGTCCCCTGTCACTGCTCCTAATTTTTAGGAAAGGCTAAGGGGGCTGGGCAAGGGGGAAGCCAATCACACAGCACACTCTGTTGGTCAGAGGCAGAACCACAGCGCGGCGGTGAAGCTGCAGCAACATAGGAAAAATGTCCGTAAAGGACATCTGCAAGCCTATCAGTCCTTTAGATGATGTCACGTTAAAGCTATGCACACGTGCAGAGAAACCCAATAACCATCACGTTGCGACATCTGCTGACAGCAGTCATTGACAAATACGAACACACGAGGTGAGAGTTAAGACTGAGAATAAACCTGAGAGCAAGACAATGGTCTGGAAAGCCAAAATACCAAAATCCTTTTGTCTTTGAATATTTGCAGTCTCAAAAGATGTTGATGTTTCACACAGATCCTTTCCTGAACCTGCACACGCTCAAGACTGAATGAATAAATAAAAATATCCTACTGCACTCGTATTAGGTTGGCAAGGGAGCACTGCATGTTAAAGTAATACTGCACAAAAATCTCCATAAACTCTTTATTACCCTACTCTATGTTTTATCAGGCACTTTCTTTTTTTTATCGAGCCCTGCTGCCCTAAATTTCACATGTAGCTAAAAGACAATTCTCCCTTTGAAGGGAATGTTTACACATATTGTGAGTAAGTAAGTATAAAATCAATTTCCACTCCAAGTGCTGCTGACATTGCGAGTGTCGATGCGAACGTGTCGTACGCGCCGATGGCCACGGTTACTCCTCTAACTACAACTGGAAACTAGGGGGGGATCAGGGTCCTCGTCACAGTAAAAAAGGGACAAAAGCACATCGCTCTGCGCTTAATATAAATGCATTTTTTAATATAAGGTGTGTCAGATGGGCTGCACGGCTGCACGCGCAAACAGATTTCGCGGAGCATCAGCAGCATCTGCCGCCGCACGACAGACACATTCTCGTACAAACACCTCTAGACACGTATTAATGGCCCTAACTGCAACGGCAGATGCTCACATCTGTTCGGGGCGTAACAGACACCAGCGCGCGCGCGCAAAAGTCGAGACACACAGGCGTGAGTTATAAATCTGACACACGTCACGTTTAATTGCTTTAACAAGCAGTAATGAGGGGACTGAGGGTCAGCGAGGCACTTAGGATGATGTAAGTGTTCCTCGGAGGACGGACGGACATCAATCTGGCAATCTCGATTTATTTTTTTTTATTTGTTTGCCGTCATTTAAAAAAAGGCTTTTTTTTTCCACATGAACGGTCGACGATCTGAGAAAAAGAGATTTTTTTTTCCCGGTTTCCAGCTCAAAAGGAAGAATTGCTTTGATGTCCACCTGACCGCCGCAGTCAAACGCACTCTTTGAAAGCAATTGCTTTCAAACAAACAGTAGCTCCGTGTTGCCTACTATGAGCTGAGAGCGTCACTTCCCTGGTGACAGCATCTAACTCCCCCTTCAGGCCAACTCCAATTTGGAAGATTTATCCGCCCTTTGTCAAGTCACCATCCAACCATCCACCCATCCACCCATCCACCCATCCATCCATGGACTCCGCTGTGCTGGTAAGCCAACATCAATAATGTTGTCTGTTGGCAGCAAATGAGTCCATATGTTTGGGGCCTGCGTAATTTAACTGCAGCACGTGCATGTGCCTTAGCGAACAATACATGCCTTTGTCGCCTAGATCAGTCATTTCTGGAAATTATGAATTGGGGCGTTAGGGCAACGACGCCTGAACGGTACGCATGTGATGTCTGCACAGGCTATTTACGTTCACTGTTTAACTGCAAAGACTCGAGCAGGAGGCTCTTCTGCCAAACGAGAGCGGAGAGGAGGAATCCTGGTAGTCTGCGTGAAGCCGAGCATTTGTGTTTGTTCTCTTCCTTTGACGGCTCTACCCCTCTTTTTCATCGTCGCACACAACCTGCAGAAAGGCCAATTCCCTCCGCACTGCAGCTTTTAGTTGCTACAGTAACAAGCCCCCCACGTTGGCTTGCGGACGCTGGCGATGCACGCGGGTTGTTTGTTTTTATCTGACATCGGGAGTTCTCCAACAAAGGCTCTGTAAATGGGTACTTCAGTCAACAGAAGCACTTGTCAAGGCAGCAAAAAAAACCAAGAGAGAAGGCAGAGTGTTGGGAACTTGAGGCGCGTGACACTCAAAGAAGCATAACAGCCACGATCCCTCAGAATGTGGCTAATCTGAAACAGCATAATTGATGCACCAAAGTTTTTACACACTAAACAATATTTTGACCTTATTGCTTAGGGAAAAATTAGGCTTGACACACACACACACACACACGGCGTGGCCATCTCTCCCGCTCATTTTTCTCTCTTTGCTGCCCGTAGGCCAGGTTGACAGCATACCGGCTCTTGGTCAACAAATCAAATCCTAGTAGCCCTGCTGCTACCAGCCTCCTCCCCACTGATGTGAGGAGGTTAAAGGTTCAGAGCCCAAGGGATGATGTATTGGGATGGAGGTATATGCTGGCTGAAGCGATCAGAGCCTAATGGCATAGAAATGGTGGATTAAAGTGAGACTTCCGGTGAAAACAGCAGTGCAAAGAGCGCAGGAAAGGTTGAATTGCCCGTGACAGCAAGAGATAAGATTTAAAAAAAAAGGTGATAGCGTGAAAAAAAAAAAAAAAATCTATTTCCTCGACGTGATGATGCCTTTTGTGCATAAGAGCACATCCGTATTATGTAGATCTACTGATAGGTTGATATATGAAGGCAGTTCCTTGCAGGGTCACCCGCTGTTGTCCTTGGTCATTCATCAAAGGTTTGTGTCTGCACCTGTGTGTGTGTGTGTGTGTGTGTGTGTGTGTGTGTGTGTGTAGATTGCTTGTGATTACCTTCCAATTTAGAAAGTGTAATTGCCACTATGGTGCTCCTTAGGCTCAAAGCAGAACCCGGTACAGTCCCATGGGAATAATCGTTCTATGCAACCAAGCAATTACATAGACAGAGTCAATATTTTTAATAGAGCTCCTCAAGGCAGTTGAAGGTGTTTCAGTCCAAACACAAGAACAAGAGAAGAACAATTGTAAATGTTGCGCTGCGTTGGTGTTCCTTGGACATCCATCTCCGTGGACACTAATTTTCCATCACTTTGTTAATTTGCCCTTCTTGCAAAGGATTACAACGGTACCTGTGAAGTGTATGGCAGCCAATGAAGCAGAAAATCTGCTCCCGGTGTTTCCATGACAACCACTAACATCAAGTGAATCCCTGGATTGGTCCTCTGGTTTTCTCAATTGTACCCTGATTGATCTCATCTTTTTAAGGTTCTTCAAGGGGGGACATGAGCAAATTTGACATGCTTCACGCTGCAGCGCGCTCACGCTCACACATGCACTCATCCACACACGCATGCGCGGCGCGCACACACACACACACACAACAAAACTCACAATCAGAGCTGCTACATGACCGACATCTATTCAGTCCGACATCATATAACCGGAATAGAGGAGATGTGCATCAGGGACACGCTTCAAACAGGGAACCAAGGGAGGATCTTTCCCCATCTACATGACATGCACTCATCTCACTTGACAGAGTAAAGCAACTAGTCCAACACTCTGTATGTCCACGACGCATTGATTTCAAGTCCCAATGGATTTGTGACTCGAGATTAACATTTTCCATGTACCCTCTGAAGTTGTCAGAACGAATAAAGCAGAGCGGCTTTTTTCAATCTGACTTGATGATCAAATCAAATCAAATCAATTCCCAGTCTCCAAGTTCTGACCGTGTGCGAAAGAAAAAAAAAAGTTATCCAGTGCAAGTAGTTTTTCTGCCAGTCACAATAAACAGGTTTCTACTTTATGCTTTCAATTAAATAATAAGAAGGTGATGACTATATTTGCAACTAAAAATGCATAATTTATCATTGCATTGCCCCTGACAGTGACTTGCCTTGACAGTGCATTTCATAGACTAATAAGCTGACAGCTGGGAACCGGGAGTCTACGTCCCATCAAGGTCTGCTTCTCTCTCTCTCTCTCTCCTGTGTGTGTGTGTGTGTGTGTGTGTGTGTGTGTGTGTGTAGGCTCCATGTGGTTCCAGACACCCCCTTCTTCACTGTTTACTTTGGCCTTGGAATCTGCCAGCCAACCCACTGTGATTTGAACAAATGCGTGTGTGTGTGTGTGTGTGTGTGTGTGTGTGTGTGTGTGTCTGCCTCTCTCTCCCAGCCTCTGAGTAGGTTGCCAAAGGCCTTTCCACCTTGTGCAACCTACCTAAATCTCACCAGCCCTGCTTTCCTTTCCCCATTAATCTCATCCAGACACTGAGGTGGCGGTGTGCCTCAGGGATGCAAGTCTGGTCATTTTCCATTTTGGCCACTGCGTCCCCTTCCTCGTGCCCACCTTAACTGTCCTGTCCGCTGCAAGTCTGCTAATGAAGCAGGTGAAGGATGGCAGGGGGAGAGACGGTGATGCAGCGTGAGGGTGGACATGTGGTACCCGGGGACTTTGCAGGGAGGGAGGACGATGAATCAGTCTGAGGTCCAGTTGGGGTGTTGATGATTCATTTTGTGTGCGTGTCTTTGAGACATTCATTTCTGCGCGTCGCAAATTTGAATATGTGGGCAAGTGTCCGTACTCGCCTGACCCACCTCCCCCCCAGCCCAATTCAGTAAATGTCTCCATCTGTTGCGGGCAGCTGGACCTTTGCGCACATACACACACTAACATGCACAGACATGGACTTAAGTGGAACAAGGCTCGAGATGAGAGAGGCTGTGACACGGTGCTGAAGCGGCAGGGGAGCCGGCACATTACTGGTGACAGGAGTGCGAGAGTGATGAAGTGAATGAGAGGGGAAGTGTGGCGGAGCCTTCTCTGATTGGACTGATAGAGCATCGACAGGGTTAATCTCTTGATAACTACTCCATATTGATCCGCTGAGGCGCAGGAAGAGCTCCACACTTACAGTGCGTGTTCAAGTGTGTGCCGCTCTCTAGAGCAAGATTTCTAAGAAGCTGGAGCACGCACCCCCCAAACTCACACCATGTTCCACTGACCTATATGCATATATTACATACACCTGGGACTAACCAGAAGGGGAACTTGAGCTTTCTTTTTTAGATCCTCTCAGTCTTCCAGCTTGTGTGTTTTTCGAGACTCTTCACTCACTGAGGCTGCGAGGAGATGTGGAAATCAGGTCTTGACTGAAATAACTGCCAAGCCATAATTTCACACAGAAATCCTCTGAAATAACTTTGCGTGATCCCATTTAAGGGGAAGAAAACAAAAGTGGCTATACTCCTCTTAGATTCCCCCCTGGATTGCTGATTGCGTTCTGAAACGCTGTGTTTTTGATGACCTGCTTTTCTGCTGCGTGCAATGTAACTTACAGAGGCAACATGTACACACAGCTCACTGATGCTGATTTTATCTTTGCTGCTTCACTGCCCATTACTGTCATCCCAAATATAGGGACAGAAGGGAAGAGAGATGCAGGGTACACAGAGTGCAGAAAAAGCAAAAACGCACGAGAGAGGTTGCAGAGGCACACTGGATGACATACCAGGTTCAGGGATCTTCAAGGATTACATATTTTAATGCAATATCTTGCGTATTTTTGTTTTGTGACCAGAGGTCTAACAAAAATATTGCTGGACGAAATGTAGTAATTACAAGGATGTTGTAAACTCAGACCTCAGAAATATTTTTACACTCTGACCTACTTCTCTTTCAGTTACATGTTGATTAGAAAAGCATAACGGAGGGAAAAATGCATAGATGAATGCCTCTTTCACCAGAATATGCGGCCATCTTGGCACAATTTTCCAATTTTAGTGAGCTGGGGATTAGGAGTTGTGCAACGTTCAGAGGCAACTGCAATTGCCTGACAGTTATCTGGAGGCTGAGGTCACCTTTCTGTGTTTCCCCCCGAAGTCTTAAAGGCATACCGCCCATCAAACAGATGGAAAAATTATATTGGCCCATTTTTGTATACTTTTGAAAAGGGAGGGGGGAAAAACAGGATGCTTGTGCCACTTTTAAATTCATCATTGGTAAAATTACTGCAGGGTCTGCACTGCTTTTCAAAGACACAGCATCAGGGATGTGCTTCCCTCTTTACTTCTCTCTATTTTTCTGCTGCTTAGAGATAAGGTGAAATGAAGAATGGAGAAAGTCATATGAAAGATGTTCTTTTCAGCGTGTTTTTCAGCGTGAACTCTGAAAAACACTTGCACTGACTCGTTGGTGTGCTGTGATTCACATTTATTCGACTACCACAGGTGCCAAAAGTGAGATGCACAGATTGCACGTGGGGCTCATCGTGGTTGATAAAGACAAATGCAAAAAGTCGTTTTGCCTCTGAAAGCAGTTTCCACAGCTCTTTGGCAATCTGACCACAAGTGGCAGACAACACAGATATAGACGGTTTGATTCCATGAAGCGCCTTTGAAGCCAAATCAGTCTCCAAACAGCCCGCCGACACTCCTTTTTGGATTAGATCATGGGCTGATCTGCGAATACCAATTAGAGAGTCCGCGATGGGTGCCAAAACCACAGCGAGGGGCAGACAGACCGACAGACAGGCAGGTGGGCAGACAATCAGAGAGGAAAGAGATGGAACACTCTTGGCATACATGCAAAAATGAAAAATAAAAAGTAGGGGTAAAAGAAGGGAAGGGGTGAAAGTCTTATTAAAAGAAAAAAAATAAATAAACAGCCAGGCTATAGAAGTGAGAATGAAACTGGACATCACAGTCCTGACAGCATCACCTGGCCACCCTGACGGCTCAACTCCTCCGGCAGACCCCCAAGTTGCCACGTTATTAAGCTAATCCCTATATGTTGATATAGGATCAAACGGACCATAAAATATATGCAAATTTCCACATGTACAGTCAATGAGGGACGCACTGAGAATTTATATTTGCTGCACCGGTCTGGAGCAGTGGAGATAAACTAAGGCCGGGGGAGTGGAGGAGGGTCGTGAGCAGCTAAATCATCTCCTGGGGAGAAATGGGCTCAAAGGAACGTAGGCAGAAAAGAAATGGAGGAACGGGGAAAAAAAAAAAAAAGGGAATAAAAGTCTTTAGTCTAGTCTGTCGCCATAATGGATCCATGTTTCACCGTTGATTTGATAGTAGAGTAATATCAGAACACGGCTGCTGGTGTAAATTTATTCTGCTTCCAGGATGCAATCTCACCTTTATAAATATTAATAACACAATAACAGCGTCTTTTTTTTATTACTCATTTCTCATTGCACAGGTTTCCACTAAAATATATCCCAAAAACATGACACCTCTCAGGGTCCATTACGATCCACACACACACACACACACACGAGTCTCGAATGTCACATGAATGCTCTTGCCTTGCAGACAAATCACCCCAGTGCGTTAACACATTAACACACATTCAACAAGGGCTCACACGCATTATCCTCTCTGTATCAGCGTCTCCTCCACTTTCCGAGCGCAAACAAAATGTTGGACAGAAACGTCACTGTTTGCCACTAATGGAAGCGATTGATAGCGAGTCGCTACGTTAAGAATAGTCAATCAGTTCTCCGCTCACACTGAGTCCCGTCCTTCCTCGTCCTTTTGTGCTCCCCTAAATCCAAACTGTTGCGAGCACAGACGTCTGTACTGATGGGAGACAGGCACAGCTCTGAAACACTGAGTCATTCTTCCAAAGCAAGCCCATGCTAATTTGTGCACACACACACAAGCATGCACATGCACTTTGCACATGAGCGCAAAGAGCATGCACGCACGCATCCCAAATAAAATAAATCAAGTACAGGGCGTCGTGTTTTCAAAACACTTCTATCTAAAGTCTGCAGCCTGGTGGCTCGCAGGCACGACCCACCTCCTGCTCCCTGCTGCTGGGGAAAGGAAAGCAGAAGTTTGGGGTGGAGGTGGAGGTGGGGGGGACTGCCGCTGAGCGAAGAGCACATGGCGAAACCTACCCGCGTCCTCATCGGAGACAGCAGTCCCTCCATGGCGGATCGCGTTGGTTCCGGTGAGCTCCGGCGGCCCTCGGCTGTGTAAGTGTATTATCCCAGTCGGCGGGTAGATCCTGTTAGAGACGCTGTCTCATCCTCAGAGTCAACATCTCTACAACGCAGCTCCCCTGCCCACCTAGAGAGCTCGGCGCGCCCGACGGCCGTCCGCAGAGGGGGGACAGGACGGTGTCAAACTCCCACCTCGGCTCTCTCCTCCGCTCTCCTCCGCCTGTCACTCGCGGTGCGATCTCCCCCAGGACCCGGCGCTGAGCTCCTAACGTGCACCGTCCACGGCACCTCTCTCCCCCTCGCCTCCACGCCTTCGCATTCTCCCTCTCGCCTCCCCTGTCCTCTTCACTCTCTCTCTCTCTCTCTCTCTCAATGCCTCCAGCTACATTTGTTCCCTTCAGTGTGGCGAGTGATTGCAGGTCCCTTTATTTTCTCCTCCTCCTCCTCCTAGTCCTCCTCCCCTCACCACCATGCTACACTTCTCCCTCTGCTCACTCCCTCTCTCCCTCCGTCCCTCTTCACCCTCTCAGCCTCCCACACCGCCTTTCTCTTTCAGCCCTCCTGCTCACTGTCATCTCCCAGTTCCCGCCCAAAGCCCCCCTAGCCGAGGTTTGAGGAGGTG